>JAEIFT010000107.1:0-600000 GCA_018904225.1 Lordiphosa mommai | reverse complement strand
AAAAGGCGTTTTTATAGCGGTTAAGAAGGGCGAAGAACTCCTTAGAAACCCACTGGCAGCGAGCTCACTCAGTTTCAGAAATTTATACAAAATAGTTCTAACCCAAGCACCAACATCTGGTGGCTGTGGCGTAGTTGTTTGACAACTTTTAATTAAAGATCCCTTTTATATTTTTGTAAAGTTGTCAAATTTAGGCAATTAAAAAACGAACTACAATGGAAATGGAGCCTCTAGACTATAGGAACCTAGGATCCCCAGTTGCCTCATTGATGGCCGATTGATGAAGAATTATTTAAAGAACCAAAAACCACAAATAGCACCGCAAGTGTGAAAAAAAGGTTTCTCTAATTTAGCAAAAATTGCATTAATTTTTGTACCCATAGAAGTTAAATGACTCACCCTAGCAAATTGTTCTGTGACTACGAAAAATTCATCTAAGTTTTATCATTTTAATAATTTTCAAATCGGTGCAAAAACATAGAAGTTATAAGAATTTAAACAGAGGCATATTATAAAAAAGTCGAGAAAATCGTCTATCGATAATACATCGATAACAGGTTAATCGATTTTTTATTCATGGCTATTTTCTCGTTTAAAGGGCTAAAATACTTTAGAAAAAGTTGGGTTTGTGCATTGTGGAGAATGTTATTAGCATTTTCATTTATAAAAGTGTCAGCAAAACAGACACATCTAAATTTTAAAAGTTTGTCTTTTTCCCGTACATCCTCAATAAAAAAGCCATTTTAATTTTAGTTCGAATACGGAATCAGACATAATATGTATATTATCCGTGAACCACTAAACCGAACTGAAACCACAGTTCAAATTATGTACCGAACCGGTGGTTTAAAATCTCTGTAAGTCACAGAACCGAACCACTACTTATATCAGAGCGGTTTGCATTCCTAATATTCTTACAAGTGTATTGTGTTTTCATCACTAAAATAAAGAATTTGCAATTTTCAAAAATTTGATTTGTAGAACTAGTTTTTGGACCGATCGTTCTTATGGCAGTCATCCGATCTGGTCGATTCCGACAAATGTGCAGCCTATATGTACTTAGACTTTTTGCAAAGTTTTTTTTAAGATAGCTTTAAAACTGAGGGACTAGTTCGCGTAGAAACAGACAGACGGGCGGACAAACAGACAGAATAGAACTCAGCTCGTCGTCCTGATCAGAATATATATAGTTTATTGGGTCGGAAATGAATATTTCTAAACGTTTTTTTTTTAAATAAATCAATTCTAGTCTATTTTTATGACGTTAAACGCTTATGTCAAAACATAAAATCTGCCAGAGCTTTTCCTTACATTATATTTTTTAAATATAAAAACCATTCTTTCTTAAAGTAGGAAATAATATTTCTAAATTTGAGGACGGAATTTTATTAAAATTAAGAAAGTTCTTTCTCCAAAATTATATTAATATTTTTCTAACATTTATATATTTAGGAGGATTTTTATTAGACTTAGAAATTCTTTTCATTTAATTACAGAGTTTAATAATAATAATAACTAGAGAGTTTATTTACAAAGAAAAGTTTTGCCGCATTGTAGTCAATTTTTGTTAATATCTTTTATATCTTAAAAAAATTTAATTCAATTTTTTCTTTAAGGGCGAATTTCTAAAATACAAGACATTTTTCTGAGTGTACATATTGCTATTTTACCAGTTAAATTCTATATTTAAAATAATCATAAATCAGCTAGATAATTAATAAGAAACCGGAACAGTACCGGTATTAGCGTTTCCGTATGGTTCTGTTTTTTCGGTTCCATTTATAACGGTTAACGACTTTCGGATCTCAAAAAATTTTAAATATCGGTTCCGGTTTCGATACCAGTACGCGACTTGAAAGGTTTATTTCGGTTGGTTGTTTCTGTTCCGTTTACGGTATTATTCCCTGATCGCAACAGTATACAATTTTTCGAAATTCACCAAAAATTCTGAGAAACATATAGAATTTTGCAGCTGCAAAAGTGAACTGTTTTCCATAATACACTACTCTCTGGATTTGCTTTCAATATTCCTACCTGTCGATGCCTTCTATTAAATTGTTCTTTATTTTGGAACCATACAAAAGTTGAAAACACTTGACAAAATGGCGATAGACAAAATTCGTAACATGCCCGTGGACAAAATTCTTAGCTATCGTCGCAATCCACAATCTATTCAAGACGACGTAGAATCACCACACTTTCTTCCCTCACATCTTAACAACGACTCTGAACAGCAGATCAAGAATTTTAAGGAGAACGACTCCAGTGATTCGGATGATTCGGATTTGCAAATGTTGCCACCACCCAGACGTTCGCCCATATCACGCTCGAATATGCAACAACTGGATTACAATCGCTATATGCAGGTGATCAAGCTATTGGTCGGCGGTGTGGTGTTTTTTTGTCTATTACGACTGGTTCCATACTATAAACGGGAAAATATGCAAGCGGAACAGAATCGTTCGGTTATTTTACTTTGGAATGATGAAGTAACTGCCAAGAGTCCTAGTTGGGAGCGAAAGGAATGTGGTTGCGTGGTGACTAATTCAGTGAATTATTCCACTCGTGCCTTTGATGCGGTGGTCTTCAATGTGGATCGTCCATATTCGTTGCGTGGTCTGGGCAAGCTGAAGCATACACCCGACTATTTGGTGGTATTTGCGGGCCGAAACCCGCTGAGTCTTACACAGAATCCGTTACCGCCTTTGACCCCACCGCCATTTAACTTAACGATGACCTATCGCCTGGATTCAAATATAGTTTGGACGAATTACTATTTCTCCGCGCTTGATGGTGATCGGCGTTTGAAGGAATTCTCAGAGCCGTATTTGGAGTTCTTAGATAAGATGCCGGGTCGATTGGCACATGCTTTGCACTCGAAGCTAAAGCTTAAGCAACGCCTGGCCATGTACATGACATACGATGTGAATAACTACACCTTACCGGAGAGTCTGTATCTGGCTGAGTTGCGTAAGCACACCGATCTGGATGCCTATGAAAAGTGTCCCAATACCCAAGAGTAATTAGTGAAAAACCTACCTAAAACTCTCTAGGGAAAAGTCATAATCTCTTTTTCTCTTGCAGATGCACATTTTATCACTTTATGTTGATCTTTGATCCCAGTGCCTGTCCGGATTATTTACATCCAGATTTTTATATTGCTTTGGCTAATCATGTTGTTCCCGTCATGATTGGAGGCGGCAACCTTACGTATTTGGCCCCACCCCATTCCTACATAAGTAGTCGTGACTTTGCCACAGCCAAGGAGTTGGTTAAATATCTATTAGATTTGGTGGCACAACCTCTACGATACCAGGAATACTTCTGGTGGCATTCCAAATACAGGTTGCAAGGTGTCACTCAGCCGTATTGTGCGCTTTGCCATGTACTGCACGAGAAGCCACGTAAAGAGCGTAGTTCATATACGTTTATCAATTGGTGGTTTACACAAGAGTGCACCAATCGTACGGTTAAATCTTTTTAAATGAGCGATCCCCAAAGACACACAATTATAATTACCGATCGTAAATTGGCTTTGTTTGTTTCTTTGTTAATTTTTGCGCGCTTAATTTCGAGGAATTTCAGCGGCACTTCATTGACCTCGCCGACAGGTCTGGGCGCTTAATACCTTATGATTGTATGCGTATACTCTTCCAAAAGGTATTCGAATAAATTGATTAGATATGAAAGATAATGATTGAAATATTAAGCTTTGATCAAAAATTTCATTGACCGAGTGACTGAACGACTGACTGATTTATTAACAACACGAATAAACGGCTAATCCTAGAAAACTGAGTTTTTTTCTCTTTAAATCGGTGCCTAAGTGTAAAAAACCCACGCTGAAGGGAAGTATGTCATCCAATTAATTTTAAACTTGAAACATTTTTCAACATAAAAATTTCCACAATGTTTCTAAAAATATATAAACTCTGCTTGTGCCACCCCCGAAATGCTGAAAGAAGATTACATCTGCCACCATTTCGAAGTTATTCGGTTTCGGATTTTAAAAAACTGCATTATTTATCGATCACCGAAGTTTGGGAACGATCAGAAAAATGATAGCGAAGTTATTGAACCTAATAATTCGAGCAGCACCGATATCCGCAGCCGCCACAATATTCGCAGCGTCATTTCAATGAATACAAACACAAAGCAGCATTTTACACATTACATTTACATTACACATTTTACATTACATTGTGGTGCCACATTTTAAAGCTATCAGTTCTAAGCAAACTTTGTCAGCAACAGAGTATTTTACAGTCATTGTTGCCAATTTAGACATTTTCCCACCAGAACTAGCTATTGTGTAAGATCCAATAGGAATAGTTTTTCCAGAGCCTGCAATTCTATCTATTTTGAAAAAAAGTACTATTTTTTCATAAAATAGACTCCAATTTGATTATATTCTAATTTTTTTACGGAATTTGTAACACTTAGCCACTTTGAACGTGCAACATCTCTGATAAACTATCCTTCTTTGACAGAGATAGAAATACTCTTCAAAAACATAACCATCCCTATTTATTGGAAATCTTGCTAATGAATCATCAAAATCTTTTTGTATTTCAATATATTTGTGCAACTTCCTTAGAACTTAAGCTTAGAACTTCCGTACAACTTAAACGATGTTAATAAGAAACCGTTGTTGAAAAAAACGAGAAAGCAAGTTAACTTCGACTGGGCCGAAGTTTTAATACACTTGCAAAAGCTCGCTCCAACTGATTTAACCGATAGAATATACGTGAGATATACATATATGTTGGATATATATAAATTCAAAATTATTAAGAATCTGATTGTTGACTTTAAAATTTAATTACGCTGCCATCGAATTTTTTTTACCACATTTTCTGACCGATCGGTTCTATGGCAGCTATAGATTATATTCTTACGATTTCGAACCAATTTTGCAAATCTGTTGAAAATCATATAATATTGATAATTCCTAAGATAAACAACGCTGTCATTAAAACAAAAAAATTGTTGTTACTAAGACCCAATTGCCGATAGATCGGTCCTATGGCAGCTATAAGATATTCTCATTCGTTTTTAGCCAAATTCTGCAAAACTATGTGAAAGCATATAAAATTAATAATTGTTGAGTTTAAGAACGCTATCATGGATAACAAAAATGTTTTTTCCACTAAGACCTATTTTTCGAACGATCGTTCCTATGGCAGCTATAGGATACAGTCATCCGATTTAGACTAAATTTTCCAGAACTGTGTGACAGCATACAATATTCATAATTGCTGAGTTTAGGAAAGCTATCATTGAAAACAACAAAAGTTTTGCTCACTTAGACCTTTTTTTCGACCGATCGTTCCTATGGCAGCTGTTAGATATAGTCATCCAATCCAAAAAGAAGCTTGAAAACTGAAGGACTAGCTTCTATAATAAACTTTTTTAATTGTCATTACAAGATACAATTTGTATAATTTTTGCAGAATTTTAGAAGGTGTGAAAGGTGGATAAAATTGATGAAAACAAAAATGTGGCTGAAGAAGACGCGAAGATTTGTTTGAAACAGTTTGTTTTCAAAGCAAAAAAGGTATTTATTTTTAAACTAAATTGAGATCGCGACATATAGCAAAACATTTAAATTCTGCGTTGAGTACGTATCGCACTCTGTTGGATATTCAGAAATATGGAGCTATTGGTGTGAATGCGCGAATGGCAACATGGACCATCTTAAGGTCGAAAACTTTTAAACCAATTCGACCCGCTGATATCGTCAGTGATTTTTTTAAGAATCAATGCTAATGCAGATATTTATAAAAACGAGAAGGCAAAGCTAACTTCGATTGTGCCGAAGATTTAATACACTTGAAAAACTTTACTCCAACTGATTTAACTGGTAAAATATTTAAAATTTTTAAATCATTGATAATAAAAATTTTATACCATAAAAAATAAACTTTTCTTTGTAAAACACATTTTCCGACCGATCGGTGCTATGGCAGCTATATGCAATAGTCACCCGATTTTGAAAATTTTTTTCAAAAGCATATAAATCTAATATATACCAAGATTGGGGACGCTACGATGAAAAACCAAAAAACACTAGAAGTAGTTTTTTGACCGACCGTTTTTATGGGAGCTATATAATATAATCTAGTTTTGATAAATTTGTTCTGTATTATGTGAAAGCATATAAAACTAACATATACGATGGAAAACAAAAAAGTTTTTCTAACTAGAACTAGTTTTTAGACCGATCGTACCTATGGCAGCTATAAGATATAGTCACCCGATCCGGCCAGTTCCGACATATTAGTTGCGTGCAGTAAAAAGAAGACTCTATGCAAAATTTCAGCTTGATATCTTTAAAACTGAGAGAAACAGACAGACAGACGGACAGACGGACGGACGGACAGACGGAATTTAACTCAGCTCGTCGTCCTGATCAAGAATATTATGGGGTCGGAAATGAATATTTCTATGCGTTACAAACAGCTGGGCAAAATTAATATACACTTTTCAAGTGTATAAAAACACAGCGACGAAGACAAATAAGTTCATAAAAATAAATTAAATAATATTAATAGACAGCGGATTTTTGTGTTTTCAGATTGAATTTAATCCTCGAAGGGCAGGGCGAATGTTTTATTAAAGAATCTTTTTGTGATTTGAGCATTGCAACAGGCAGGCCATTTTGTGTTTTTTCACACATTCCCCCTGGCCTACTAGTATTCCATTGTTGTGATGGAAATGATAAAAATCGTTATTTTAAATTTAGGATTGGTACCAGAAGAATACAAAAAATCGATAAATTATTTTCAGTTAATGTACTTTGAAACGGCATACTTGAAATATTGATAGGATTGTGGGCCGATGCGTCTAGTAAACCCGGCTATGCCCTTTTCTTATATATTTTTTATTTTGCCTTGAAATCGCATTATTTATAGAAACCGCTATATTTCGCAGAATTACTTTGTTGAAAAGCATATGGCTAAGAGATTTGACTTTGTTTTTATTATTTTAATCAAGATAAAAGTAAATCAATACCAAGGGTCGTGGAAAACACTGCAGTGCGGGTGAAATCATCCAAAACATTTTTATTGAGTGGGAAAATCCTTAAGAGAAGTTAGTCAATTAGTTGGGTGTTAAAATAAAATGATATGAAACGCAATGAACTACAAGGAAACGCGTGAACGAAAAAGACCCCTGGATTAGATTCACGTCTATAAGTTGACTTGCGAGAGCAAAAGGGATCCTTTTAAGGCTGCAACTGAGTTCAGAAAGGACTTTAAAGTAATTGTCTCAAGTTCCTCTTTTAAAAGCGAGACATATAGCTCATTAAGTTAGCAAATAAACATCTAACTTGGACAACCCAAAAATGGTGGAATATTTTATGGTCAGATGAGAGTGAAGCCCTATATGGACCTGCTATCAATTTTCGAAAGTGCATAAATCCGTCGACTAAATCCCCAATTCAATTGAGAATTCCTTTTAAAAATTTTTTTTTTTTGGTTATTTTTGCAACTGGTTCTTGTGTTTTTTTTGTTTTTGGGATGCTTCGAATGCCAACTCGTGCCAACGGGCCGTCTGTTGAAATAGCCGTGTGTGAGCCATTAGGATGACCATTTAGTCTCAGGGCAGGCTTTGTTATGCCATCACTCGAGCCTGGGAACAGAAAGCCAATGGGCATAGATAAAGCAAATAGAGCGAGCTCACTTGTTATCCCATGTTGTGGACCTGGCCAACTGAGTGGGCGACGATGTCTCTGTGAACGCGTTGGGCAAGGTGAGGAGGTGAGTAGGTGCCAGGGCGGCACTGACAGACTCAGACAATGCACGAAAAACAAACAGAATTGTCATGGGAAATATTTCACAGCGTTGCGGCTGAAGTGCTCCATTCCCTGGTCGCATTTCAAAACGGTATCACTGCACACACAAAACACTTTTCTTCTTCTTCCTACCAAACACACACACACACAGAACACAATATTTATAAGTTAAATGCTTCACTTAACAATAAGCCAGAGACATGGTAAAGTTGAAGTTGAAGGCGAGGCGATAATGAAACGGACGACGCATCGGGCGTCAAGCACATCGAAGAACTAGGCCCAACAGCCTTTGGGCCCTTTCTGGACTTGACAGCCAACCAGGTTGTTTTTCACTCTCATCTCTTGTTCTGGTGGTTCTGGGAAGTTCTCATAGTGGAGCCGGCTGCTCTGTTTGCCCATTCTGTTATCAACTATTACAATATTTTGTTGTTTAATTGACAAACAGGTTTGTCATTAACATTTTTCTCACTACATATTTCTCATGGGATGCGTTGGCGTTACTGCGGCGCTCCATTTGACGCTCGAACCATTTTCCCACAGTCATTTTCGGTAAGGTTGAAATAAAGTACAATGGGTGGTGGAAGAGCTTATCAGCACATGAGGTTTATAGTTTATACTAGTTGGGAATTACAAGTTACAGTATAACCAGATATGCTAGTCGGTTCTGCACCGAACCGAACCAATGTCCATTCAAAAATTTTGAGCCGGACCGAGGAAGGGAAAAGCTAAATATACTTACAGAAATATGTACCTGGAATCGTTTTAGTTACACAGTGGAACGACCACTTTATGTAAGAACAGCGTCGGACTAAAATGTCCATCGGTCAGTAAATGTTTTTTTAGTACAAAAAAAACTGTTTTCAATGTAAGCGTTCTCAAACTAACCAATTATGAATATCATTTAATTATCAACAGGTCCACCAAATTTGGTTAAAAATCGTTCTGCTATATCATTTAGCAGAAATAAGGTAATGTTTGATTTCTAAGGAATAAGGTTATCTACGCATCTACATAACAAGGTTGTTGGCAGAAGCGCTTGTGAGAATATCGATTCCCAATTCAAAGAGATGTATCTAACACCCACAACTCAACTGTGCTGACTGGTTCAGCTTATACATCTTCAAAATTAGCATTTTTATACACTTGAAAAGTGTATATTAATTTTGCCCAGAAGATTGTAACGCATATAAATATTCATTTCCGACCACATAAACTATATATATTCTTGATCAGGACGACGAGCGAAGTTCAATTCCGTCCGTCCGTCTGTCCGTCTGTCTGTTTCTACTCAAACTAGTCCCTCAGTTTTAAAGCTATCGAGCTGAAATATTGCACAGAGTCTTCTTTTCACTGCACGCAACTAATATGTCGGAACCGGCCGGATCGGATGACTATATCATATAGCTGTCATAGAAACAGTCGGTCAAAAAACTAGTTCTAGTGAGAAAAACTTTTTTGTTTTCCATTGTAGTGTCACTAAACTTGGTATATGTTGGTTTTATGTACTTCCACACATTTATGGAAAAATTTATCAAAATCGGATCACTATAGCTTATAGCTGCCATAGAAACGGTAGGTTGAAAAACTAGTTCTAGTAAGAAAAACTTTTTTGTTTTCCATCGTAGCGTTACTAATCTTGGTATATGTTAGTTTTATATGCTTCCACACATTTATGGACAAATTGATCAAAATCGGATGACTATATTATATAGCTCCAATAGAAACGGTCGGTCAAAAAACTACTTCTAATGAGAAAAACTTTTTTGTTTTCTTGATATATATTAGATTTATATGCTTTTACATAATTTTGAAAAATTTATCAAAATCGGATGAATATAGCATATAGCTGCCATAGGACCGATCGGTCGGAAAAGTGTTTTACTAAGAAAATTTTTTTTTTATGTTATCAAATTGTTATTATCAATGATTTAAGAATTTTAAATATCTGATATATATATCCTATATATATTTTACTGGTTAAATCAGTTGGAGTAAAGTTTTTCAAGTGTATTAAAACTTCGGCACAGTCGAAGTTAGCTTTGCCTTCTCGTTTTTATTAAAGCAAGCCTGAACTTTTTTTCAGCAAATCTCCATTAGTTTATGAGTTTTTAATTTTACTCCGCCAATATTATTCCAAGCAGTTTTACATCTATGATTTTAACCACATTTACTTGCATTCGTTTCCACTGTTCCTTGATGAACCCCAACCTCTTTAACATTTTTAAGTTCGTTACGGTTTCGTTTCATTTACCTAATGGACAATTAAACGCTCAAGTTAACATCTTTATCACGACCAAGTGTCGCCAAAAATCTACCACTATCCCCACACCCCGCCACTTCCCAATTCATCTTCCACTTTGATATGCCGATATCTCTATGGTTTGCCTCGTAAACCGCAAAGTGCTACCTAAAAGTTTGAGGATTAAAGAGCTTCTGCTTCTGCTGTCTGGAGCTATACATACACTTGCTTGTTTGCTTTTGGCGCTGCCGTGAAAATGCACTAGACTGCCTCCACCCCGTCTCCCCGCCGAGCTGTGCCCGTTTTCTCACCTGACGGTCTCCGAGGGCTGCTGCGCTGCTGCTCGGTTGCTGTCGATGCTCGTTTTAATTTGTTTGTTTACATTTTCGGCCTGGCCCACACCTGCAGTGCTTCTAGAGCTTGTTCCCCAGCGTTTTGGTACTTTACACTGGATGGGCAAAATGTTTGGAAATAGACGTAGGGGGGAGGAAACCATTGGGCTTGTGTTTTGGTGTTAACAACTCGACACTTCATTAATTGAAGTTGAAAAAGTGCAGCTATAAAAAGACTATTAAGCCCAGAGAGCACAATCAAAGCGAACTTCAAGTTTCAGCCTCGGCTGCAAGACTCCACACAAAAATGTGAGATGGGGTAGGATGAAGCATTTGCATTAGACGCAAATTGGATTGCTTTTGAAGAGTTCAATGGTTTCCATTTCTTCGATATGTTCTAGCCGCCCAAAAAGTGGTCTCATCAACTGAGTGCGAGAGCTTTGTTTACTCCCCCAGGCAGCACTCAGTAATCTAGGGTAATATGCAATTTCAAGTGTCCATACATAGTGAGAAACTTATGCTTATGCTTCATTTAATGTGAGAATATCATAATTAAGGAATTTGGCAAGAGGAGACGATGAGCAAATATTAACAAATACTCAATAATGTTATTTTGGTAATTGAATGGAAATTTCAAAGCAGGAAAACTTAAAGCACAAAGAGCCGAATTGCACCCGGTAAGACTTGTAGAAAATGGATGTTAGGAAAGAGGTGCAGAAAGAGGAGGTTTAACCTTAAACTTTGAAAACCGAGTGCGGCTTGAATATGGGTTTCTTTGTGTCAACAATGAAATTCAACAATTCTTAATGAATAGAAAGTTATTAAGATATGCTTTCAAACAGATGACTTTGGTAGTAAATTGTAGAAGTTAAAAAATACCCTTACTGACAACCTCAATAAGTCCCCAACGCTATAATTGAGAATTTGTATTTTTTCCCACTTTTGAACTAAATAAATGTTTTCAGCTTTGATTCAAATAAATATGTAGCTTGAATAAGTGAGCAAATGTTTCGGAACGAAAGCAATTTCCATCCACAAAAGTTGCAAATTCAGTTACTTTATACAGAAAGAAAAAGCAAGAATTTTGTTTTTTAAATCCTGCAGTTATCAACTAGTTCAGGGATGCCCATAGCCCGCTTACGACAGAGATGACACCAATAAATAAAAGAAAAAACATTAGATAAGGTACAAAAACCACATAAAAGAAAAGGAGTAAACTGGGTTATTACCGGGTGCTGTGTGTATGTGTGCTCGACTGTGTATCTATAGCTGCGCGCATTGTAACAACAATTGAGCTGTTAGAGCATAAGTTTTGGGCACCCCTGAACTAGATATTCAGTACGAATTATGTAATTCGAAATAGTGGAATGCAGCAGGGCTGCAAACCGCTCTGAAGTCGGAGTCTCCGGAATTTTTTTGAAAATCTGATCCGAACCTGAATCGGAGCAATATTATTTTTACTGTACATCCGGGGAAATAATTCCGGAATCAGAACCGTCACCGTTAACCGAAATATACCATTTCAAGCCACATACCGGTATAGAATCCGGAACCGATATAAAAAATTTTTCGACCGTAAACCGTTATAATACGAACCGAAAAAACCGGAACCATACCGAAACGATAATACTAATCCGGTTTCTTATTATTTATCTTACTGATTTATAAATATTTCAAATATACATTTATAGAAATTCGCACTTAAGGGGCACATCTAGTGTAACGGACTAAAAAAAGGGATTTTTTGGAATTTGTATAAAAAAAATACTTTATTAATTGTTTTAAAATTTAAAGAGTATATTTATACATTTTTAAAGAATATACAGCGAAATTTTTGAAAAAAAATTCAATATTTTCCAGTAATGCTGCAGTGATTTCGGCCGTGGATAAAACTAAAAAAAAAAATTCCCTTAACTATAAGATATTATCCGTACCATGGCCTGCGATCAAAAAAAATCAAAGGTCACAATAAGGCGTTTTAAAAAAAGTCGAATTTCACCACACATTTTGGTCGTTTTTGGCCTGTCAAAATTCGATTTTTGAACAGATCAAAAAATCGATAGGTCATGGTATGGAGAACTATATAAAGAACATGGAGAAAAAAATCAGTAGTGATCGGATCATTTGTCTTTGAGTAATCACTCCAGCAAATTCGGAAAATGCTGTTTCGAGAAAAATTTAATGTAAGGGAAAGTTAGTGCAGATTTTATGTATCCAACTGTTTTAAGGTAGTCTTATAGTATGGGTCCAAATTATGATTGGTGTCATAACGGGTCACCGCACCATAGCTTAAATGGCCGCCAGGATGCACGCTCCCCACACTGTAGTAGCTTTATGAATGAGAAAGAGACAGAAAGCATCCAACACCTTCCATGCGACTGCCCTACAATTCTTAAAAATGGCACTCACTACATGATAAAACCATTCTATGAAGATCTCGGTTGTTATTTGCCCCGAGGGGACCCGGCTGTTTTTATCGACTCCTCAAAATGGTTTTCATAGACATTGATCGAGATTTTGTGTAGATACCCCAAATGAAATTTTTGAATATTACTTGTACTGGTACGTACCGGTATACCGAAATAAAAATCTGGGTACCGTATCGAAACCGAATACCGAAATAATCTGAATAACGAATTATAACCTTTAACCAAAATTCTTATTTCGGTACGTACCGGAACCGATATTCGTTTCGGGATTAATCCCTGGCACAACCCTAAACAAAACCAGAGCACGAAAAAAATAAAATAAAATACACATACTCATACAGATCCCACTTTTTCCTGATAAGAAGTTAAATCTTTTTCTAAGTAGTTGTAAAATATAAAATCACTAAAGCAAATTTAAGGATTTTTTCTACCAGTCAAACGCCCTTTGTCACTTTTCAAATTTGATTTTATATTACGTATCTATGTAAGGACGGCCAAAGATCCACCGAATATACGAATTTGTCATTGTACGTCAGTTATGTCCAAGCCTCATATTGTGCAAATTAAGACAATTGTGATTTTTTATACACTTGAAAAGTGTATATTAATTTTGCCCAGAAGTTTGTAACGCATAGAAATATTCATTTCCGACCCTATAAACTATATATATTCTTGATCAGGACGACGAGCCGAGTTCATTTCCACTTGTCCGTCCGTCCGTCTGTCTGTCTGTCCGTCTGTCTGTCTGTCTGTCCGTCTGTCTGTCTGTTTCTACGCGAACTAGTCTCTCAGTTTTAAAGCTATCGAGCTGAAATTTTGCACAGAGTCTTCTTTTTACTGCACGCAACTAATATGTCGGAACCGACCGGATCGGATGACTATATCTTATAGCTGCCATAGGAACGATCGTTCGGAAAATAAGTCTTAGTAGGAAAAACTTTTTTATTTTCCATTGTAGCTTCACCAATCTTGGTACATATTAGTTTTAGATGATTTTACATATTTGTGGAAAAATTTATCAAAATCGGATTAATATAGCATATAGCTGCCATATAAACGGTCGGTCAAAAAACTAGTCCTAGTGGGAAAAACTTTTTTATTTTCCATCGTAGCGACACCAATCTTGGTATATATTAGTTTTATATGCGTCAACACAATTCTGGAAGATTTTATCAAAATCGGATGACTATAGCATATAGCTGCCATAGGACCGATCGGTCGGAAAATTTGGTTTACTAAGAAAAGTTTTTTTATGGTATCAAATCTTTCTTATCAATGATTTAAAAATTTTTAATTTTTTTATATCTATATCCTTTATATATTTTACCGGTTAAATCAGTTGGAGTAAACGTTTTCAAGTGTATTAAAACTTCGGCACAGTCGAAGTTAGTTTTGCCTTCTCGTTTAAATTTTAAAATGGTTTTGATTCTTTTTTAATGAATTACGAATAAATCAATATTCAATTTAAAAACTTAAGAAAATAGAAAATATAATATCATAATAATAATCATGTAATAGAAATCATTTTTTTCTAGGCGTACTTGTCTATATCGACTTGGCTGTTGACGCTAACCAAGACTATATATACTTTATAGGCTTTTTTTGTTAAGACTCTTCGACGATTCACCTGGTTGTTCTAGAGAACGGATTTTCAAAGCAACATCAATTCCTCACCTAAAACCATTCGAACTCACATAAATAGTTTCGCAGACTTCAGCCACATCTTTTGCAATCCATTGCCAGCGACCATAAAAATAAATCTATATGCAAATGTGACTGCCAGTTAACATGGCACACAAAGGGAAGAGCACAAAACCTACAGTGCCAACCAGCCCCAGACCAGGTCTGCCAAAAATAGTCTAACTGCCAGTCAAGGACTCCACCGGCAGACGCAATTGCCAATCCCTGGCGCAGAGGCGTCTGCATCGGTCTACGTCCTCGGAATCTTACAAAATGTGACAAGTTGGGGAATTATTTTTCGCAGAAGATGTTCGCGTCGTTGACTGCGTGCAGATGAGCCAAGATTGATAAGCAGGCGACGACGAAGCAGCAGGCCCGTGCCTTACTCGCAATGTTCCTTGTTCCCCCTGGAGATGCAAGTGCTTAGATAATGTGAGCGATTTATGTGGAACCTACTGTGAGAGCTTTGCTCTCTGAGGCGGGGGCGGCGGCGACGAAGCCCAAGATGATGATGACAACAGAAGCCAAAGTCAGTCGAAACCAAAACCGAAGGTGGCAGCAATTTAGAGACGATTACAACCTGGCAATGGCATTTTAAGTGGCCATTGTCAAGGCGCGATCTGCAAGAGCACGATAAGCGCCGGCTCCCAAGTGGCAAGTTGGCTACCATGTGGGCGATCGCATGGAATTGTAGAAGTATACTATTCCTTCAACAATTCCTAGTCAATCGACTAGGTGCGGTTGCAAAGCAAACTTGATAATCGTTTAAATAAAATATTAAAATTCTCTGTTGATCAAATGGGATATTAGATACCAAAATGAATAGTAAGATACTAATTTTTCCAAATCAAATATAACATCGGATAGGTACTGGATTTGGCTAAGACTAGCTTAAGCCGTTTTTTTAGAGTACAGGTACAAGAAAATAGAAGTAAGCTTACTTTGGCTCCGTCGAAGTTTATTAACCCCTAAAGTTTTTTTTTTATATCCTTGCAGAGGTTTCATAAGAAATGCGTAATTGCTGAGTTTACGAACGCTATTATAGAAACCATTTACGAAATTCTCTTCCGCTTTTTATTCGATCGGTTCTATAGCTATAGCAGCTGCTCGGATATTGAAAGATACGGCACCTGAAGGTCCTAATAAAAAAGCCGTTTGGTTGTAATCACTCTATCTCTGGTTTGAAAAGACGGGGTTGATCGAAAGACTGGTCGAAATTTCAATGTGAGATAAAATTTTCGAAAAATATAGTTTAAAGAAATATAAATAGTTATTGGATATCTTAATCCTTTGATCAATTCCCGGAAAATTCATCTTGCGTGAAAATTTCAGATCGATCGTTTCTGCCGTTTTTGAGATACAGATACAGATCACTAACTTTGAAAACACAGTTTTGAGAAAAACGTGTTTAAAGTTTTAAAAGAAGTTCAAACATAGTTAAAATTTTGTTTCTTACTTTGTCGGCTATTCTAAGGCCATTACATAATACCCTCTGCAGCATCAGCAGCTTCTAATAGGTCGAATTGATGTTGTCATCGAGCTATTTTTATTTTGCAGAATGATTTTCGGAATTATTTTCCATATCAATTGATTGAATTATTTTTTTTTCTGTAAAACCAAATACAAATCTTTCCAATCATTTCTGTTGATGACATCTTTATAAATTTCAAATACGGCTTTAGCAACATTAGTTGGTTAGGTTAGAACGTCAAGTGTAGAAGAATATAAAGTGTCTGTAGCCCTAAAGTGACCTTACAAATATGGGTATATCTTCATAAATATTTACCAGATTTTTTTTAAATTTTCAGAGAACAAACTTAAATATATGTACACTCCGAAAATGCAACATTTTCGATTTTTTGAAAATGCTAACTGCGTACAACCACTTAAGGGGTCAGATCTCCCTGTTACATACATTTCTTCATTTTAGAATGCCCTTTTTACTCTAAAAACGAGAGCGTAAGTTAAAGTCGGCCCTGCTCGACTTCGATATACCCGTTACTCAGGATATAATTACTCAGGATATAAACATGTCCTAATTGTGGAAGAAATGAGTTTCTTTCCAATTTGCGGGGGACGCAACTCTACTATAGCTCATCTGATCAGGAAATGATGTATGGCTGATCGATAGGTAATAATTATTAAAATATATGTCTAGAGGGTTCAAACAATCTATTTTCAAAATTGTGGGTGATATGAGGTATTTTTTAAATTGCGGGGGCGTGAACTTTTCTATCGTTCATCTGATCAGGAAACGATGTATGGCGGATCGATAGGTAGTGATGATTAAAATATATGTCTAGAGGGTTCGAATTATCTATTTTTAAAGTTGTGGGAGATATGAGGTATTTTTCAAATTGCGGGGGCGGCAACTCTACTATCGTTCATCTGATCGAAAAATGATGTATGGCTTATCGATAGGTAATAATTATTAAAATATATGTCTAAAAGGTTCAAACAATCTATTTTTAAAATTGTGGGAGATATGAGGTATTTTTCAAATTGCGGGGGTGGCAACTCTACTATAGTTCATCTAATCGAAAAATGATGTACGGCTGATCGATAGGTAATAATTATTAAAATATATGTCTAGAAGGTTCAAACAATCTATTTTCAAAATTGTGGGAGATATGAGGTTTTTTTCAAATTGCGGGGGTGGCAACTCTACTAAAGTTCATCTGATCGAAAAATGATGTACGGCGGATCGATAGGTAATGATGATTAAAATATATGTCTAGAAGGTTTGAACAGTATTTTCAAAATTGTGGGAGATATGAGGTTTTTTTCAAATTGCGGGGCGGGAGGGGGGCGTGGCAAAAATTTGAAACAAACTTGATCTGCCTGCAAACAATACAAGTCTACACTGAAAATTTGGTAGCTCTAGCTCTTATAGTCTCTGAGATCTAGGTGTTCATACGGACAGACGGACAGACGGACGGACGGACAGACGGACAGACGGACATGTCTATATCGACTCGGCTATTGGTGCTGATCAAGAATATATATACTTTATGGGGTCGGAAATGCTTCCTTCTGCCTGTTACATACATTTGCACGAACTTAGTATACCCTTTTTACTCTACGAGTAACGGGTATAATAACGGGTATAACAAGTAAGAAAGTCGGCCAAGCCCGACTGTAATATACTTAGTTCCTGTCGAAGATTGTACATAACTAAAAACTTTTAAGTGTGGGGTCACGCAAACTGTGTAAGTGCTGCCCATCACGATATCGGTCAGTGCTGCAAATCGTAATTATTTGATTTGCTTATAGCTCGTCTATCGTTCATCTGATCCGAAAAAGATGTAGTAGTGATGAATAGAATATATCATCTGTAGAAGGTTCAAACAATCAATCCCTAAAATTGTGGGAGTTTTGAGGTTTTTATTTAAATTTTGGGGGAGGCTACTCTTCTATCGTTCAACTGATCAAAAAAAGATGTATGGGGGCTCGATTAATAATGATGGGTAGAATATATTTCTGGAAGGTTTGAATTATCTATCTCTGTAATTGTGGGAGTTTTGATTTTTTTTTTTAATTTTGATCGGAATACAATGTATGGGGACTCGATAAGTTATGAAAAGTATAATATCTGTCTAGAAGAAATATATGAGGGTTTTTTCATATTACAGGGGAAACAGGGGACGTGGCAAAAATCAAATTCCATACACTTCAAATCTCTAGCTCTTACCATCTCACTATGGGTGAATCGTCCAATCTAGCGGGTATTAAGTCAAAGCAAGCGTAAATTTGAAGTTATGTGAAGGAAATTTACAACAAAACGTTTTTTTATATAGCTACACAACATATAACATTTTCAACAATATCAGACTACTATAGTATATAGCTCCCATAGGAACGATCGTCCGAAAACTACAGTTTAGTATAAACAACTTCAGTAAATCAACTCAACCAACAAATAGACAGGAAAAGGATGCAGAGCGCACAAAAAAATTTGATTTATCGAAGGCAACAGCTGACTACACTATCGATATGACATAAAATAATTATCGATAAGCTAGTTGGAGTATTAACTTTCAATATTTAAAAAAACGAGAAGGCAAAGCTAACTTCGACTGTGCCGAAGTTTTAATACACTTAAAAATCTTTTCTCCAACTGATTTAACTGGTAATTGATAATAAAAATTTGATACCATAAAAAAAACTTTTCTTAGTAAAACACATTTTCCGACCGATCGGTCCTATGGCAGCTATATGCTATAGTCATCCGATTTTGATCAATTTTTTCAAAATTATGTGAAAGCATATAAAACTAATATATACCAAGATTGGGGACGCTACGATAGAAAACAAAAAAGTTTTTCTCACTAGAATTAGTTTTTTGACCGACCGTTTATATGGCAGCTATATGCTATAGTCCGATTTTGATAAATTTTTTCAGAATTGTGTGGAAACATATAAAACTAATATACACTACGATTGGAGACGCTACAACGGAAATCAAAAAAGTTTTCTCACAAAGACTTATTTTTCGACCGATCGTTCCTATGGCAGCTATATGATATAGTCATCCGATCCGACCGGTTCCGACATATAAGTTGCGTGCAGTAAAAAGAAGACTCTGTGCAAAATTTCAGCTCGATAGCTTTAAAACTGAGAGACTAGTTCGCGTAGGAACAGACAGACATACGGACAGACAGACGGACGGACGGACAGACGGAATTGAACTCAGCTCGTCGTCCTGATCAAGAATATATATGTTTATGGGGTCGGAAATGAATATTTCTATGCGTTACAAACTTCTGGGCAAAATTAATATACACTTTTCAAGTGTATAAAAATGTGCTGCTATTCAAAAGTTGATCTTAGATCTCAGCGATCAGACGGACAGACTGACATGACTATATTGACTCGGCTGTTGTTGCTGATCAAGAATATATATAGTTTATAGGGTCGAAGATGCTTCCTTCTGGCTGTTATATACATTTGTACCTTCGATACTGAAAATAAAAATATTCAGTCTAATACACATACAAACACTCAAAATCACCATTCCAATTTAATATAGCCAAAAAACTAGTACAGAAAAAAAAGAGACTGGAATTCTCAATCCTGACAACGTTTGCAGGACTCACGTGGCGGATGTATGATACTTGGTTTATAAGTGTCCGGATTCTTTTTTGCTGCCACTTCTTCGGCCCACAACTTATTGAGATAATCCTCCAATTTGGCCACAATATCTTCATCCGTGCCCCCGGTGCAACTTTCAAACGATAAGTTGCTGCCGTCTGAATCCGATTGATCGGATTTGCACAAATCCGTGGAATCAATGCAGCTATCGTGTTTGCAATCAATGGGACAATGATGATTCTCCCAATCTGTTGGTGGGTCTTGCATTTCCTCATAGCTAGTGGACTCCTGCTCATCTAGTGGTTCGCTGCCCGATAGCTTCCTCTTGGGCAGAGTCGGTGCAGTCTCTTGCTCCAGACGATACCATTTCACCTTGTACGAGTCCTGACCGCATTCGCCAAACTGTTCGCCAGTCAATTGATCAATATTGCACTCACAGATGAGGAAGGGTGAATTGCATTTCTCACAACGTGGCAGTCTCAGTTCATGATTGAGTATGGGACGTGGCGGTTTCACTCTCACATCATTGCTGCCCTTCATCTTGGGTACCTGAAGGCCGCAGAGTAAGCAAGACTCGGGTAATCCAGCCACATCGGCCAATTTGAATTTCTCTCGAGATTTCTCGCCAGCCTTGGGATGACCGGGTACCTCCTGCTTGGAGCAGCCACGACACGAGCACGTGGACACCAAAAGAGGATCAGCCCGTGCGCTCATGCGTCGGTACAATGCCGAATACAACAGATTTATTTGCTTTTCGTAGCATTTGTGGGCCCAGAAAAATGCCGCTTTGTAGTTATCAAAGATGCGGGCCGTCTTATAGGCGGCATGCATCCAGGCAGCTTCCTGACTGTGTATAGCCATCGCATCCACAATGGGATTACTAATGGAGGTGGGGGGTTTGCCATGAAAGAAGGCCTTGAAAGCTCGCTTGATAATGGCATACACCAACATGGCCTCCACCCGCTCCATCGAACACTTCAGGCGAAGAGCCTGCAACATGTCATCTCTATTGAGATGTGAACCCGCCAAAGGCTGTGGAGGGCACTTGGTTCTCAACTTTTCATGATACACAAAAGCACGTTTTATAATCGATTTGGCTTGAAAGGATTTGGTGGTGTTAATGCCACAGATGAGCATAATCTGAGCTAGACTTTTTGCGATATCCTCGATGTTATCGTCGAACAGCTGATAGGGATCAAGTTTCCTTTTGCAATTGCAGCAACATTTCACTCCCACCTGAGGCTCTATGCCCGCCACCTCTTCGAGTTTTTGAATTTTCGCGTATTTTTCCATTTCCTAGGAAAACAAATAAATTTTGAATATTTTTCTCTATAAACAACTTCAATCAAATACATACAAAAAATTAACTTAATCATTGGGAATGGCTGCCAAAAATTTCGTATCGCACGAGGTCAAAATTGAAGTTAAAATCAAGGACAGGTTGGTTCGAAACCGAACCCCTGAGAACCGGTTCGTGAAACGAACCTCTTACAATAAACAATAAGGGCTTAAGAAATTGCCATTTAAGACTACTAAACTAAGTGAAACAGATCCATGAGCATTGCAAATAGGTTATATAGATATTAAGATCATGACCTAAGACCGAGCTTCTTTCACAAATCGCACAAATGGGACAAGATAATCTAGATTTTTATACACTTGAAAAGTGTATATTAATTTTGCCCAGAAGTTTGTAACGCATAGAAATATTCATTTCCGACCCCATAAACTATATATATTCTTGATCAGGACGACGAGCTGAGTTTATTTCCGCTTGTCCGTCCGTCCGTCTGTCTGTCTGTCCGTCTGTCTGTCTGTCCGTCTGTCTGTCTGTCTGTTTCTACGCGAACTAGTCCCTCAGTTTTAAAGCTATCGAGAAATTTTGAAATTTTGCACAGAGTCTTCTTTTTACTGCACGCAACTAATATGTCGGAACCGGCCGGTCGGATGACTATATGATATAGCTGCCATAGGAACGATCGGTCTAAGAACTTGTTCTAGTTAGAAAAACTTTGTTGTTTTCCATCGTAGCGTCGCTAATTTTGGTATATGTTAGTTTTATATGCTTCCACATAATTCTGGAAAAATTTATGAAAATCGGATGACTATATCATATAGCTGCCATATAAAGGGTCGGTCAAAAAACTAGTTCTAGTAAAAAAAACTTTTTAGTTTTCCATCGTAGCTTCACCAATCATGGTTTGTATTAGTTTTATATGCTTCCGCGTAATTCTGCAAAAATTTATCAAAATCGGAGGACTATAGCATATAGCTGCCATATAAATGGTCGGTCAAAAAACTAGTTCTAGTGGGAAAAACTTTTTTATTTTCCATCGTAGTGTCACCAATCTTGGTATATATTAGTTTTATATGCGTCAACACAATTCTGGAAGATTTTATTCAAATTGGATGACTATAGCATATAGCTGCTATACGACCGATCGGTCGGAAAATGTGGTTTACAAAGAAAAGTTTTTTTAAGTATCAAATTTTTATTATCAATGATTTAAAAATTTTAAATATTTGATATCTATATCCTATATATATTTTTCCAGTTAAATCAGTTGGAGTAAAGTTTTTCAAGTGTATTAAAACTTCGGCACAGTCGAAGTTAGCTTTGCCTTCTCGTTAAAACAAGATTTGATCTGATTATCTAAAAGAAGCATTTGAGAAATTATGCAAAGTCAAAAAATGTGAGGACTTAAAACATTTGTAAGGCAGATCTCGAAATCTCATAAACATATGAGCTAGATACATTGGTCGGTTCAGATCGGAAATGATTTGTAAAACAAATGGGATTCTACCCAACAGAACATTTATAAGAAATCTCGTATAATTCGAAAAAAAAAACTTTTTATAAATTTAAAAACTGTTTGTGAGTCAATGTAAATAAAGGAACATACTTTTATTATTTGTTATTATATAATTAGTAATATTCCGTAATTAAGGGCTTTTAAACCTAATCCTCCCTCTCTCAGCACTCTCTTATAAGGATGACTTTGGCACCCCTAACCACAATCTTGCGTACGCTCTAGGTTCTCTAGATTTTATTTTATTCTATTTTATTTTTGCAGGGCAAATATAGAAGAAGTGGGTGACTCAAAAACGATGAGCCCATTTATGACTGCTGAACGCATTGCGCATCGATTTGGCCATGTCTGCCTTCCGATTCTACAGGTTGAGAGAGCTTGTTATTTGTGGTTTGCTTTGAACTCGAAGTTGTTCGTAAAATGAGTTAGAACGTTGCCATAAGCATACCTACGTTCTCCCTATCGGGATGGATATTGGTGGAAGTGCCCTGCCTCGCAGATTTGTCAGTTTCGCAGTTGCCCTCGATGGACTCAGCGGATCTTCAAAATGACTAATTAAGCTAAGGGTCTCATTTCAGATGATGTAAAAAATTATTTCGGCACAATCCTTCATATGAAACGAAAAACTTTAGAAAAGCTCTGAAAGCTGATTGTTTTGAAAAGCTGTCTAATTTATATGAAGCATAGTGCCGAAATAAATTTTTATGGTAATCTGGAATGAGGCCTTAATAAATAAATAAAATCATTTTTCTTCAAACCTTTTGAAACGTATAAATAAGTAACCGGTCTTTTTTGTTTATCCTTTTAAAATTTACACATTTTTTGATATTTTTCAGCTCCATTTAATGAAAAATTAAGATCAATTTAATATTAAATGGATGAAAAAATATGTATATGGACATTAGAGCGTTCTTGTTAATGCAAAAATGGAAAATCACAGAGACCGACCTCTTAAAGAATTATTTTTTTAATATTCAAATTTCGATAGCTTAAGAAAAATTTGTATTAATCTAAATGATCAATAAATTGAATTGAATTGAATTTTTGTTAACTGTAAAACAGCTACTTTTAGATTTCAGTTTTGGGGAGCGCGTCGAGGACATTTACTTCTAACAAAAAATACTCATACGCCTCGTAGGCAACTCAAATAAATTCAACAATCAAGACAATACTACATTGTTCTGTTTGTCAATTTTTGAAATCTGTCAAAATATTTCCATTTAGATTAGAGATTTGTTCAAATATGAATTTAAGTTGCGTCTCAGTTACTGAATCGATAGCCCTTCGTGTAGAGCGGTATGTCGGACCTTGAGGATCGCCTACGGGAAATGATGGTTCGTTTTTTTTTGTATCATCCCCAATTTTTCCAAAACTATAAGGAACTATATATGTGAACTCACACACTGTTCGAAGCATGAGACATGAACAAATGTTGCCTTGTTTTTAATGTCAAATGACAAGCTATTCATGCGTCGAACAGTAAGAACGCCTTAGTATAGTTCAAATGAGAGTTGCCTTTTGGAAGTGTAAAACCAATGAAACCAGTTCTGCGTAGTAAATCAGAGTAGTCTTTGTAAGTTTAAAATCATTTTTTTTTAAACAATGCCAACTACAAAAATATATCTGGATCAAAAGCAACACTACGTATGAATAATAACAAAAACTTTAGAGCCTTGTCGCACCCAATAAAACTTAACTTTTTAACCTTTCTTTTTTACCACGTTAAGTACACACCGTAATCTTACAAATTAAAGGCCGGCAGTATGACCTAAAGTTTTCCATTCAAAAAAAGAACGGACATATCCAGTTCAAATGGATCATCAAAATATATCCCTTTTTTCTGTGTAGGGATCAGAGGTTCGAGTCGAGTAGCTTTAGCCACGTCCGTCTGGTTGTCTCTCGGTCTGTTCGTCTGTCAGTCCTTCTGTCCGTATGAACACGTCGAGCTCAGAGACTATAAGGTATAGAGCCACGTGCTTTGGAATGTAAGTAGGTGTATACCATACGGTGAACGAGTTTGATTCAAATATGGAAAATCTTCCTTCCTCCCTCACAAACAGAAAAAAACTGTCAGATGCCCAATTTTGAAGTTAGAACCTTTTATCTTAAAAGGCCGATTTCTCATATTCTAGAATCTAGATAGTAGCTATGTGACAGATAAACAAACATTTTACTCTGTTATTTGTAAGTAACAGATAGTGTAGGGGATGGGAAATCGGCCTTAAAAATATTAACATAAACCTTATATCTATTTATTCTAAAACGCACAATCAAATCGGTTGAAAAACCAGGGAGTTTTCGAAGTAAAGTGGTTTTCTGCCATGCAACAGGCAGAGAAAGGGGGGACATCGTTGCGACTGCGGCGTCGTAAGCGGCGTCTGCGTGTCTGTGTAATACACAGTGTGTATATGATTTAACAAATTTTTGCCGAGTTTGATCAAAATCAGATGGATATATCGTTTTGCTCCTATGCAACAATCGTCTTCTGGCTTTGTAAGCCACATGAAAAAGAAACGACATCTGTTGGTCAGTTTGGAGAAAATACTCAAAAGGCATTGTTTAAAGCATTTAACCATTTATCCTTTATCTTCGGTGTTTGGGTTCCTTATGGTCTTTCTGGTTCCAAAAATATCATTTTTCAAAAACCGGTTCTCAAAAAATGCAATATATCGGTTCCGGTTCTGGTTTTTCGGCATACGGTTTTTTTTTCTTGAAGAATACCATTATTAATACCTAAAAGGTCATAGTGCTAGAATTAAGAAGTCAAAGCTTACTTTATTTGTGCCAAGTTTTAGGACACTGGCAAAGGCCCTTTAATGCTTTTTTATAAACATTATTCTTTATGTGTTATTGTCAAATCGATGCAGTTTTATTGCGCTATTTTATTTATTTATGGCGTATAAAGAATTTTAGCTACATAATGTGGCTTCTTTATTTCTTTCGAAGTTTCAAGTTTCCCATCATAACCCACATTTTTGTTTTCTTTAGATATCTTTTCAAAGTTCACATTTTCCCCTTCCCAAAATCACTTTAAAATAATCCATAAACTAGGCATATCACTGGACAAAGTTCTCTATTACTAATACCTTGTCCTCAATTCCGAAACGCTTTAAAATCATTTGATATTTGACTTATCTAGGATTACATAGACCCCACACACCATCATCATGGTCATCATGATCATCTCTGGTCGCCGCTGCAATTATGCTAAATAGATGCTTTGATAGCTTCATCGAAATAAATAAGAGAACAACAACAACAACGGACAAGCTAAAATGGTTCGGATCTTTTGGGTTCGGTTGTTGTGTCAGACTAAATTGTTCAAATAAATTAAGTTGTAGCTTTCGAATGTGTGGTGCTGCCTGGTGTGGGGATTGGGGCAAGTAAACAAGTCGAAGATCGAGAATGTTGGCTGATAGAGGCCGCCACAAGCCGCCGCCTCTGGCATTGTCATTTGATAAATTATGATATTTGATCAATTGTTCAGAGAGGGAGACGGGGACACAGATGAAGACGTCTTTGGGGCTCCTAATGAAATGGCTTTCTACGTGCGCCTCCGCCCAATCCACTGGCCCGCATTCAAGATTGTCGAGCTAAACTTTTGTTGTATTTACATTGTAATGGCATCTGGCGCGGGTAAACACACATCCCAAACGGCAACCCAAGACCCATTCATCTGCATAGCTGCATAATACATAGAACTTTCTGAGTGAGAGACAAAAGATGCTGCTGCTGCTGCATCTTGCCCCTTTATTGTGGCTAATAGACCTCTTGTGGTCTTTGGTGTTGTGCCGCCGTTTGCATTGGCATTGGGCATATGTGGTCACCGCAACCGACGCCTTGCCTTGGCATTGGCATTTCTATGTGGATTAATGAATGGCTGTTACGATGGACAGGGACATGGACGTGTTTACCAACCACATATACACACACACACACACACACACATCACACATCTTATTGTCGGCGCAGTCAACAGGCCTCTAATTATGTGTAAAGGTGTTGTTGGTGTGTATGCTAGCCAGCTACCCCCATCCACAAATCATCTCGTGCATCCATCTCTTCAACTACAAGGGTAAATTAGTGTTATGCTCAGGATTTGAATGAACAATAAATGCCAAGTGTTGAAACCCATAAAGATAATCAATCGATATTGGCTACTGTGTGGCTACTGTCGCCTGGGACAATGAGAAATTTTAAGTAGATTGTGTTACCAATTAAGCAGAAAATCCTGGATTTAGATTGGGAATCAAATCAAAATGAAACACGTTGACGGCATTCTCTCGTAAGCTTTCAATTCAAATTTAGCACTTATTCCAATTGCACGTTGTAGTAGAGCAGCGGTAGGCAAGCCCTTGTTTCCAACTGCTCAACTGCCTTCGATAGTTTTTTTTTTGACAACTGCCGCCAACTTGTCGGGCACGCAATTGCATCGCTTCGGAGAGATTTACAAAAACTTGCCATTCATGGCACTAGATTGCAGAAGCAGACGTCGGCAAGAACAAAATACATGCAATGATTAATTGGTACAACCGCTTTGGGATATCAAGATAGGAATACAAAACTAATATCTATGTTTTATTAAATCGTTTATTAATATAGCAGCAGTAATGGACATTCCAGACGTCTTTCGTGATTCAGAATTTTGGATAAAATTAAAAATTTATAAAGTTTACCTTTCTTAACTAAAGCTAAGCAATTTTAAAACATCTCTATCTTGGGACAGCTGATATCTTTGTATTAAAAATACCAAAAGCTCTTTAAACCCAACAAAATTATGCCCTTTGTGTTCTTTCCGGGATATTGTCCTTGTTTCGGCGTTTCGTTTGTGTTGATTTGCGTTTGCATTATATAAGCAGAATGTAAATGTATTAAAGTCTGTCTCTCATGCTAACGCGCTTGGTGCAAACTCATTGGTGAGCAGCATCGCGTGTCCACTGTCGCGACTGCGGCGTCGCGTGTGTGCATGTGTGTATGCGGATGTGTATATATCAGGAAATCAAAGGGAATCGAATTTCGGTTCCGGTTTTGGTACGTACCGAAATTAAAGTTTTGGTAAAAGGAGGTTCTGTAAAGGTTCTAGCTTATTTCGGTTTTTGGTTCCGTATTGGTACCTTAGCTTTTTATTTTGGTATACCGGTATGTACTGGTATATTTAAAAAATCTTTTGATACCGAGGATATGACAGAGTGGGTAGAAACCTACACATCAGAATGTAGTTATTAAAGGCCTTATTCCAGACGGCATAAAAATTTATTTCGGCACTATACTTCATATAACTAAGACAGCTTTTCGAAAGCATTCAGCTTTCAAACCTTTTCAAAAGTGTTTCCTTTTATATGAAGCAATGTGCTGAAATAAATTTTTATGTCATCTGGAAAGAGGCCTTAAGAAGGTAATCTTACTGGTGTAACTGGGAGAGCAAAAATAACTTTTGATGTCTGATGGAATGTCAATTCAAAATTTGGTATGTCAGAAGTCTGGATCCGGCCTACCACTCCAAGAAATTTCCAAAAAAATTCCCTTCGATAGATCGCGAATTATGAAGAATTTTCATGCAGAAAAAACGCGGGGGTCATCCATGGTTTCTTTTTAACGAATTTTGAAAATTTGATTTTTTTACCTAATAAAACATATTGTGTTTTGAGCAATGTGTCAAATTTAATTCAAATTTAATTGGATTTTTATTGTTCATTCAATAATTCTAATCAAAATGGAGTGCACTAATTGCAATTTTACGGTGTCGAAATTTTTGTCTTTGACGAATATAGAAGTTATTGAGTATTTAAATAAAGTAAAAGTAAGTAAGTAAAAAATTTTTCACACGTTTTACATTACTCACCTCAGCAAAATGAATATCATTAACGATGTTTTCTTTTTCGGGATTATATAACTGACCAATAGCCAGGAAGATGTTATGGATCCTATCCTTGTGACTTGGGAATCGTTTATAAAACATAAACTTGGCCAAATATCCTGGATAGTGCATTTTTTTTCGGCCAAAATGAGGCAACTCGGCCATCACGTCCCGCCACAGCCTTTCTATGTTTTGTGTGTGTGCTTGTGTAGAGGGATCCATAAAATATTGAGAATGGTTCACCGTTTGGTGTAGCAAACGAGAGCGTAAATTGAAGTCGGCTCTGCTCGACTTTGATATACCCGTTACTCAGGGTAAGGTTGCCCAAATTTTGGGAGATATGAGGAATTTTTCAAATTGCGGGGGCGGCAACTTTTGTATCGTTCATCTGATCGAAAAATGATGTACGGCAAATCGATAGGTAATGATGATTAAAATATATGTCTAGAAGGTTCGAACAATCTATTTTCAAAATTGTGGGAGATATGAGGTTTTTTCATATTGCGGGGGTGGGAGGGGGCGTGGCAAAAATTTGAAACAAACTTGATCTGCGTGCAGACAATACAAGTCTACACTGAAAAAATGGTAACTCTAGCTCTTATAGTTCCTGAGATCTAGGTGTTCATACAGACGGACAGACAGACAGACAGACAGACAGACAGACAGACAGACAGACAGACGGACAGACGGACATGTCTATATCGACTCGGCTATTGATGCTGATCAAGAATATATATACTTTATGGGGTCGGAGATGCTTCCTTCTGCCTGTTACATACATTTGCACGAACTTAGTATACCCTTTTTACTCTACGAGTAACGGGTATAAAAAGGTATTTTTGCGGATACTTTCATTGAAATTGCACTGTTTCTTGACTTTTTATACCCGTTACTCGTAGAGTAAAAGGGTATACTAAGTTCGTGCAAATGTATGTAACAGGCAGAAGGAAGCATCTCCGACCCCATAAAGTATATATTCTTGATCAGCATCAATAGCCGAGTCGATATAGACATGTCCGTCTGTCCGTCTGTCCGTCCGTCTGTATGAACACCTAGATCTCAGGCACTATAAGAGCTAGAGCTACCATATTTTCAGTGTAGACTTGTATCTTCTGCACGCAGATCAAGTTTGTTTCAAATTTTTGCCACGCCCCCTCCCGCCCCCGCAATATGAAAAAACCTCATATCTCCCACAATTTTGAAAATAGATTGTTCAAACCTTCTAGGCATATATTTTAATCATCAATACCTATCGATCCGCCATACATCATTTTTCGATCAGATGAACGATAGAAGAGTTGCCACCCACGCAATTTGGAAAACCCTGAGTAACGGGTATATCGAAGTCGAGCAGGGCCGACTTCAACTTACGCTCTCGTTTTTTATTGCCCATGGTTGTAGCAGTCAACTGTTTACGGCACCGAAAGAATAGTTTGCCGTCATCTTTTACTGCTATCTTACAGTCAGCAGAACAATTTCCACATTTGTATACCCTTGCAGAGGGTATATTAAAATTGTCACGATGTTTGTAACGCATAGAAGGAAGCATTTCCGACCACATAAAGTATATATATTCTTGATCAGCATGACCAGCTGAGTTCATTTCCGCCTGTCCGTCTGTCCGTCCGTCCGTCCGTCCGTCCGTCTGTCCGTCTGTCCGTCTGTTTCTATGCTATCTCCTCCCTCAGTTTTAAAGCTATCTTGACCAAACTTTGCAAAAAGTCTTTAAATACAAATACGCTGCACATTTGTCGGAATCGGCCGGATCGGATGACTATATCATATAGCTGCCATAGGAACGATCGGTCAAAAACTAGTTCTAGTGGGAAAAACTTTTTTGTTTTCCATCGTAGCGTCACCAATCGTGGTATCTATAAGTTTTATATGCTTCCACACAATTCTAAAAGAATTTATCAAAATCGGATGACTATATCATATAGCTGCCATATAAACGGTCGGTCCGAAAACAAGTTCTAGTGAAAAAAACTTTTTTGTTTTCCATCGTAGTGTCACCAATCGTGGTATATATTAGTTTTATATGGTTTCACACAATTCTGAAAAAATTTATCAAAATCGGATGACTATAGCATATAGCTGCCATATAAACGGTCGGTCAAAAAACTAGTTCTAGTGAGAAAAACTTTTTTGTTTTCCACCATAGCATCACCAATCGTGGTATATATTAGTTTCATATGCTTTCACCCAATTCGTGAAAAATTTATCAAAATCGGATGATTTATCAAAATCGGCTACGCCGATGTTATAAATACCCTTGCAGTTTTTGAAAGGCGCTACCATAGATAACAAAAAAGTTTTTTATACCCTTGCAGAGGGTATATTAAAATTGTCACGATGTTTGTAACGCATAGAAGGAAGCATTTCCGACCACATAAAGTATATATATTCTTGATCAGCATGACGAGCTGAGTTCATTTCCGTTTGTCCGTCCGTCCGTCTGTCCGTCCGTCCGTCTGTCCGTCTGTCCGTCGGTCCGTCTGTCCGTCTGTTTCTATGCTATCTCCTCCCTCAGTTTTAAAGCTATCATGACCAAACTTTGCAAAAAGTCTTTAAACACAAATACGCTGCACATTTGTCGGAATCGGCCGGATCGGATGACTATATCATATAGCTGCCATAGGAACGATCGGTCAAAAACTAGTTCTAGTGGGAAAAACTTTTTTGTTTTTTATCCTAGCGCCACCAATCGTGGTATCTATAAGTATTATATGCTTCCACACAATTCTGAAAAAATTTATCAAAATCGGATGACTATAGCATATAGCTGCCATATAAACGGTCGGTCCGAAAACAAGTTCTAGTGAGAAAAACTTTTTTGTTTTCCATCGTAGCGTCACCAATTGTAGTATATATTAGTTTTATATGGTTTCACACAATTCTGAAAAAATTTATCAAAATCGGATGACTATAGCATATAGCTGCCATATAAACGGTCGGTCCGAAAACAAGTTCTAGTTAGAAAAACTTTTTTGTTTTCCATCGTGGCATCACCAATCTTGGTATATATTAGTTTCACATGCTTTTACCCAATTCGTGGAATTTATCAAATCGGATGACTATAGCATACAGCTGCCATAGGAACGGTCTAAAAAATTAGTTCTAGTAGAAAAACTTTTTTGTATTCAAAAACTGCAAGGGTATTTAAAACATCGGCGTAGCCGATGTTAGCCTGACATTTTTCTCATAAGAATTAGTTTTTAGACCGATCGATCCTTTGGCAGCTATATGCTATAGTCATCCGATTTTGATACATTTTTCCAGAATTGTGTGACGCTACGATGGAAAACAAAAAAGTTTTTCTCACAAGAATTGGTTTTTTGACCGACCGTTTATATGGCAGCTATATGCTATAGTCATCCGATTTTTATAATTTTTTTCAGAATTGTGTGGAAACATATAAAACAAATATATACTACGATTGGAGACGCTACGATGGAAATCAAAAAAGGTTTTCTCACAACGACTTATTTTTCGACCGATCGTTCCTATGGCAGCTATGATATAGTCATCCGATTTTTATAAATTTTTCCAATTATGTGGAAGCTTATAAAACTAACATATACCAAAATTAGTGCCGCTGCGATGGAAAACAAAAAGTTTTTCTCACTAGAACTAGTTTTTGGGACGACCGTTTATATGGCAGCTATATGCTATAGTCATCCGATTTTGATAAATTTTTTCAGAATTGTGTGAAAATATATAAAACTAATATATACCACGATTGGTGACGCTACGATGGAAAACAAAAAAGTTTTTCTCACAAGAATTGGTTTTTGGACCGACCGTTTATATGGCAGCTATATGCTATAGTCATCCGATTTTTATAAATTTTTCCAGAATTGTGTGGACGCATATAAAACTAATGTATACCACGATTGGTGACGCTACGATGGAAAACAAAAAAGTTTTCTCACTAGAACTAGTTTTTGGTCCGATCGTTCCTATGGCAGCTATATGATATAGTCATCCGATCCGGCCGATTCCGACAAATGTGCAGCGTATTTGTATTTAAAAACTTTTTGCAAAGTTTGGTCAAGATAGCTTTAAAACTGAGGGAGGAGATAGCATAGAAACAGACGGACGGACGGACAGACGGACAAACGGAAATGAACTCAGCTCGTCATGCTGATCAAGAATATATATACTTTATGTGGTCGTAAATGCTTCCTTCTATGCGTTACAAACATCGTGACAATTTTAATATACCCTCTGCAAGGGTATACAAATTTTGTATCAATGGTTGCGCCTTTCAAAAACTGCAAGGGTATTTAAAACATCGGCGTAGCCGATGTTAGACTTCTATTTTTTTTCTTGTAGTAAACATTTGTGACGCTTTAAATACTCAATAACCTCTATATTCGTCAAAGACAAAAATTTCGACACCGTAAAATTGCAATTAGTGCACTCCATTTTGATTAGAATTATTGAATGAACAATAAAAATCCAATTAAATTTGAATTAAATTTGACACATTGCTCAAAACACAATATGTTTTATTAGGTAAAAAATCAAATTTTCAAAATTCGTTTAAAAAGAAACCATGGATGACCCCCGCGTTTTTTTCTGCATGAAAATTCTTCATAATTCGCGGTCCATCGAGGAATTTTTTTTGGAATTTTCTGAGAGTAGGCCATATACTAGACATTTACCCGAAATACTTCTGGTCCCAATTTATAATTCGGGTTCGATTTAAAAAAGATCTTTATCGAACTAATTGAGTGGTCACACTTTCACACAAATGAACAAAGACAGTGATATTAACATGAAACCGTCATCATCCAAATTGGAAATGTGGAATAACTTGAAATTGTGTTTTATGTAAGATGTATAAGCAATGTAGGCCGCACTGATACAAGTGGACTGCACTAACGAAAAGCAGCCTATGTTAATCAGTTTCTTTTCACAAAAACTATTTCAAATTCATTTAAAATCATCAAGGAAATTGCATACAGCCTTTGATGATTAGGGTGATTATTATATATGCAGAAACACAATTTTTTTCAACGTTTCTTAATAATGTATACGCAGTCTGGTCTTCCTAATTAACAGTAAATATATTAGTTCGCTCTGTCCAGAAGTTATTCCATCATGATCATTTATCTGCCGACCGGACTCGGATGGTTTCAACAAATGTGTAGCCTATATTGGAAAGAAGTCCATGTGGCAAGTTTTGGGACCTGATTCTGATGGTATTCTTTGTAAATAAGGAAAACCCCACTATTAGTCTTTACATGAGCTGTGTTGATTAAAGTATAAATTAATAATAATTTGAAAGTATTGAAGAATAAGTAGAAATTGCTATTTTGATTAAAAATTGCAGTATATACCAAATGGTCCCTCAACCTAACATCTGTAAGTTTTTGCTAACCTAACAGAAAGGTTAAGTTCATTTTCTGAATTTTGAAGCAATAAATCTGAAATAAGAAAAATAAACCCAGAAACTAAACTGTACCGGTTCAATGTTTCGGTTCCAAAAAGAAAGGTTCTCAAATCCCGGTTCTCGAAAAATAAATCATAACGGTTCAGGTTCTGAGTTTTAATCAGTTTTTTTCGGTATACGGTTCCAGTTAGGGTTTCGGTTTGACACCCTGGTATATATTCGTGTTACGTTACTTAAAACCAAGTGTACAGTCGGGGCACACGACTGCAGCTCTTTAACTTGTTTATTTTAAAATTTGAAGAAAATTAATTCTGTCCTTGAAAAGTAGATTCGTCATTGATTTCATATAGTATTTTGTAGTATACATATTTAGATCTACAATATTTAAGCGACTGTACCTAAAAGAAAGTGCACACATTCAATACTCTATGTCTTGCTATGTAGGTATTTCTGCATACCATATGATGTACTGTTAGTAAGTTAAAAAAGCTCCCTCCACTATTTGCCTTTTAGTTTTGACGACCCCGCAGATCGAAGAGCAGTTACTCAAATAAATTCTGCACATATTCTGTACAAGTAATGAATTTTCGTATAAAAAATGAGCTAATCGCAATAAACTTAACGTTAATAGTGTTCAGAATTTTAAAATTAATTATAGAAAAAAGTTTGAAGGAATAAGAATTAGACCAACAGAATCAAAACAATGTCCGTCCGACGGCAACGAGGGACTCAATGATCCAAAGAATGAAGCAATGGCATTACCTTTAGACATACATAATCAAACATTTAAAAAAACGAGAAGGCAAAGCTAACTTCGACTGTGCCGAAGTTTTAATACACTTGAAAACGTTTACCCCACCCACTGATATAACCGGTAAAATATATAAAGGATATAGATATAAAATATTTAAAAATTTTTAAATCATTGATAAAAAAGATTTGATACCATAAAAAAAACTTTTCTTAGTAAACCACATTTTCCGACCGATCGGTCCTATGGCAGCTATATGCTATAGTCATCCGATTCTGATAAATTTTTTCCAAATTGTGTAAAAGCATATAAAACTAATATATACCAAGATTAGGGACGCTACGATAGAAAACAGAAAAGTTTTCCTCACTAGAACTAGTTTTTAGACCGACCGTTTATATGGCAGCTATATGCTATAGTCTTCCGATTTTGATAAATTTTTCCAGAATTACGCGGAAGCATATAAAACTAATACAAACCATGATTGGTGAAGCTACGTTGGAAAACTAAAAAGTTTTTCTCACTAGAACTAGTTTTTTGACCGACCGTTTATATGGCAGCTATATGCTATAGTCTTCCGATTTTGATAAATTTTTCCAGAATTACGCGGAAGCATATAAAACTAATACAAACCATGATTGGTGAAGCTACGTTGGAAAACTAAAAAGTTTTTCTCACTAGAACTAGTTTTTTGACCGACCCTTTATATGACAGCTATATGATATAGTCATCCGATTTTGATAAATTTTTCCAGAATTATGTGGAAGCATATAAAACTAACATATACCAAGATTAGTGACGATACAATGGAAAACAAAAAAGTTTTTCTAACTAGAACTATTTCTTAGACCGATCGTTCCTATGGCAGCTATATGATATAGTCATCCGATCCGGCCGACATATTAGGTGCGTGCAGTAAAAAGAAGACTCTGTGCAAAATTTCAGCTCGATAGCTTTAAAACTGAGAGACTAGTTCGCTTAGAAACAGACAGACGGATAGACGGACAGACGGACGGACGGACAGGCGGAAATAAACTCGGCTTGTCGTCCTGATCAAGAATATATATAGTTTATGGGGTCGGAAATTAATATTTCTACGCCGATGTTTTAAATACCCTTGCAGTTTTTGAAAGTCGCTACCATTGATAACAAAAAAGTTTTTCTCACTAGAACTATTTTTTTGACCGACCGTTTATATGGCAGCGATATGCTATAGTCATCCGATTTTGATAAATTTTTCCAGAATTGTTTGGAAGCATATAAAACTTATATATACCACGATTGGTGACGCTACGATGGAAAACAAACAATTTTTTCTCACTAGAACTTGTTTTTGGACCGAACGTTCCTATGGCAGCTATATGATATAGTCATCCGATCCGGCCGATTCCGACAAATGTGCAGCCTATGTGTATTTAAAGACTTTTTGCAAAGTTTGGTCAAGATAGCTTTAAAACTGAGGGAGGAGATAGCATAGAAACAGACGGACGGACAGACGGACATGGCTATATAGACTCAGCTCGTCATGCTGATCAAGAATATATATAGTTTATGGGGTCGGAGATGCTTCCTTCTATGCGTTAAAAACATCGTGACAATTTTAATATACCCTCTGCAAGGGTATAAAAAGTCAATTGGAAGAAGAATCTAAAAGAGTAAATAAATGGCTAGCGTTCAATGAAGTAAGTCACAGACGCCTTGCGTCGCATTGTATTCGCATACCAATACATTCACACTTTTTCGCCTTGATCTTCTTGACAAACGCTGGTTTAAATATATGTAAAATCCTTAGAATTGTGGAATAATATATCGAAATATTTTCTTAGTGTAGTCATAGGCTTACCGTGCCCCTTTGCTTGACGGACTTAAGTCTAGAATTTTTGTTTCTGCAATTAATTAAAACGGAATGTTTGACTTGTGCAAATTGGTTTTCCCAAACCGATTCGCATCGCCTTTCAATGAACAGAAAAAAAAACTGTAATTGATTAAATGTATGTGCTGACACTGCAGTAATTTATAAAACTAATCTTGTACATACTATGAAAAGGACTTATCCTGCATCAAATCACTTGTCTCCCAAGGCACGTTCTATGATACCTCCCATCATCCATCCATCCATCCCCCCCGAAAAGCACTTTCATTCATGTTTTTCATACAGTTCAAAGACCTAAGCGACGACAGCTGCTCTGGCTCTCGCTGCTGTTGTTGCCTGTTTAGCGGCTCCTGTGCCAAAGGACCATTTGCACTTTTATTGCCCTCAAATCGAAATCGAACGCCTCGAAAAATGTATAAACAATATCAAAACATAAATGAAAGAGAACGCGCCAAGTCATCATAAAATACCAAAAATGCAATAAAATAAATTTAACACAACATTTGTTTGGGGCATCCCTCCTTCGCCCTCCCCTTAATGTTTGCAGTATCTTCCGCTCTGTCACAACAAAGGACAACGACCATAACAATCAAAGGGCATCCCAAATATTTTCAATAATAAATCTATTTGATGGCTTCCAAAATTTTTACGAGTCCCCACACGAAGGCATGAAAACCACTGTGGAAAAGGCTGTGTGTTGACAGCGGACGGCCGGCAGTCGTTAAAAATCATAAAAATGTTTGTCCCATCCGATGATTAATTGCTCAGTGCGCCAAAGAGGCCGGCGGGATGTGGGAGGGATGACAATTGAAGGGCCCGGGAAGTCAGCTGGAACAATCCATAAGTTAAACATTTTTATTAATTCCTGAAATGACAGGTTTTGGGCTTGTAATTAATTTTTCCACGCATCTGTTGCACTTCAAGGGCGGAAGACCACTTGAAACTTGACCAGACCAACATTGGGTCACTAGGGTATGCATCAAAGTGACACTCTCGCTTAATCTTCGCTGTGCGACCATCTGTGGCCATCAGTGGTCAGTTGGTAGTCTACTAATTTGTACACTTTGTGGTCCGTGTCAGGTGTTATAAATTTTGCATTTAATTGAACTGTCCGAATATGTCAAACCATCGATTTCCAGAGACATTCCATTCATTGCGGTGGTAATGAAGTGAAAAGAATGGGAAAGGTTATACCTAGGGTGAAATTTGGCAAGTAGATTTGTTGCGAGAAATTGGAAACACGATTGGAAGTACGATCTTAATTTGATAATACTATGTTACAGCCAAAATGCAGAGTAGTTTTTTTGATAGAATTGGGGCCACAGAAGCAAAAACCAGAAAAAACATTTATTTTAAGTTTATAATTTTTTTTAAGATTTTTTTTAAATCTATTAACTCAGTGGGAAATGACATTACTTAGGTAAATAACCATTGAATTAAAAATCTTTACAGTTTCTAAAAGATAATAAATATAGCTTAAGATCAATCATACACGCTTTCCAAATATAATCAATAGTTTGACATCTGTTCACTGAAAAATAAACCATTATTTTTCGAAATTCGAAAAAAAATGCCGATAGGATTGTCGACATATCGATAGATTTTTACACAAGCTTGTTTGATGCCTAATTGATGTATTCCTACGATAAAAAAAATTAACTACTTTTATCTAATTTTTAAATTTTCTTAAATTTGTTAAGTCAACATAACTTTTTCCGAAGATTTAGGCTAAATAACTTGAATATGATTACCTTTAGGTATAAAGCGTCGTTAACCTATTTTTAGGTCGTATATTACATTTTCATATCGGTGTACGATTACAAAAGGTATGGCAAAATATGTACACCGCAAATTAAAATGGCCAAAATAAGAAACGGAAATTCGAAAATACCCAAAAATGACACTAGAAGTCAAAAATCAACACTAAAAATTTTTCTACGAAGTCGTTCTGAAAAGTTCACATAATTTGTCATAACATATGAACCGATAATGTGAATTACGTTTCCTATCTTTCAAATGAAAGATATAAGATGTCTCCAAATATTATTTATACGTTTTAATTTTATTGGACCTATAGTTACGTCAGTACAGTTAAAATACCGTAAAATTGATTTTATTTTTTATGCGAAATTCGGTATGATTCAAAACTATTTTTAAATTTTTATACACTTGAAAAGTGTATATTTATTTTGCCCAGTCAGTCGTCGACTAACACTCATCGCGAGCAGACGTCAGCTTCTAGCGCGGATTCGCAGTTCTCTTATCAGTTGTTTTTTTTTTTTTTTTCATTCTTATCTTTGTTTTGATCAACGCGTACACTTCTTATTCTTCCCGTTACTCGCGTCAAAATCTGACTTAAAACCAAGAGGTTTTTGTCTGCAATCATGGCCCCCGGGCCCCCCAACCTGGGCGAAAATCGGTTCAGTTTACTGACCGAAAGTCCCAAACCCAAAAGAAGTAAACGGCAACAAACCTCTTTATACAATGAATTCCCAGAACTTCCTACTACAAATAGCCCCAACCCGAAATATATTACCATATCCTCCAAAAACTCCGACAAAAAAAATATCCGAATATTCATGCTTTGCTGTACACAGAGCTCTTGAGTTAATTAACAAAAATTACGGCTCCATATCCGACCTTAAAGACGGAAATTTACTAATGCTCGTTAACACTGAACAAGACGCGAATAAATTCTTAAAGGCCACAGAACTACCCAGCATCTGCGAAATTGAGTGCAAGCTCCATGAATCCCTTAACTATGTTAAAGGAACCATCTACGCCCCTTACCTCAAGAATGTTCCCGAAGAGGAAATAGTTAAAGAACTCAGTGCTCAAAAGGTAACCTCAATCTATAAATTTACCACCCAAAAAGATGGCACTCCACAACCCAGTGGTCTGATGCTATTAACCTTTGAATTATATCATTTGCCGTCAAAGATTGATATATGCTGGCATTCAGCTAAAGTAAACGAGTATATCCCCAACCCAATGAGGTGCAAGAATTGCCAAATTCTTGGACACACTCTGAAATACTGCAAAAACAACACCTTGTGCAATACATGCGGACTCGAACCCCACGAGAGCGAATGTACGCGCACAAAATGCGTAAACTGCACAGGCAACCATGCTGCCTCTGATAAGCAATGTCCCGTATTCCTAGACCAAAAGGAAATGCTAAAAATAAAAACAAATAAGAAGTGCTCCATGCGTGAAGCCAGAAATATTTACAAAGCTTCTCTACCTAAGCCCCACAACCCTGCCAGCTTCTCTGCTGTAGTCGCAGAAAACACCAATAATAATTACAACAACAAGCATACCAAGACTAATGATCAAAACAAACCCCAAAACAAAGCAACCCCCCGCGTCTCTGACGTCTCGACCCCGCCTAAGCAGTCAGCATCTACCTTCAATTTACCAAAACGTAATACTGAACCAACTACGGAAGGCTCATCTCCTCCCCCTTTTCACAAACAAACAAACAATAAAACAACATCAAACAAAATCGAAGCGCCAACTGTCGCCCAAAATAATACCTCAAAACTATCACCAACTAACCCAATATCATATAAACAAAATAACGACAATAAAATGATTTCATCTGATGAATCAGATGGATCAATTCAAAAAGAAATCTCTAAACTTAAACAATCAAAAAAACTAAAAACAGTTACCACTGACTCATCCGACTCGGACGAGTCAATGGAAACTCTATAAACCATCCACTCAATCCCACTCGTTTTTGAAGACATATAACTCAGCCCAATCCAATGCACTCCTTTCTCTATTATTCAATGGAATATAAACGGATATTACAATAATTACAATGAATTAGAAATTCTAATCGCAAACAAAAATCCTGATGTTATATGTCTTCAAGAAACGCATATACCGGCCACAAATTTAAACACAATTACCCCAAAGAAATATATTGGCTATTTCGCCAATTTTCCATGCACCACAAATGCCAAACAAGGTGTGGCAATTCTCGTTAAGAGGCACATACCGCACAATCCTCTCACAACACAATACAATTCCAACATTTTGTACAGTAAGCTGGAGCTTAATTTCCACCAGCAATTCACAATATTGAACATCTACATCCCACCTGATCTTCCATTTTCCACCAATGAACTCGCGCATATTTTTAACTGTAGCCCACCAGTATTGATATTTGGCGACTTCAACTCTTGGGACACGTTGGGGGGGCCCAAGCTCCTCCAACTCCAGGGGGAAAAAGTAGTTGAAGCCATAAATAGATCTAATTTATCCCTTTTAAATGACGGGTCTGCGACTCACTTTTCCCACCCATAAAAACATTTTTCTCATGTTGACCTCTCGCTCGTTACCCCTTCGCTAATACCTTTTGTTCTTGGTCGGTCCCCTGACCTTTACGGAAGTGATCACTTCCCTATTTCCACCCTCATAAATAATCTCCCGAAATCTCCAAGCCTAGGATTTTCACCCAAATATAAGACTGACCTAGCCAATTGGGAAATGTTCCAAGCAGTTTGCCAAGAACATACCCAATACCAGAATTCTCCAAACATTCAACTTGAGGTGGCCAAAATAACTAGGGCCATTCGAACTGCCGCCAATTTAGCAATACCCCAGACTAAACCCTACACTCACCAAAAAGAACCAGCTGTTGGTGGAACAGCGAACTAAATAGCCTCCGTAGAGACAAGCAAAGGCTCTGGCAAGATTATAGGCGTAAAATGTGTCCATCTTCTCTGCTAAATTACAAAAAAGCAAACGCTCATTTTAAATACCATGTGAAACAAGCCAAAAGACAAAGTTTTAGAATTCTTACATCAAAAATATCTCCAGTGTCCACTACAAAAACAGGTAAGAAAGTCGGTCAAACCGACTGTAATATACTCTGTACCTGTTTGTAACGAAACTAATAACTTTAAAGTGTGAGGTTTTTCAAAATCTGAGGGTGGCAACTCTTTCAACCATCGTTCATCTGGTTGAAAAACGATGTATGGGGGCTAGACAGTACAAACCCGTAAAATTATAAAATTTGTATATAATTTCTATTAAAAAAACGTATAGTCAAGCGGGAATCACGCGATTTCTGACCGCAACAAAAGCTCCACTAGGCAAGGTAATTGGGAAATTACCAGTTAGCTAGGCCGCCCGCCCGCTCCTTCTCGTAATTTCAACCAATGGCAACGGTGTTGTTGTTGGCGTTGGTTTAATTTCTTTAAATATAGCTCTAATATCGTTCACTGATCGAAAAATGATGTATGGCGGTCGATTCAAAATAAGTAGTAGAATATATGTTAGAATGTTCGAAACTATCTATCTGAAAATTGTGGGAGTTATTTCGTTTTTAATGGGGGAGGCAGGAGGCGTGGCAAAAATCAAACAAACTGGACTGCCTGCAAGGATAAGAAAGAAGTTCCAGAAAACTCCAAACCTCTATCTCTTACCATCTCTGAGATCTCTTCGTTCATACGGACAGACGGACAGACGGGACAGACAGACGGGACAGACGGACAGGCTATATCGACTCGGCTGTTGATGCTGATCAAGAATATATATACTTTGGGGGGTCGGAGATGCTTCCTTCTGGCTGGGCATACTATAACAAACCCAATATACTCTGTGTACCTTCGGTACAGAGTATAAAAATATGGGCCGATATCAACATGTTGGTTGGTGTTCCCCGGACCCAAGTCTCATGCATTATGTCAGAATGTTTATTAACTGATCCTTCAGATATATCGAACGAATTTGCGAAAACCTGGTCTAAGTACTCTGCGAACGAAAATTTTGACGAAAAATACATCTCCCTAAAAAATAAATTCATCAACCTTCCACACTCAGGCAACAATCTATCTGGCCCAGCCAGATGCATTGACGCTGATTTCACTATGGCAGAACTTGAAGTTGCCCTGCATAAAGCATAGGGAAAAACCCCAGGAAGTGACCGCATAACATACGCTATGTTAAGAAACATCCCCTACACTGCCAAAGTCAAACTTCTTAACATTTACAATGAAATATTAAATAATGGTTGTTTCCCCCATGTTTGGAGAACACCTATTATAATCCCCATCCAAAAGCCAAATAAACCTACTTCCGAATTAAGCAGTTACCGCCCGATCTCTCTCCTGTCCTGTTTAGGCAAGATTGTTGAAAAAATCTAGCGACTAGACTTATGTGGTTTACCAAAAACCAGGCTTATTAGTGACAACCAGTCTGGTTTTAAACCGAAGCATAGCACGATGGACTCCCTGTTGCAGTTGCAACACTACGTATCGGATGCCATTTCAACCAGAAATCATGTCACCATTCTGGCGACTGATTTTGAAAGGGCTTTGATCGCGTTGGCGTCCATTCGGTCCTTCAACAACTTCTGTCTTGGGAGTGGGTCCTAAAGTCTTCCACCTGGTGAAAGCTTTTTATGATCCATCGATCATTCAGGGCCAAATTTAATAATAAACTCTCCAGATTACCACTCTGTGGCATAATGGTATCCTCAAGGATCGCCATTATCAGTGGTGCTATTCATAATTGCCTTCGAGCAAATAAACAAAATTGTACTTAAATATAAAAACGTTAAACTATTTATGTATGCAGACGACGCTTTAATTGTTAGCAAACTAAAAGATACTGAAAAAATTGAATACTATTCTCTGTAACATATTAGAAGAAATAGAAGCTTGGGGTCAATCCTCAGGGGCTACGTTGTCACCCACCAAATGTAAAACTATACACATCTGTAAAAAACACTTTGTACATACAATGGTCTCTGCTTTAATAACTTAAATATAGAACGCGTTCCATTTCTTAAGATATTAGGCGTAATATTTGAATCCAACTTTTCCTTCAGACAACATTGTATCCACCTAAGACAAAATTTATACAAAAAGCTCAACATCATAAGTATCTTAGTTGTAAAAACTCCCTTATCGATGTTAATACACTTATAAACGTTACTAGAGCACTTATATTGTCAAAAATCAGTATGGCCTCCCCATTTTTGGGTGCAGCGCTGCATCCAACATCAAGCTGTTTACTCCGGCATACCATACTGCAGTCCGACGCAGTATTAACGCCTTTCCAACCTCTCCAACAAAATGCATTTTGGCTGAGGCAGGTCTGCCCTCAGTGGAATCGCTAATTAAAGAAGCCACTGCCAAGCTCATCCCAAAACTATTCTGTACACCCAATCGACAACTACAAACTGAGTTTCGCAAAATTACTCAACACAAAAGAAAATACAGAATCTCATCCACTCTCCGTCGCTGTGCGTCTCTGTACAAAAGAACTCAACATTATTGCTCCTTCAGCCAACAGCAAACCAACAGCCTCCCTGGCTTCTAAGATCTTCATCCCTCATCACAACGTTGCGTAAATATCCCAAAAAATCTACTTCCGGCGAAGTCTATCGAGGAGCCTTCGCAGAAGAATCATCGAAACTTCATCTTAGTGACTGGGATTGGCTGTTTACTGATGGAACAAAAACCAGAATGCAACCGCATTCGCCTGTGTAAATAACGCTGGAGTGACAATCTCAGCCGGATGGCTTCCCGACTATTGCACGGTTTTTGCAGCAGAGCAATGGCCATTCTTCATGCGGTTCGATTTGCCCAACGGCAAAAAGGACGATTTGTCATTTGTACGGACAGCCTTTCTTCCATTGAAGCTATCAAAAACCTCAGTAACCGAAACCAGATAGTCAGCTGTATTAGAGACGTATGCATTAAATCACCATCTAAAATCAAAATCTTCTGGGTTCCCTAGTCACGGGGGAATAGCAGGAAATGAATCAGCAGACCAGGCCGCCCTACTGGCATCGCAATCGCCTCTATTCACCTTCATTCCCTGTATCGAAAAAGAACATCACCGGGTAATAAAATCGCACCTAGAACACCAACAAGCGCTAGACTGGAGCTCCTTCCAGCACACTTACAAAACTTTCAATACCACACGGGAAAAGATCCATTTCCCAAAGGACTGTTCCCGCACAAAGATAACCGCCTTCTCTCGACTACGCATCGGACACTGCCAACTCACACACTCTCACCTTCTCTCTGGAAACATACGTCCCACTTGTCCACACTGTGGACATAATTTAACAGCAATCCATCTTCTAGACACCTGCCCGAAATTTGACAATATAAGGCTCTCTCTTTTTCAAACCAAAACCTTTCTTCTCTACTCTTTATTGTAACCAAAGGTTAACATCGATACAATCTGTACTTTCCTTAAAAACTGCAACATATTCAATGTCATATAAAATACTTATACGATAGGGTCTAAGGTCTAGCTACTCGTACCCTATTCACTATTAGTTTTAATATTATTTAGTAATAAATGTATTATAGCTAATATTTAAATAAATAAATAAATAATATTTTGCCCAAAGTTGTAACAGGTAAGAAATTTCATTTCCGACCCCATAAACTATATATATTATTGATCAGGACGACGAGCTAAGTTCATTTCTTGTCCGTCCGTCCGTCTGTCTGTCTGTTTCTACGCGAACTAGAAATTTTGCACAGAGTCTTCTTTTTACTGCAAGCAACTAATATGTCGGAACCGGCCGGATCAGATGACTATATCATATAGCTGCCATAGGAACGATCGGTCAAAAAACTAGATCTAGTGAGAACAACTTTTTTGTTTTCCATCGTAGCGTCACTAATCTTGGTATATGTTAGTTCTATATGCTTCTACATAATACAGCAAAAATTTATTAAAATCGGATAACTATATTATATAGCTCACATAGAAACGGTCGGACAAAAAACTAGTTCTAGTCAGAAAAATTTGTTTGTTTTCTATCGTAGCGTCTTCAATCTTGGTATATATTAGTTTTATATGCTTTCACATAAGTTTGAAAAAATTTATCAAGATCGGATGACTATAGCATATAGCTGCCATAGGATCAATCGGTCAGAAAATGTGTTTTACTAAGAAAAGTTTTTTTTATGTTAACAAATTTTTCTTATCAACGATTTAAAATTTTTAAATATGTGATATCTATATCCTTTATATATTTTACCGGTTAAATCAGTTGGAGTAAAGTTTTTCAAGTGTATTAAAACTTCGGCACAGTCGAACTTAGCTTGTTTTTAATCTTTTATGGGTAGCTACGACTATTTGAAATATTTTTGAACATACCATAGAAATAATATATGCAAGGCGTGAATGCCACGTTTTGCCAAAATATTTTTTTCATATAATTTGTTGAAATGACGTGCTATTTCGATAACCCTTACTTGTAAAATCGATAATTCGGCTGGCATTTTCGTAGGGCCAATCAACGAAAAAATGTTAAGAGACTTACATTTTGCCAAAGTTTTCCCGATAGATCATTCAAATGCAGAACGTAGTACATGGTCCTCAATAAGCAATTATTGGGTCGTTCTCTAAGTAATTTCGTTCTGTAAGAACATGAGAAACCTGTATTTCAAGCTTTGAAATTAATCCTAGACGTTTCATGTGCTTGTCACGTTGGACAAAATTAATCTTTCAGCAATCTCTCGTGTTGTTATTTATCAACATCGGCTTCAGGAGGCCTTCCAGCACGTGGTGCATCCTTAAGATCGAAATTGCCGAATCGAAATTATGCAAACCAATTTTGGCATTGGGATTCGGTCAACACATCTTCTCCGTACACATTACATAATTTTCGCATTGCATTTTAACCCTTTTGATAGTTAAACAGTAAAATAAGCCGAAAATGCTGTTTTCGATCTTCCATCTTCGATAGGGCACCAAACAAATACTATTCAAAACGAGAGCGTAAGTTGAAGTCGGCCCTGCTCGACTTCGATATACCCGTTACTCAGGGTAAGTTCGCCCAAATTGTGGGAGATATGAGGAATTTTTAGCACCACTTCGGGGGGGGGGCGGGAACTTTTCTATCGATCATCTGATCGAAAAATTATGTATGGCGGATCGATAGGTAATGATGATTAAAATATAAGTCTAGAAGGTTCGAACAATCTATTTTCAAAATTGTGGGAGATATGAGGTTTTTTCATATTGCGGGGGCGGGAGAGTGCGTGGCAAAAATTTGAAACAAACTTGATCTGCGTGCAGAAGATACAAGTCTACACTGAAAAAATGGTAGCTCTAGCTCTTATAGTTCCTGAGATCTAGGTATTCATATAGACGGACAGACAGACAGACAGACAGACAGACAGACAGACAGACAGACAGACAGACAGACAGACAGACAGACAGACAGACAGACAGACAGACAGACAGACAGACAGACAGACAGACAGACAGACGGACAGACGGACATGTCTATATCGACTCGGCTATTGATGCTGATCAAGAATATATATACTTAATAGGGTCGGAGATGCTTCCTTCTGCCTGTTACATAAATTTGCACGAACTTAGTATACCCTTTTTACTCTACGAGTAACGGGTATAAAAAGCCTTACTATATCAGCTGTTTAAATGTATAACGGTAAAGCGGTTAAGTGTGAAGTTGGCTGCAAAAAAAAATTAATAAGCTCAGCTGTTGTCATCAAACGAAATTCAAATTTTAGCGCGGTGCAGCCCTTAGTTTTGGTTTGACAGCTGATTGTTATTTAAAAACGTTTTTTTACATACTCAATATGATGCCAAACACGTCAACAACAATCAGCTGCCAAAACAAAACTAAGGGCTTCAAAGCGCTGGAATTTGACATTGTATTTTGCAGTCCTTTCGGAAAAATACTTGTCTTAACATGTCTTTTTATATTCAGCTTCACGGGTACAAATACGGGCCACAACATATTCCTTGGCATGATACCCTTCCAGGATAAAGTTCGTTCCCCTGTGTAGTTGCTCAGGGGTTCTCTGTCTCCTTCAAAACCCAAATTTAAAGGAAGGAATTCGTTTGCGGGGATTATCCAGGGAATCCATCCTTTTTAGTAAGCACCTCTCAAAAAATAAATTTTTAATGACGATAGCAAGCTGATTGGTCGATAAGATTCGACAACTGAACGCACTCTTTCCGGCCTTGTGGATCATTACAATCTGTGCCTTATTCCAGTACCTCGGGAATTGTAAAGCAAGACCAGGAAGAGTATGTCTTTGACAGGGACTGCCTTCAGCGTCTTGTTATAAACCGCTTCTTCACCAGGAGTCTTTTTGGACTTACAAAATACTTATATTTGCTTTTAATTCCATTTCCTAATTTATCCAAACGTATCCGTTGGGCATATTAGATAATATCCATTACAAAACCCTCTCCTCGCTCATCACTTTCTCTATCCAATGCGCGTGCGCATCTGCTCTCCTTTGGTCGCATCTTTAAATAAATCAACACTCAAAGAAAAACACGCTTGTAATTGCTTAATTAGATTGCCACTAAAAATTATTATTTGAAAAAGGAGCAAAGCTGCCAGGATGCTGGCAGGGATTCAAAAGTCGCAGATGGCGCGAACCCAAAACGTAAATCAGATTTGCTGACAGGGCTCGACTAATTTTAACCCAAGACCTTGTGACGCACTTGAGTCGCATTTATGCAGCTTGTGTCCTGCCCCCACCCCAGAATTGGTATCCTTTTTCAAGTGGATGTGTGTGTGTGTGCGCGTGCGCAAGTCCCAAGTGGACGCGTGCTAATGGGGAGCAAAAGGTGCAGTGCAAGGGATCAGGGATTAGAGAGCAGCAATCAGCGGAACGGATTCAAGAAAGGAATCTGTATTCGTGTGTGTATAAGGTAATTTATGCGTATCCCAAGCGAGATCAGCTGCCTTAACGATTTAATTGTGAAACGAACTCTCAATAATAAAAGCGACATTTTTTTATACAATTTTAAGAGCCGGACTTAATTAAAAATTCGGGAACCCTTCGAGCAATTGCGAGGTTCCTTTAAATCAGTGTAATAAATTTAAAATGTTTGGAAATTATCCATTTTATATTATTGACGATCACGAACCGCGCTTACCTTAGACCCTCATGTGCTCCCGTGTCAAAGGACACACATATGTTAAAATCGGCGACATGCCGACACATGACTATGTTGACACACAAGGAGCAGAGAGCAGCAGTCATAAGTAGGGGGAAGGGGCTTCTTAAGACTGCATCTAAGTGGTATTTATTGGTTTGCCAAGACGGCGACGGCTGTCGTATGCATCCTGCTATGCAGCAAGGATTGTATTACGCGTTGGCGACACATTTGTAAACAGGCAACTGATTTACCCGCACACACAGGACTACCGTGTGTGCAGGAGTCACCCAGCCATGGCGCGCCTTATTTGCCAAGACATTAGGCAGCCACCGAGTAGAAACAACAACAATAACAACTCGTACATACATCAAATAGGCAAAAAGGACTACAACATACCGCGTGTTTGCTGTCAGCCCGGCCATAGCACACGTCGAGGATCACGATCCTGATTGACAATCTACAAATTTCTTTTGCATTTATCAATGAAAGTCGCCGCTTGTCAAAGACGAAACAGAATAACAAAGAAGGATAACACACCACAAGCAGTAGAATATGTAGGAGCCAGTAGGACCAACTCATCCGTCTGTCATGTTGATGAATCGCAGGATTCATGTTTTTACACGCAACTTGACGGCATTTTGACGGATTTTTGTTTGTAAGCAAACGATTAGGCAAACATTTCTCAAATGGAGAAGAAGAACTAGAGAAAGGAAGTGATAAATGAGGGGAAAAATATTATTGAACGATGGGGAATCTAGGATGGTATGTCGAAAAAGGAGCTTGCGTTAAAACAAATGGAATCCTACCATTTCCCTTTGGCAAAAATTGTGCGATATTTTCATCGCTATTTTCGAAATCGCAAATTTTTTACAAAAATCAACGGACTGATTAAGAATCAAAATTAAATAGGTGAGGTTTACGTAATTAGTTAGTGGCAAAACACATTTGATTTCATAGTTAACAAAGTTACCATCAGGTTGCCCCAATACAATATTAGAGCCCTCTGGGTCATCTGATGGGTGGAGTGTAGCCATTTTAGCTATTTAATTGCTAGATCTAGCAATTTTGAAAGTGGAAATGCTGTGAAATTATTGAACATGCTATTATCAGGTAAATTTTGAATAATTTTTTGATATTTTGTTATTTTTGAAACGTAGTGCGAAATAATTACCAAAAAATCAGTTTTAAGAATAAGCATTATGTGCAATAGAACTCCCCTTAAGTACAACTTCAGGAGTAAGTTTAGCAGTAATGAAGTAAGGCATTAGCATTAGAGTAATCACAACTTCATGGTGATATCACCAGTTCAGTTTATACTATCCATGAATTTCAGACATAAATCTAGTATTAAAATGTACGTCTCAAAAATCGAACATCATGAAAGAACGACCCTTTGCTAAATTCATGAACGGAAGCACATAAAGGAAGCCGTGTTCGGTGACTGCTTGGGTCCAATGAAATCATTAACGTGTCTTTAGCCTGATAAACCTGGTGAACACTAAATTAAATTCTGCAGACGATAAATACTATTTTAAGCATAGGGTTGGTTTATAGAATTGATCATTTGTTTGAAGATACTACAAATACTGCTATGACTTGTCGGCGAAATATTATAAGTTTAATTTGAAGTTGACGATCAATTTGCTAATTTAAACGAAATGACAAATAGCCCTTCGTACTAGCTAGGTACCTAAATCAACAAATAGAGAGCTAACATCGGCTTCGCCGATGTTTTAAATACCGATCGTTCAATGGCACCTAAATGCTATAGTCATCCGATTTTGATAAAAATTTTTCCAGAATTATGTGGAAGCATATAAAACTGATATATACCACGATTGTTGTCGCTACAATAGAAAACAAAAAAGTTGTTCACACTAAAACTAGTTTTTGGACCGATCGTTCCTACGGCAGCTATATAATATAGTCATCCGATCTGGCCGGTTCCGACATATTAGTTGCGTGCAGTAAAAAGAAGACTCTGTGCAAAGTTTCAGCTTGATAACTTTAAAACTGAGGGACTAGTTCGCGTAGAAACACACAGATAGACGGACAGACAGACGGACAGACAGACGGACAGACAGACGGACAGACAGACGGACAGACAGACGGACGGACGGATAGGCGGAAATAAACTCAGCTCGTCATCCTGATAAATAATATATATAGTTTATGGGGTCGGAAATTAATATTTCACAAAGGAGGCTGGTCAACTATACATCTGTTTCAGGAACCTCCCGTTTTTTTTTCAGTAGTCTGCCTTTTCAAATTTGTTTTTCATTTTTGGAGATCTATCTCAGCGTCGTTAAACTATTGCCTTCATTTAAATAACGAACTGAATAATAAATTCCAATGATTTTCCTCGATAACCCCTACACACAACCAAACATAGATTTTTGTATTGCATAGCCAATCCCTGGGTTCGCTTACATTCTCCACCTTTCATCTGCTGTCGTAATGCACTTCAATTGAAATTCCATGATTGAATGTTGCAAACATTTGACAGTAACTGCCATTGACAGGATCTTGTCTGCCCATCCTTCTGCCTCTTCCATTTGCCATTTGCAGTTTAAAAGCTTTTTGCCCCTTGCCTTCTCCATTGACAACTCATATCTCATAGATTGCCGCAACACAAGGTTGCATAATAACGCACAGCCCTTGGCCTGCATGCAGCTGCCGCTGCCCCTGCTGCTCCTGTGGCTGCCAAATGTATCGAATTTCCATGTCCCATTCAGATCGACAGAGACGCCGCCGTCGCCTGCTTAACAATTTTCAATTTCAATGCCCGGTTCGCTGACAAATTGACTCGCAACTTTGCCTTGAAAAGGATGCATGAACCTAACACGGCCTTTGACACCCGGCCACGAAACCCGTCGAGGTGTGCTGCGCGCCAAAAACGAAAAAGAAGAATTTCGGAAATTGAAATTCAAGTGGACATTGGGTCACTTCTGGTTTTGGTTTTCAATGTCCATTTCCTTGGCACATGCCAAGAAGAAGTGGCAGTCGGAGATATCAAATTGCGAAGACATTCAAGTGTCATAAACAACAATAATAAAGTTGGGTGGCAGACAGAATGAAATTCTGCAGATGGTTCGGTCCGGAGGATCGAACACGTCGTAAAGTCTAAGCTGCGGTTTGTGGATTTGTTCACATTGGATTGTTTACATTATTGAGTCTAAGGTATGTCGAATTTTGTTTTCATAGTTTTCTAGATCGCCTATATTTTCAAGGAATATTCGCAAAACGGTAAAAATATAGAAATGCTCGGTTTTTTAAAAGCTTTTTGACAGGCCAATCACTAGACAAACGGACCTTAATCATTGAACCGGTTTGCATCCTTGTTGGCACTTCTCCTCCTGGTCACAGCTGTGAGAGATCCTGGCATCAAGCACACGGCATGCTGTGGGGGGAGCAGCAACAGCTGCTTATGGTGATCTTAATTGGCCCATCCTTGGATCTTCATCTCCAGCCAGGCACGCTTCTTCTACTACTCGTACTTGGCAGGTAGGGCCATTAATTTCGCGTAACGGGCAAAAAAAAAAAAACAACCGCTAAGCCACGTTCGTCCCTTAACCAAGGCAATTGCATTTCACGCTTCTTGCAACGGAACCTGATCACAGATGTGCTGATGCCCAAGATCCAAATCAGCAATGAACAAAACGGATCGTTGGCCCCTGCGGTTGCGGTTTAACGAGATGCGTTACCGCCTCCACCGAACTCCCTACTCCCTCAAGTCTTCTGGATTGATGTCTGCCCCTGATAAGCATACCGCGCTCCTTCGCTTCGCCGATTAGTTTCTTGTTTTTAAACGAAAGTGTAACACAATTTCAGTTTCTTGGTCATGCCCCCGACACGCGCATCTGTCGTTGTCGATCCTGCGCCTGGGCCAAGAACAGTTGTCGCCCCCGAATTTTTGCACAAAAAAAAAAAAACAAAAAAAAGGGCGACACGTGGCACTTGATTCATATCAAATTTCTGGCCACAAAATTTGTGCTGGACTATTTCGGGAGTTCACATTTCGGAAGGGTTTCTTCACCGGCTCTTGCCAACTGTCAACCCATTTGGTTTATATTTATGGCCAGTTGCCGTTGGGCATCATCAAGTGTCTTTCTGTGTGTTTTTTTTTGGGGGGCGCGTTGCAACTGTTATTAACATGAATTTATAGCTTGTTTTTTTTTTTTTTTTGGTTAAAATTTAAATTTAAACGGTAAAGTCAAGTAGGAAGTGTGGAAGGTACAGTCAGCTTGGCCCAGGAAAACAAATGCTAGAGGGAGGAAATTTTTTAAAAAGTATAAATTGCTCCAATATTGGGTGGACCAGCTATAATTCCGAAACGAAAAAGTTTAAAACAAATGACTAAAATAGCTTTTAATGAGATATTTCATAAACGATGTCTAATTAATTGGCCCATTCAGCAGTTAATTTCGACTGGCGATTACTGATTGCTGAAAAGTCATTGCTGAATGACATTGGCTGCAGCCTGCAGGCTTTAGGGGATTCTGTAGCTTTAGTCCTTTTTAGTAAAAAATACTCTCACACTAATAAAATGAAATATTTACGAATTATAAACAGTTGGCGTCACAATAAGATTGCTTGCAGCAGATGTGGTCCGACCCATCATTCGATAATCGCTCTTACCAATCATAATTTTTTTCGCTTCATTTTCAGCAATCGTGATTGTCAAATTTACCAATCGCAATCGGCAATCACAGCATTCAGTAGGAAAAGTTGGCCATCATAAAATATAAATCGCAAACCAAATTATCTGCTAAATGACACCCAATGACTTTATATGATTGTGTGCAAAATGGGAGTTGAATATTTTGTTCAAGCTTTTTCGAGTTTTTAAAGTAAAAATTTCGGGAAAAAAATTATCGAAAATATATAAAAGAAGAACAAATAGAAGGCTAAAATCGACTACGCCGATGTTTTAAGTACCCTTGTAGTTTTTGAAAGACGCTACCATTGATAACAAAAAAGTTTTACTCACTACGATGGAAAACAAAAAAGTTTTTCTAACCAGAACTATTTATGGCAGCTATATGAATTTTGTGGAAACAAACAAATTTTTCTTACTAAGACTTATTTTTGGACCGACCCGTCCTATAACAGATATAAAATATAGTCTTCCGATCCGGCCCATTCCGACATACATATTAGTTGCGTGCAGCAAAAAGAAGACTCTGTGCAAAATTTCAGCTTGATAGCTTTAAAACTGAAGGACTAGTTCACGTAGAAACAGACAGACAGACGGACGGACGGACAGGCGGAAATGAACTCAACTCGACGTCCTAATCAAGAATACATATAGTTTATGTGGTCGGAAATTATTATTTCTATGCGTTACAAACTTTTGGGCAAAATTAATATACACTTTGCAAGTGTATAAAAATAATTTATTAATTTATATAAGCAAAAGTCTTCCATATTTTCTTGCAAAAATTTCATTTTCGCTTAGAGCAATGCTAGTTGAGTGATTTTTCTCGCAAATGTGCTGACCAAGCCAAAAGACGATTGTTGTAAGGGAGCCATGCGATATATTTATTCCATTTTGATCAAACTTTACGGTTAACAAGTATAAGGTTGATACAATAAAGAACGAAAAACGCCCCTACCTATGTGGAGACAAATATTTCACTGGTATAAGACCTGTTCCGAACCCGCTGAACCGGTTAAAAAGTGGTTAGAGCCTTATCTCATACATTATTAAAGCTATGAACTTGATATTTTGTGTTTGGAGTAATTATATGGAGCAGATGCTCACTAGTTAAATAGCGGTTTCGAACCAGCTGAACCGGTTCAAAAGTGGTTCAGTCATAGCTCATAAATTAAATTTCATGAACTTGATATTTGATGTGTATGTAAAATATATAGAGTTTACTATTTCCAGATCGGATCCGGCCGGTTCTTAGTCTTATCTCAGAAATCATTCAACCCATGATCTTGGAATTTTTTGTGTACGTTAACTATTTGGAGATGGAGCCTTATCTCAGAAATGATTGTATTTCTGATGTTGAAAATTGGTGAGTAGGTTAATTAATTGGATTGAGACATTTTATCGGTTCAAGACTGGTGCCGAAACCAATAAAACCGGTTCAATAGTGGATTTAAGCTTAATTATTTGAGTTGCAATTTCAAAATTCGGTGTGCACGGTTTACTCCCGGTTTCGAAGCAGTTTAAATAAATATTCAAAAAGTTGATTAGTGCAAAACACCAGAAATTAGGTATTTTTTCTATGGAGTCTTTTCCCAGTTTCAAAATACTACTCAAAATTTCCGAAAAAAGTTAGATTTACTGTGTAGATTTGAAACCGGTTCAATATTGGTCAGAAACTATACCTAAACATTATTTGAGCTATGAACTTGGAATCTACGATTATATGGAGTTTGATATTTTCCGGAGTGTAAAGCACGTTTCGTTCCAGTTTGTGGAAAACGATTTCAAACTGGTTTAAATTTGATTAAAAACTCTCTTATAACGGTATCAAAATTTTCAAAATTTTGTGAAAGAAATATATCAACACAATTTTTTAGGGACCCGAGCAGCGCCGCGGCGCGCCGGGTATATATGTTGGCTTTGTGTGGCTCTGTGGGTAGCGTGTGTGCCAACTGTGCGGGAGGTTTGTGGGTTCGATCCCGCCACGGAACATCTAATTAAAAAAAGTTTTTTACGTACAAGGTCACCTTTACAGCTGTTGGCGCCAATCGAGGAGTATGTAGCTATGTAGCTTTTCCAAAACTTTACCGTTCGGATTCGGCGTTAAACTGTAGGTGCCTTTCTCTCGAGCGAAAATTAAAAGACACACGAGCCAAGAGATTGAGAGAAGCTCGGCTCGGCCCCATTTGGGGGCTGTAACAGCCAATTTTTTAAGTTTCAATGTTAACGAAATTAAAGAAGATTAAAGAATCATAAATATATAAAACTCACTATTTGGTAAAACTCACTATTCTTCACTCCTAAAAGAAAAGATCTTCAAAAAGTCCAGAGCTCGTCTGTGTTAAATTAATGGCGTGATATTACTGTTTAAGTAACATCCCTTCTACATCTGGACGTAGAGCACAACCTTTGATATTCAAAGGTCACACTGGAGATTTCGGTTCCCCTAATCTAAATTAGCAAACAATTGTACAGCTTAGAGAAGAGTGATGCCTTCTTTAAAAAAGTATGGCATTCAAATTTTATTTAATAAAAATTGTTGTCATTTTCATATCCAGTAAAATGCATATTAAACAATATATGTAAATATAATTACCCAACTGGCTGGAATGTAACTTTAACCATTGGTATTCTGATTTTGGTTCAAAAACTCAGCTAGTTCAGCACCTGCAAATAGTAAAAAAAATAGAAAATTTGTAAAATTCATTCACTCTCTCCGCTTATAAAAAAAATACGTACGACGACAACTATTTTTCAGAGCCATCTCCAAGGACATGCGATAATTTTCCAATGGTTGCCATTCCTCGCGACTACACGAAGGTAAGGAAGGTTGTTCAATTCGCCGTAGAAACTTTAGTAAACCAAGTTTATCCTGTGACAGAAGCTGCGGCACAAATTCTTGAATAACTCTGAGAAATATAAGATTTTCGGGAGCAGCAGTTGGCTCATCGGACACAAGCTCCGAGGCAAACATAATGCCAGCTCGATGTAAAGTAATCACACTTTGACGATTCTCGAGCAGATTAGAGTTAAATGATTCAGCCATACGCTTGGCCAAATTAATCAACTCGGCGAATTCCTCAGAGCGGGAGGCTTCAAATGTCATTCCAATATTGTTGGCCATTATCTTTCTATAAAGCAACATTAAAGTGTGCAGCAGGGTCATGGCATAGTGTATGGAATTGATGGCCAAAGCACGTTCAAGAGTCGCTCGCAAAATATCGCCAAAAGCTGCATGAAACTATATAAAAAGGAGAAATAAATTAAATCCGATTAAGATTATGGAAAAACGTACCTTCTCATAGAACTGAAAGACAATACAAGCTCGCATGGTGGGCATTAGATTGAAGGCCACCAATTTACAGTAGCTGGCCAGTATGCGTCTCTTAAATTGCAGCTCATCGAAATGATCATCTCGAAGTAATTGTACGGCAGATTCCTTATCTGCATTCTCAAAGACATGTCGCATTAGAAAACTTTCCAACAGTTCATACTCATTGATCGAAGATTGATATTGCAGGCAACGTAAAGCGCGGTTTTTACTTTTAAGCAGAGGATCTCCAAATAAAACGAAAAGATCACACGAGAAGGTAAAGGCCTAGAATATTTATCATATAAATGGTTATTTAGCTCCATATGAGCGGGGGAATGTATATTTTACGTGGGATGCAATTTTTATTTCGGTATTTTGCAAGCATTCTATATGTGTTTTTTTTTTTGTGACACGAACACGCACATTTCAACACGACGTGTTTGCCTACATACGATTTCGTGCTTGATCAGTTTTCAGACCACAACAAATTCGAACACTCAATACGAGAAAAATAATATTGTACATAATTCTCTTGTTTTTCAGAAAAGGTGGCATATCTGTTTTGCTAGTTTATTTTTTTTTTCAAATGTAGATTTCTGGCTTTAAGAATCTTATGCGACGGTACACAGATCAATGCAGCCTTACAAAAACGAGCAGCATAGGCAAGTCCGAAAGTTTCTAGAATGGCCTTTGAAGGGAAATTTTTGTCAACTTATTAGATATCCACTAATAGACTAACATATCAGCTAGTTGGAAAAAGATGCAGCCAGTTAGTCCCGCAGAGATGAATAAAAATAAATGGCAGGACCACTAAATTCTGACCAAAAATGTGTGTAGGCATTATCAAGAAGCTTAGATTAAAGGTCTAGAACGGAGGTGCCCAACGCCTATACTCGCAGTGCACTTTACTTATTGCTTAGCTCTCGAGTTTTATTTCTCTCTCTCCTTAGGGTCTCAACTATAAGTTTGCTGGCAAAAAAAAAAATTCTAGTCGTGCCAGCCCGACTTCAATACGTATACATGTTACTCAGGACAAGAAATATTTAATAGCTGTTACTCTTAACAATTAACAGGGCTTTAACTTTAATATTAATGTTAATATCAAAGCTGCAAACATCGTAAAAATAGCAAGTGATTCACTCCGGGGTTTTGCACCCTTGAAACTTTTTAAGTTGTTTCATAAGGTCGGTGAACATAGGTTCGAAATATGTGCAGCTTGCATATATAGGCAAGAAGGCAACACTGATTAAGAATATATTATATATACTTTATGGAGTCGGAGAGAGATGCTTCCTTCTATGCGTTACAAACATCTAAAAAATATTGTAATATGCCCTACAAGAAAATGCAATAAAAAATAAATATATGATGATATATATAAATATATATCAGGAAAGAGTCATATGCTATCGGCCTAGACAGTGAACTGGTTCCGAACACGCTGAACCGGGTCAAAAGTGGTTCAGAGCCTTATCTAAAAATTTATTTAAGCTATGAACTTGAAGTTTGGTGTGTAGGTTAAATTAAGACCGAAATTTCACTGGTTCAAGACTGGTTCCGATCGCGGTGAACCGGTTCAAAAGTGATACAAAGCCATATCTCAGAAGTTATTGAAGCTAAAAACTTTAAATTTGATGTGTGGGTTAGTGTTATTAAAACTGATATTTCACTGGATCAAGACCGGTTCTAAACCCATTGAACTGGTTTTAATGTAGTTCAGAGCCATATCTCAGAAACTATTGAAGCTATTAACTTGGAATCTGGTGTGAAGAGTCAGATATTTTATTGGTTCAAGACCGTTCCGAACCCGATGAACCCGTTCAGCAGTAGTTCAGAGCCATATTTCAGAAATTATTAAGGCTATGAACTTGAAATTTGGTGTATAAGTTAGACATTTGGAGCCCGATATTTCACTGTTTGATGGACGGTTCCTTAACCGGTTTAATAGTGGTCCCTAGCCATATCTCAACATATTCAAAAGTTGCTATTAACGTAATATTAGATGTGTCGGATTGGATACGTTTGAATTGTGGAATTATTTATGATATGAACTTAAAACCTACGGGTATATGGAGTTAGATATTTTCCTGATGTCAAATGGTATCCATAACGGTTTGTGGATAGCGATTTAGACTTGATCAGAAACTCTCACATAACGATAATGAATTTTTTTTTCAATATTGTGATAGAAAAACATCATCACAACGTTTAAGGACCCAAGCTCTAGAGTGTTATGGTAATTTCTAGAAGCTTGGAGATAAGTATACAACTATCTTGATCTATCCCGATTTTATAAATTTTTAAAAGTTTGGATATAAGTATAAAACTATCTAGTTCTTTCCTGATTTTTGTAGAACTTTCTAGAAAGCTCTAGATGGGAACAATTAATTGGGTATGTAAGCTGAACAACGCATTGCAAAAAGTCAAGCGTTGTTAAAAGTGATATGATTAATGAAAAATATTTTAGAACTTTGTCGGAAAAAAAATTATAAATTTTTTAGAGCCCGAGCAACGCCGGGTATATAGCTAGTAAAATATAAATGGTTTCCTGAATTAAGGTGTTTACTTTTGTTAAAGTCGTGCCTGTGTGTGAAAAAATTCGTGCTTGATAAAAGTAAATCATTCGTGTGTATTGCGTGTCGTGTTGAAAACATTGCAAATGCGGACACATTTGCATAAAACCAAAATCAAAATAGCAGCTCATATAACTTAAAACTTACATCACATCCATTGGCCAATTCCTTGCTATTCTCCATCAAATTGAACGACACATAGAGAAAGGCATCCAAACGTTCTTTTAACGCCGCAATTTCATCCTCCGCAGCGGCGTTACTTGTTGCCAATGTTTTGAATCTCTTCAAATCCCAGCATAGATTAAAGTAGCATACCTGCAGGTACAGACCCAAAGCCTCTGCTGGCAGGCTATTGCCTTCGGTTTTATGCATATCCCGTACTGCCTGCTGCAGACTGGATAGCACAGAATCACCTAAGTTCCAGCGACAAAGATCAAAGTGGCCATAGAGAGCAGATAGTAAACGTAGTTTGACCAAAAGCTGACGCCGACGACTCTTTGAGGTTTTACCCAAGGGGGCATCCTTCCAGGCCTTACAGGCGATTTTATAGTTGGTCACTGCATTATTAAGCAATTCTTTGCCATGCGACTTGGTTGAGGGTATCTTATAGATATGTTCCAGCGTTAAAGCTCCCATACGCAATACCGCTAGGTCAAGAGGTTGAAACATTATTTTTTTCAGTTGTTCCAAAAGCAGCTGAAGCTGTGGTTGGTGCTCTTCTACCTCCTGGTAATGCAAGAGATCTAAATACTGAGGCAGCTCAATAAGATTCTCCAAATCTGCACTGCAATTGCCATACCGTGAAAGAAGTAAGGGTAGGACTGGAGCCAGGATTTCAGTGGCTAACTTCTTGGCTCCGGCCTTGGGCTTACGGTGAAGGTTTTTGGTATAACGGCCTGGTGGAATCTCCCCAGTTGTGGCCTGTTTGACACCTCTTAAAAGGATGTCGATTAGAATTGAAATCTCATTTGCATCTAAATGGGCTGGTTCCTCTATTAACATCTTTACCATAGTGGACCAATCGAGCACTATGATATTATTGTCATATAAGGAATCTACCAAGTATGCAGTATGTTCATGTTGACCAAATTTACTGAAGAATTCAATGAGCAAGCGTATACGTTGCGAAACCGCTATGTTCTCCTGGCTGAAATGTCGAAGATTAAGTAGACCAGCTGCAGATAGAGCCAGAGAACGATTGGCGGCAAATAAAAGCTGTTCAATAATTTCACATTGGTGATCGTTGAGTATATCGGGGGACGAGCGATAGAATTGTATCAATAGGCGTATGGCCAGCTCTGCCAGTTCACTCTCCTTATCCACACTAATGGCCAGTAAAGTCAGTTTGAATTTGTGTCCCAATTGTAGGCATACATTACGTAGATTCTCCTTGGCATACAGTTCGGTTAGAGCCTTTAAACTGCACTCTCTCACCTTGCCACACTCATCGTGTAGAGCTTTAAACATGTATTCTACCCTATCGGGTTGAAGAAAGCATTCGGGGTACTTGCGTAACCATAAATCAAATTCAGCTATGCAGAGGTGACGTATATCATCTACTACATCACGACTTCGTTCCAAAAATACAGTCTCAAACATCTGAAGCCAAAGTAATTCCAGTGTGGAATACTCCACTGCAGTTAAATCATTTAATGTGGACATCATTTTAAGACCTAACCAGGAATTTTAGAGAAGAAAATTGTTATCTACCCATGTGTTCTACAAATGATTAAAAATTTGGGAAACTACTGAACCGAACCCAACCCAATTTCCGAGCGGTTTGCATCTCCGGTTTCAAGTAATCTTACCTATCATCGTACTGGTATGCCTAAAAGGACGCACTTTCGACTGCGAGCAGGCCATTACAAAGCCGGTAACATGTTTTAGAAACATATTATCCATTATAATGGACGTAGCATCTACAGATTTCAAGAGACATTCAATAAAGTTTCTCACTTTATTGATGAACAAATCGCAAGTCTTCACAATCATTGGATAGTAGATACTAACCTGTTGATAGGCACAAAAAAAGGCTTAACCAACAAAACTGTAGCAGAGAATACTTAAAATACTTACATTTTGAAACTGAGCTGTTGCGGTTATTATTATTTCCGTATATAAAAATGGAAAACTCATGTCTTCTGGTAATTTATAACGACTTCCACTGGCCTCTACAACGAATTGCATAAAAGTGACCAAAGCCCTTTCAGGAGTTTTCATATAAAGCTCAATCCAGTCGGAAACGATGTTCTAAAGAAGAAGGAATGGAAAGGTTAATATTTTTAAAATATAATAGAAGTCACCCAGTAGCCAAAAGTATTATCGTACGCTATTGTCGTCGTACCGATCTTAGAAGCAAAACATTAAAAAAGGAATAGAAATCGGGACAGGTCCTTTACACAACCTCTTCAAGAACAAACAATATTCTGTACCTGCCTAAGTTTGTTTATAGCTAATCAATTTAAAGTGTGGGGCCACACAAGCTGTGTAAAAGTTGCCCATCACGGTTGCGGCCATCTCTACTCTAGATTACTTTTTGTATTAGTATTGGATTGTGTTAACATGCCCAGACTCTCGAATCCCTCAATGAAAGTATCTGCCATAAATGTGATATCCGAAAGTTCTTGCAGAATTAATAGAAAATGCATGGAATGAAAAGGTGGCGCGCACTTAACAGATATCATCTTCCAGATTTGATGAAAATTCTAGATATCAAATAAACATAATCCACAATCAATACCAAAGTTTCTCAATCTTAATATAAAATACAGTCAATTAATATCGAATAATCAGGTCTAAATTGACCCTGCAGTCAATGCTGATCTATAATATTTATGCATTATCAGCTGGGAATACTTCCTTATATCTCCTTACATACACTTGCACTTAGTCTACTCTTTTTACTCTACGATTAACAGCTACAAAAACACTTGCCCATACCTCAAGACGCTGATTTTTATCCATCATTAGACTTAGCAAACTATTAGCATTATCCACCGAACTATTGCTGGCTAGCTCCATCTCCTGGTCATTGGTGTTGACATTGCTATGGACGTCATCACCAGATTCAGCACTGTAAGAGAGTGCTAATGTGAATGTTATGTACAGATATGAATATGTATGTGATTTTACCCCTCCTCCTGTCTGTCCAAAACCTCAATATCGCCTTCAAAGTCTTCGGACGAGCCGACTTCTGTTTCACTTGCTTGGCTGTAGCTCATTTTGTAAGTAAATTGTAACGCACTAGTTTTATATCAATATTCTTAACTTATTCAGCAACAAATTAAAGTCATTTGAGAATAAAACAATAAAATTATGCAACACAAAAGGCTTTCGGAATCAATGACACTGACAGGGGCTGCCAACCTAATGCAAGCTAAGCTAGTGCAGGGGAACTAGAACCAATGAACCAGTGAAGCGAATTTTTAAACTTTTGTATGACACTTTTAGCCAGCGCTGCCAACTCCGATTTTTCCCCGTCAAATCTGGCTGTTTTTATACACTTAAGAAGTGTATATTCATTTTGTCCAGAAGTTTGTAGCGCATAGAAATATTCATTTCCAACCCCATAAACTATATATATTCTTGATCAGGACGACGAGCTGAAATTTCCGCCAGTCCGTCTGTCTGTTTTTACGCGAACTAGCCCCTCAGTTTTAAAGCTATCGAGCTGAAATTTTGCACAGAGTCTTCCTGTTACTGCACGCATTCAATATGTCGGAACCAGTCGGATCGGAAAACTGTAGCTACCATAGAAACGGTCGGTCAAAAAACTAGTTTTAGTGAGAAAAACTTTTTTATTTTTCATCGTAGCGTCTCCAATCTTGATATATGTTAGTCTTAAATGCTTTCACATAATGCAGGAAAAATTTATCAAAATCGGATGACTATATTGTATAGCTCCCATAGAAACGGTCGGTCAAAAAATTACTTCTAGTAAGAAAACCTTTTTTGTTTTCTATCGTAGCGTCCCCAATCTTGATATATATAAGTTTTATATGCTTTCACATAATTTTGAAAAAATTTATCAATATCGGATGACTATAGCATATAGCTGCCTTAGGACCGATCGGTCGGTTACTAAGAAAAGTTTTTTTTATGGTATCAAATTTTTATTATCAATGATTTACAAATTTTAAATATCTGACATCTATATCCTATATATATTTTAGCGGTTAAATCAGTTGGAGTAAAGTTTTCAAGTGTATTAAAACTTCGGCACAGTCGAAGTTAGCTTTGCCTTTTCGTTTCATATGTATTTGGTTTTTTTTCAGCTTTTTTTATTTTTCGATTACCTGCAAGATATTTTGTATAATTTGCAACTTTATCATGGTTTTTATCAATATTTACTGATACTATCACTTGTTTAAGCTAACTTATTATAATCTTATAAGAGATACGATTTTGAATCCAAAATAAAGACGTTGAAAATAAACAAAATGTTGAAAATCAACTTCGTGACCGCTGTACTAATTTGTAATCGAACTGATAAAACAACTAAAACAAAGGCGAGAAAGATAAATTTTTCTCTTTAAAACAGTTAAATCATTTGGATTTCAATTACAGGCTACCAAATAATTTTCAAATTTTTATGTAGGTCGAGGTATTTTCTGTGGATAAAGGATTTACCGATCTTTTGGAGTACAAATAAAAAATATCGTTGAACTTCAAAATCAATACCACAATATTCTTTAGGTGAAATGGTGTCAGATCAGCTTAACCTGATAAACTCAAAGCTAAGAAATTCTCTTAGAACTTGACGGATTAAGGAATCTTATGAAAATGTATAGAAATATAGCATTTCAAATTACATATACTTTAAAAACCAGTCTTTTTTAACCTTTTTTCAGAAAAGATTCAGCTTTTTCTCCTTTCCTACCAGTTAAAAATAGCTTTTTTTCTCATCAAAAGTTGGCAGCACTGAGGTTAGAAGACCGTTTATAAGTTCGTTTATTTTCGCTCTGCGTATAACAACTGGAATAGAAAACAAAAAATTTGTTGTAATTTTCTTATCCCAGTAGTATTTTCACGATTTTCACTTGTATTTCATTATCATTAGGACGGTTTCGTTAGTTTTCAACCGTTCAGCAACTGTTTTGATTGAACCATGATAAAAACAATGTTTCAATTTCAATGTTCCGTTTCAGTCATCGGTTATGTAGCACAGGCCCACAGAGAACACATTCAATCTAAGAGCCCATGTTCTTTCAACCTTGGGACATAATTGGAAGTGCAGGAGCTACCAAAGAGGTGATCATGACAATATTGAGTCGATACCCACATTTGTGGATGAGGTGGATGCGATAATGGATCTGATGAAAAAGAAGGGACGCATTGACCCAAGCATAGGGGCATGTACTTTTTGGTGCGTTGGTAAGTTATAATTTTAGAAAACTAAAGTTAAGATCCGTTATAAGATTTGTATATGATTATTTAATAAGAAGCTGGAAATGAGAAGTTACCCAAATGATTATCCATGTGAAACGTGTCTACCATACCAAACAATACCATTCCTCTTATTCTGTCAAAATTTAGCAGTTAAACTGGAAATAAATGAAGTTGCTCGCCCATCCTGTGACTTGTTAAATTTCTAACCTGGTTGCAGTTTTCCCACATTTCCAATGACCAATTTACCGCAGGTAACCATGAATTAGCCCAAAAAATGATACACATACACACACACACACAAATTGGTCAGCCACTTGTCGAAACCTCAAACGCAAGAACCGCCGACCGAACTAGACTCTACTAACAAGGACCTTACCATAATCGGAGGAAAAAAAAAACAAAACACAAATATTGACGTTACTTATCGCACGCGATCTCATCAGAAGATCAGAGGCGACCGCCGCCCGCCATGACCACTTTGGCATGACTTGGCAAGTTGGCCAACTTTAAATTATTTCAATCTGTGCAGATGACGCGGCTTTATTCCTCCGAACCCATGATAAAAAGCTGGCGATAACATTTTTCGGTGGGCATTCCAGGAATTCCCCTGGCAAATATTGAAAAATTGGCGCACTCGGCGCACAGGCAGCTGTCCGTGATTCGATTGAAAGATCAATCGCACATCGTGAGGATTTTCAGCTGCTGTCGAGGGTAATTGGAGTTGGTCCACGTCCACCTACGGTCCAGATTCCATTCATATTCATATTCAAAACGATGCATTGTTTGACGGCACGAAATTTGACCTTAACCTTGGCTGGCCATTGTTGCCATTTCAAGTTGAGGAATTAGCTGTCCAGCTGCAGGCACACCTGCCTGTCCCCCTCTTCATCTCTCGGCTACCGGACAGCCAAAAATGATTGACGTGCCACCAAGTAGCGCTCTGACTAATTGAAAGTCAAGTTACCCTCGACTAGGCAGGCAGCAGTTTTCCCCCCACTTTCGTTGCAACTTTCAATTCAATTTTCTCTTTCTTACAACAACAATAAATAAAGGAAGGAAGGAAATAGGAACCGCAAGAAATCAAGGCAAAAGTTAAGAATGAAAGGATAAACTTTTGTTAAGTTTCTTGCGATGGCTCAAGGGCAATGCGGTATGGCTAAGGGAATATGGGCTCGGTAGTTTCCAGCGCGGCTGGTTTGGAAAGGAGGAAAGCGCGTTTAATGTGGACTCTGTTTATTTTCAAATCTCTGCCATATGCATGAGTGGCTATAGTTTTAAAAGCAAAAGTTGTGCGAAATGAGATAATTATTTTGTTTCGAATTCTTTAGTATGGAATGGTGTTGGGCTCTGTTGTATTGATAAATTCAATATTATTAAAAAAAGCGTGATCTAAGATAAGATGATGAGATGCATCAATTTTCTTATCAATTATTGTAATTAATTGTTCGTCTTTATAATAAATACATCATACCGTATGAGAAAGTGTAAGATAAATTCGCCCTAGTAAATGTGGAACCTTTTCTCTTCTGTTTATTAAAATTTTTTAAATATCTCTTGCGATATCGCATTATTGGCTATCTTTTTATAAATGTTTCTAGGAAACCGAAAAATAATAAGTAGGGAAATGTAGATATTTACATTTTGAGCCTACTTCGGAAATATATTTGTAATTTTAGGAAATTGTATCGCTTTAGCTCTTCTTTTTCCTTAAAAGTACTTTTTTGAGACTTTCGAAGAAATTAATGCATCCATTTAGTTGCTCACTGAGCTCGGCTCACGTGTCTATCAAAGTGTAGAGTTTTACAAACTACCTTTTTAAGAATAGCAATCAGTCGACTGTCGGGTTGCAGTCGGGTTCCAGTATATCCATCTGATTAAGTCCTTCTTTTGAAATTGTCAGGTCTTTTCTAATTTTGCATTCTTATCTCAAAAGTTTCAGATCGAACAATGTGAGTATTATCTTATTTTAACAAGAGATTTTTTTTCTACTGCTCTATTAAGCTTTTGGGAAGATATTGTTCGTGTTCCGCTCGGTTGTGAAAATAACTTTACTTTGATATACATCATTTGAATTCCTCGGATGATCTGGTGGCTTAGAATCCAATAGTTTCAATCCAAGAATCCAGAGAATTTATACACTTTAAGATAATACTGGAACTTATGATTGGCGTCTGCATATCCGACTTTATACAGTGTTGCACATAAATAATAATATTTTAAAGTTCTTTAACTGTTTTTCGTGATTCTTGTACCGAAAACCATGATATGAACAGAACCGGTGGTTTAAAACCTCCATAAACCATTAAACCAAACCAGTCTTAATTCTCGAGCGGTTTTTAAGATTAGACGAAAAAATAAGTTTTTTGTGTAAAAATAAACGAGAAGGCAAAGCTAACTTTGACTGTGCCGAAGTTCAATACACTTGTAAAACTTAACTCCAACTGATTTAACTGGAAAAATATATATAGGATATAGACATCAGATAATTAAAATTATTAAATCATTGATAATAAAAATTTGATACCATAAAAAAAAATTTTCTTAGTAAAACACATTTTCCGACCGATCGGTCCTATGGCAGCTATATGCTATAGTCATCCGATTTTGATAAATTTTTTCAGAATTGTGTGAAAGCATATAAAACTAATATATTCCACGATTGGTGACGCTACGATGGAAATCAAAAAAGTTTTTCTCACTAGAACAAGTTTTCGGACCGATCGTTTATATGCCAGCTATATGCTATAGTCATCCGATTTCGATAAATTTTTCCAGAATTGTGTAAAAGCATATAAAACTAATATATTCCACGATTGGTGACGCTACGATGGATAACAAAAAAGTTTTTCTCAATAGAACAAGTTTTCGGACCGATCGTTCCTATGGCAGCTATATGATATAGTCATCCGATCCGGCCGATTCCGACAAATGTGCTGCCTATGTGTATTTAAAGACTTTTTGCAAAGTTTGGTCAAGATAGCTTTAAAACTGAGGGAGGAGATAGCATAGAAACAGACGGACGGACAGACGGACATGGCTATATAGACTCAGCTCGTCATGCTGATCAAGAATATATATAGTTTATGGGGTCGGAGATGCTTCCTTCTATGCGTTACAAACATCGTGACAATTTTAATATACCCTATGCAAAAATTAGTTTTTGTCTAAAAATTAAAAAGTCTTAAATTTGGATTACAAAAAGTTTTGAATAGCGCCACAGGGCAACTAATCATAAATCGAAGTCACAAGTGGGACAACTGATATTTTTATACCCTTGCAGAGGGTATATAAAAATTGTCACGATGTTTGTAACGCATAGAAGGAAGCATCTCCGACCACATAAAGTATATATATGTATTCTTGATTAGCATGACGAGCTGAGTTCATTTCCGTCTGTCCGTCTGTTTCTATGCTATCTCCTCCCTCAGTTTTAAAGCTATCTTGACCAAACTTTGCAAAATGTCTTTAAATACAAATACTCTGCACATTTGTCGGAATCGGACGGAGCGTTGAGGGCAAAATTAGTTCAGTGAGAACTCCATCGTGGCATCACCAACGGGTATATATTAGTTTTATATGCTCCAATAGGAAAATTTACAAAATCGTTGACTAAAGCATATAGCTACCATATAAACGGTCGGTTCAAAAACTAGTTCTAGTGAGAAAAACTTTTTTGTTTTCCATCGAAGCGTCAAAAAACTATTTCTAGTGAGAAAAACTTTTTTGTTGTCAATGGTAGCGTCTTTAAAAAACTGCAAGGGTATTTAAGGGCTACGCCGATGTTAGACTTATATTTTTTGTAGCTTCAATTAACTTTTTCACTTAATCACCATTTTTTGCTTGTAATTACTAATTAACATTTACCTATTACCCAAATTGTATGTACCTTTCAGTTACAAACACACCAAAATCAACCTGCCGTATCCCTCTATATCCTATTTTTGTGGGTCATCAACAATAGAAAACAAATGATGAAACGCAACATTTATGACAATGACAGTTAACCACAAAGTTTCCAATTCGTTTGCCATTGGCCAAATACGAATACAAACAAAAACTACCAACACCAACCGAACATTGCATAATTAATCAAAGCCGGCACGCGGCTGTGGGCGCCACAAAGGGAGCCGACAATGCCAATCCCAATCCCGTCCAGCACGTGATTAGAGTGGAAGTGGGGGTGGAGTAGGCATAAGTAGGTAGAGGGGCATCCAAAGAGCTGCATACAAATGATTTCGAATGAATTGAATGCCGCCCTCTTCCGCATTTAATAGAGAAGAAGCGGATGTGGATGTGGACACATGTGGGTGCCCAGACAGAGAGCTAAAAGTTTGCAGCGCAGGAAGCTCAAGAAAGAAAAAAAAACCAGTTGGTTACTCCGTTCATAAAATGGCAAACTTAACTTTAGTTTTATAGAGTTGAGCATTAAAGTTTGCCTTGAGGAACTAGTTCCATAAGAAAGTAAGTCTTAAATCTGGGTTTACTGTTGTAAATCAAATCAATTTCTGTGTTTGCCATGTTTTTTAAAAAACAAACAAGCGGTCAGCCGATCTTATAGAACCGGTTATTCACATCGAGTTTAAAGATCTTAAAATGCACGTTATTAAACCAATCCTATAACGGCATTAGTCGGTGAGTTACGGAACACTACGTTCATTCGAAAAGCGTGACCCTAGAGAGGGCGGAAGAACTCTATATTAAAAAGTATGAAACTTGATAATCGGGGGTTTCGCGGAAATCCCTAGTGAATTTCGTATAAACGATTGCACTTCGAACTTAAACTGTTTGACTTTATACGGAAGGTTACAAGATCAGATGAAGGAAGTTGAGCGAAAGTAGATTTAATTCGTTGGGGTTTCCTTCCATTTAATCTAGTAAGCTTAACGATTCATGTCATTTCACATATAATGGCGTTCAAGTTTCTTTCGAAATTAAGTAGTTTATACGAAAATCTTTAGAGATTTCTAGAACACGGACTGGACTGACTGACTGCAAGTTGGAAAACATTTCACCCGCAAAGGTTGAAAAACTTTAAAATTGTACCGGTTACTTGTGTAACGAGTTTAATTTCAAAGCATCATCATTTAACCATATTTTATCATATACATCGTTTCCTCAAGGCGCAAACAACATATTTTTTCGTGCGACTATGTCACCTCTTGTGCAGTGGGAAGGAAGCAAAAATAGCATTTTTACCGGATAGGAAATCGTAACCCACCCACCTTATACCCCAAACCTTACACCAACTGAGCCGAGCAGTTTAATTGGAACGGAATCCATTGCCGGAAAAGTAGGTTAATTCATAGCTAGCGATGGGCGTTAATCGGAATCGGAATTCGAAAAGGGTTCCCTATTCCATAAACTGTTTAATGATTCCGCTCTTAACTTCCAATTTCCATTTATCGTTATTCATCTGTCTTGATGGCAATTAGTTTGAACCGAATTATCAGATCTCTTACCAATTCCAATCGATCGGATTCGAAATTTTGTAAAATATAGTTTTAAAATCGAAAAAATTTCTTGGAAACTTACTTGCACAATTTTAGGGTTTTTTTTAAATCCAATCACGTGGTCTTCCGACTTCCGTGAAAAAATTTGCCCACATGAAAAAATTAGTCAGCACTTTATCCGGAGCGGGGATGGTTTCTAGGACAATCGTTTTTTTTTTAGCCGATCTGTTTTAAACTCCGTATGTAAGGATTACGGGACAAATAAAACGGAATTTAATCCACCAAATTGATAAAAATACGCTTTAAGGTCCTGAACCGGAGGGCGAAGGATTTCATATTAGTAAAGGCGGCCAATTATAAAATAGCAGGATACTAATAAGTATTTTGAAATAATTGACAGGGGAATTTTCCTAAAAAAAAAAGAAGAGTTTTAAATACTAATTGTAATTTTTCCGCCGATCTAATAAATCTATCAAAATTTGGTTTGTAAGCTATACGGGGAAAACAAATTTCAAACATGGGATGTATATCCCAAGTTGAAAAGGTCGAAAAAAATGTCTGATATAATCGAACTGCTTATATTTCAGCCTTATGATAATTCATAATTAGCAAACAAAAAATCATAGAGCTATCCACACATGGATTTGTGTATAGCTTATACAAGAGCCGGTTGTCCCATTATTTGATGACTTTGCTTTCATCTTTTAAATTATCCACTTGCTCATTTAACCTTTCTTGATCGAATTAATATTCATTAATTATCACAAAAATATTGCCATTGTTTTATATGACTAGATATTTCTGAATTGTACTAGTGCGAAACTGAAAGCTTTTCAACTATATTTAACAACCGATTCACAGCTCTTTTTCAAATGACTTGATAATTATTGGGTTCGTCCCTAAGTAATTTTGTTTTTTAGTGTAATTTTTTTATTGTGTAAAACATTTTATTGTATATGCCATCTGTAAGATCAGTTGCAGTGTGTGTTAGCGAGTGTTTTAAAATGAAGTTAGCTTCAAAGATCTCAAAGCGTTCAATAATTGAAATTTTCTGTGTTAACTAGAGGCATTTCTAGCCTTAAAAGATTTGAGATCCCAAACTTAAAGATCTTATATTGATGATCTGGTTCCATGCCAAAACTTTGATTTTAAGTTAACCGTTAACAAATCCTAAAGACTGCGCAGCTCTTTTCAGATGAATCACTCTTGGGTCTTTCTGGTGGCCACAATTAGTAGGACGATGTATGCTTTTGCCTTATGGCTGTGACTTAAGGCCTAAACATCGGCAGCAGCGGCGGCGGTAACCACCGCCTCCGACAACTAACTGCTAATTGACACACCTCGACAATGGCAACGATGGCGTTGGCATCACGTGCTCCAGGCAGATGACTCATCCAGCCAAAGCCAAGTCAGCCAAGAGCCAGCCAACATTTTGCCATTGCCATTTATGAATGAAGCCAACCAAAGACGGTTAAAGCGATCTCCGTCTGCAAAAGTCCAAACTCCAGAGCTCCAGCCAAAGTCCCCATCGGGGGCCACTTCATTCAATTTTTTCTATGCGCGTAGACGTCAAAAGTGGTTTGTTGTTGTGTCTACAACTTTTGCCTTTATAGTAAATCGTGTTTTGCATGCGCGAGTAGGTTGGAACCGATGGCCCCCCTCCACCTCCTCCGCCCTCTTGGCCTGTCTGTCTGTCTGCCTGTCTCCGCATGTAGGAGTTGGAGGAAAGATGAAAATGGGTATCGAAATTCATTCATGAAAATGTGTGCGCCAGTCGTTTGGCGAGTTTTTGTATTTTTTTTTTTACTTCTTACGATTATCGAGTAGGAGGTAGCAATAGAAGTTAATGCATTTCAACACGTCGCTGGTTTTCTGGTTAAATGTTCGGAACGTTAATTGGGATATTAAAAGGGCAAATGGCTGAGCTATTCAATAAATGTTCAAAAGATTGATGAACTGTGTAATAAGAGAAATGGGTTAAAAAAGAATCTTTGAAATACCTTCTAAAAGGTAAAACATAAGTTGATATAAAATTGAAGCTTTACTATAAGGAAAGATGCAAGAGGACAGAAGGTACAGCTAAATGAGTGCGAAGTAATACAAATTAGCATAATAAAAACTTCGAACTAGAACCAGTGCGAGCTCTCAGAGATTTTGAGCACAAAACATCAAATTGATTGGTTCAACTTCCACCACTTACTTGGCTCCCAACTAATTGCAAGGTGAATTTTTTATCAGAGCCGAAAAACATAAATAAAGTCCTTTTAAGTGGGCAAAGTATATAAGTCACTGACTTTTTGAATTTCCCGGGGGGTACCCTAAGAAACTGTGACAAAATTCATTCGATGCAATTGGATGCTGGGAGTATGATATTGCCTTGTGTGGCTTATGCGCAACTCAACCGGTACAATACATTTTACATAATCATTTGTATACAAAAATAATATTCACGCGATGGGTGCCGCAATTACTGATACACGACCATAAACGTAACTCTGCGAGCACTTTAAAGAATCGATTGGCGACGTTCTACTAGCAGAAAAATAATGTACAGGGCCTACATAAAGCTCATTAAGGGGTTATTTTGTGTCTTCTCATTTGATAAATATCAAGACAGTTCCTTGTCTTATCTAATTCAAAAAGGGTTTGTCTGGTTTCATTCTATTTTGTCGGAACCAATTGGATCGGATTACAATATCTTAGGGATCCTAGTGAGAAAAACATATTTCGTTTCTATGTTTGAGTTCTTAAACTTTTCAATTACATTTATTTTTATATGCTTTTCTACAGGCCTGAAAATATTTCGGTAAAATCTTGTAGCTGCCATGGATAGGACCAAGTGTTAGTAAAAAAAAATTAGATTCAAAATTTTTTTAATCTGACATCAATATCCCTAATATCCTATAGGTATGATCAATTGGAGAGTTTTTGCAAGGGCATTAAAATATCGGCTTAAACAAAGTTAGCTTTGTCTTATGTTAATTTTTACCAAAAGTTTGCAACGAATAAAAAAATTGATTTTACATACACCAGCGATTAGGCTTCCAAGCAACGGTAATTTTGACGCCGCTTATTCTACCAGACAATTGCGACGTTTTGAAAAGAAGAACAAAAACAAAATACACGCTGTGATAAACTATGTATATGTCGGTTGAACTTTGTCCGTCCTGTCTGTCTGTCCCTCTGTTTGTATGTTTCTACGCAACCTAGTATCTCAGTTTTTAACCTATCGAGCTGAAATTTTGCACACAGTTTTCTTTTTACTGCCCGCTGATATCGTGTCGGAACCGTCCGGATCGGACTGACTATATCTTATAGCTGAATTGTTAGAAAATGGGTTTTAGTAAAGAAACCTTTCTGTTTTCAACGTGAAAATCAGTTATTTGCTTTTGATACATGTTTTTGACTTTTGTCACTTTGTGTGTGTTTTTATACCCGTTACTCGTAGAGTAAAAAGGGTATACGAAGTTCAAAATGTTTATTACAGGCAGAAGGAAGCATTTCCGACCCCTTAAAGTATATATATATTCTTGATCAGCATCAATAGCCGTGTCACGATGTCACGATGTTTGTAACGCATGGAAGAAAGCCTTTCTCAGACCCAATTAACTATACATATTCTTGATCAGCATGACGAGCTGAGTCTATATAGCAATGTCCGTCGGTCCGTCTGTCCGTCCGTCTGTTTCTATGCTAACTTAACCAAACTTTTCAAAAGGTCTTTAAATACACATAGTCTGCACATTTGTCGGAATCGGCCGGATCGGATGACTAAATCATATAGCTGACATAGGAACGATCGGTCCTAAAACTAGTTCTAGTGAGAAAAACTTTTTTGTATTCCATCGTAGCGTCACCAATCGTTTAATATATTAGTTTTTCATGCTTTCACATAATTCTGGCAAAATTTATCAAAATCGGATAACTATAGCATATAGCTGCCATAGGATATCAAACGTGGTCACACATGAAGGAGTTGTATGGAGCTTTTATCGATAAAAGTCCAAACTTTTTTGGGAAAAGGCCAATTGGTCCTAAAATGGCAAGACGTGACCTAGGCCAGAAACTTAAATAGCAACCCACGTATTCAACCATTTTATTGATGATTTTCCTAACGTGCTTTCCAACTTGTATGACTTTAAGCTATCTTGTGACTCTTTTGACGATCCAGTTTCGCCACTTCTTTTGCAAAATGGCCTATGCTCTCTTAGCAATTGGTCTCCTGGTCTTAAATAACATAAATCACTTTAAAATCAAGACCCATTTACCGAATCAAACCGTGTTTATATGAATACGCCATCGACGATTTGGTACAACTTTTGAACCTAAGTTAAAAAGCCAAAAGTGTTCTTGGATTTATCAAACAACTTTACTCTTTGCTGGTTGGACCAAATCTAGAATATTCAGGCTTGTTCCCGTTTTCGCTTTCGATCAAATTATGCGGAATCGGAATTGGTAAATGTTACCGTTTTTATTCGGCGAATAATTTCAAAATTCCATTTATCTTATAACCCGAGTTTTTATCTATTTTATTTATTTTTCGAAACAAAAGTAGAGGTCACCCAAAAGTAATGTTATTCTTGATACTAGGCTAATTCTCGTTTTGTCAACCCTAGGACGATATATATGTTATTGTATAAGAGACCATCTGCTTATGTTTATCATAAAGATCCAGTTAAGAATTTCCAAAAGTAAAGCCGAAGCTTCACACATCTGTTCTCTGCTCGCCTCTTCGTGGTGGTCTCCGCTTAATAACCGAATAAAAAATGATAACCCGAAAATAAGAAGACATCAAAGCAGCCACCAGAACAGTCTCCAGACTTCAAATTAAGAGAACCTGGCTAACAAGCCACGAAAAATGGAAGAAAAAAAAAGAGGAAAGAGAAGAAACGAAAAAAGAACTGAGAGACGAAGCCATAATGCACAAAGGGTCATAATGATCGCAAAGATCGAGCTGTGATGTTGTTGCTTTTTTCTTCTTTTGGTTGGAGTCGAAGACCACCGCACAGTCTAATTTATTCACAACGTCGCAAGCTAAACCTTTATTAATGAGGCCTCCAAGTGTCGCATGCAACGCCACGATTAAGCCCAGTTAACGTCTCGGAGGTGGCGACCATGTCCATGTCACGGGGTTTCTTTTTTATATTTTTTTTATATTTGGGATTAAAGTGCAGTCAGCCGCCGCAAGCGTTGCATTTTATCGCCTTAATGGTCACCGACGACCTGGACCTGCTGGACCTGGACATGGAACTTGCTGTTTCAATTAAGATGGCCCGGTCCGCTGTCTTATCTGGCTGCTTGTCACCCGCCTCGATTTTGTTTTTCTGTAAATAAAGACATTAAAAGTGCCGTCGGATTCGGTGCTGTTTTTGGTTTTTTGGGTATGCCCAACCCGGTTAGCCTGGGATTTATTAGAGGGAGACAGACCACCAGGGGACAGTCGGCTTAACACTTTTTAATTTCACTTGCCACATGAAACAATCAATCTTGACTCGGAGAACCGAGCATTGTGTGTCAACCCAAGTCGTCGAGTTATGAGCCAAGTCATAAACAATCATTAACCGGGCAGCTGGCGCTTCTCGGGAGTTTGGTAACATGCACAAAGTTTTTTTTTTGTGGGCGCACATACTCGTAACAAGTTCCATAGAATCAGCTGCTGTTGCTGTTTTCAGATTGAGAAAGTGATGACAACTCTTTGTGTGGGGTCTCCGTCAGAAAACAGACACACGCACGCACAGAAGGCAGGTGGTCCTGGTCAGTTATGGTGGTTTTGGGGAATTATGTTTTAGTTATGGTTTATTGCAGATGAAAAGAGATTTCAGTAGGAGCAAGCAGAGCTTGAAATGACAAATTCGTTTTGGTATGGAAGCTTAATGCTCCAGTTTTTTTTTTTTTTTTTTTTTTTTAAAGATCTGAAGCGATTGGAAAGCCAACCCAGTGGTAGATCATTTAAATTGTTCATGAGAAAATTCTAGATGAAGGTAAAAGAATTTTTAATATTTGATATAAAACTGCAGATTTTTAGGGTATTTCCATTTATTGAGCTGAGAAACATTCGATAGTTTGGATTGTTTAACATTTCTGGAAATATCGATTCTTTTTTTAGCATTATCGATTTTCTTTAGTTTTATTGTTGAATTTAAAATCATGGAATTAATAAAGAGTTAGGACCGATTTCTCATCTTCTAGATATGTAACTGCTTTGGGTCAGATAAACTTACAATTTACTCTGTTATTTGTTAGTTTATGTGACAGATAGCTCTATGTAGAAGACGAGAAATTGGATCTTACCAAGCTTGCAAACCTTCAAAATTGTATATGATGTTGGTTCTCGGTTCCTCGAGCCCCTGAACCCCAGGTTTAGCTTCGAACCTCGGTCCACTTAAAATAAAAGAATAGTTTGTTTGATATCTGCTTAGTTTAAGTCGCGAATAGGGAAGCACTCAATACAGAACATTTTTTCCGAAAGCCAGGCTCCAATTTAGTCGCTTGGCTCGATATCCTGCAATTCGATATTAGTAAACGGTTGCAACAAAATTGTCCAATAGTTGTCAGAGCAGTCCGACGTCCACCTATACCAGACCAACGGGGCCATCGAGGGCAACTGCGAGGCAGGGCACTATCGCCAATCTTTTTCCCAATAGGAAGAACGTAGGTATGCCTATGGCAACGTGTGGGCTCATTTAATGAAATTTTTCGAGGTATAAGCTATAAGTCCAGAAGAAGTGGACATTATATCGGTTCTCTATTTCAAATGGACTTGTCTGATCTAGCTCAGACTACGCCTAGATATCGATCTGGTTTCATCCAAGCCTCCTTAATGTCTCGTAGTTAATCTCACTTTTCAGAGACATTTTAGACTGAAGATTAGTAGGAATGTACGGTACGCGACATCACAAGGGTCCAAATTAAAATGGCTTAAGTGTGCTTGGCAAAATCCCAGCAACCGTTCTAATACAACCTAACCCAACCTTTTTTAATGTAATAGGTATTAAATCTCCTGAATATGTTTTTATTTTATTATCTTTTAGATTAAAAAGAACAACATTGGGTTATTGGAACTGAAATTATTGTGAGCACAATGTTTTTGAGTCTACGTTTTTAAGACTTTCCCAAAATTTAAAAACATTTGTCTGTGTTGTCTTGGACGATTTTCAATGAAATATTATAGATCATTGACAGATTTTATATTTGATATTTGTTTATTGCTTTCTATTATTATCATTAACTGTTTTTTCTTATTTTGAATACTCTATTAAAAAAAGGTTCAGTTCGTGGTTCAGTTCGAGGTTGATTCATGGTCCGGTGGGCGAATAAAAACCCAAACCAAACCGGTTCTAAGGGTTTCGGTTCCAGACTGGTTTGCAACCATTTATAATATATATTGTTATAATTTTGTTTGCTTACTTATAATTATTGTATTTGGATGAGTGTTATAAAAATAGCAATCCAAGAACGTTTGTCTGATTCTGGATATTTTAAGCACATTTCCAATACTTTTAAGATCGTCTAGATCGTACTTCTAATTTTTAATACTTTTTACAAAAAAAAATAATATTTTTTTGTAATAACCCTATATAAACAGGGACAGGAAAAAGTTGCGTGCGGCTATAGTTATGCACCAGAGTTTGGTTCTCAAATTGGGCAAAGTTCTACTGCATACCCCGCAATTTGAAAAAATCCTCATATGATCAGGATTTTTTATCGATCAACCAATTTTAGGAACCAGTTTCTGTTAAGGGCTTGGCCATTACACATAGGTCTGGTTGCCTTTTCCAAAGCACGTGTTCTTCCCTCATCTTGTATTAAAAAGCAATATTGAATAAGGGTCGTAGCCCAACTAAAATAACATAATTTATTTTGTAATTTCCTCGTATCTTTGTACTTGGTCACTGCACAAAATTGAAGCGACCCACATCCGTTCAGCCCTGTGTTAAACAAATTCACAAAAAAGTTTGGAAACAATCAAATATGTCATAGTCAAGTTTTAAGTAAAGCAACAGCTGTTTACAGAGATCGTGTGACTTCAAATTTTGAAGTGAACAGTTATATACAAACTTTGGCAGGTACAGAGTATACTAAAGTCGGGCTTAATCGACTTTCTGATTTGTTTGTTTAAAAATTTAATACATTTATTTCAAAAAAAAATCCCTCATAACTTGAAGCGACCTTTGAAAGTATCTACGCTTCAAAACGAGTACGTTTAAACCTTTCATTCAGTCAGCTAGATATTGTCTGCATTTATTTGCCATTTGGATGAAAGTTAATAAGTTTCTTAAGATTTAAGTCTGCATTTTCTCTAAATTGTGTATTTGACTAAGGTCAGGAGAGGGGACTATGTCAAGAATTTCAATGAGAAACAATTGCAATTTGGTTTCATTTTTTTATTTTTCATTTTTCATTTTGGGCTGGGGGCGTGTCATTGTCAAAGGCAATTGCAAAACGACCGCAAAAGGCAACCGCAGAATTCTATTTGGTTCAATTCTCTGGCAAAGTCTGGCATGTCTGGGGAAGCAAACAGTCAAAAGCGGCTGCCGCTTTCGGGTTGGCCCTTTTAAAGCTGCAAGATTAAATTTCTTCTTGCAATGTTCAAATTTGTCCAATTTTTCTTTAGCACTTTTCCCTTTGTTTGTTTTTCCCCCATTTCACATCCATACTTAATTAAGTTTTCACACCTTCTTCTGGAAACGTGGTGGGCGGCCGGGCCCGGTGACCTGGCCTGAGAACTGTTTAATTGCGCGATTCATTTTTGACCTGTCGGAAGTTGGCCATTCTCCCCCCTCTTGAGCTGCACAAAAAAAGTTTTAATTTCTCACTTGTCTCTTTGGAGTTGAATCTTTGGACTTCAGGTGCAGGCAGACGGCAGGTGCAGGCATCGCGAATGCTCTGACAAAATAATTAATTGCAATGTCACTTCTTAGTTTTGTCGACAATTTGTCACAGATTCTCTAATTCGCTTTGTCGCCTGCGCTCACTTTTTAGGGCTATATTTAATTGCACTTGAAGCAACTGGACTTTTTTTTTATCCATCAATCAAACATTTTTTCATTGTACTTCCGAATGGGAAAAATCAATTTTTGAAAATAGAGTCATAAAAAATTTCTGTGTTATTTTTATGGGCAGGTAACAAACACAAGAAGAACCAACCCAACCGAGTCCATTGTCTCTGATTTTGTTTTCCCATAATTGCGGCCAGAGCATAAATGTTTTGATCATATTTCACGGCTCACTGACGACACGAAAGATGGCACCGTGGAAGAGTGAGCCGGGTTGATAATGATCTAGTCATTGGCCATGTTTCTTGACCTTTATCAGGGGCTTAAGATCTTGGCAATAGGCGCGCAACTTCTAACTGTTCTTCGTGTGTCATTTGACGAGTTTCTCAAATTCTCACACTTTCCATCGTAAATCTCCAGAGAGTAGAGGCTAGCCACGTTTTGCATCATTTCTAAGGGGGGCACATTAAAGACCCTTATCGATGTTTGTGTATCGCCACATAAAAATACACAGAGTTGACATCTCAATTTACTTCCACGAATGACAATTGAACTTTTTGGTAGCAGTTTCAAGTGAGTATGAGAAAAAGGAAGTGCCTAAACAGTTATATCAGTAATTGGGATTATGGGAATTATTCGGAAATTGGATTAAATTTTTTTGGGTAAGGAAAATGTTACAACTGAATTAGGAAGAAGAGATTGAAGATTTATTAAGTTGAAAGAGCTAAATATAATACCTAGATTCGTTTTAGTAATAGACATGAAAATAAAATATTTAGCATCGAGTCTGAAAGTTTAAAAATACTTGGAACACAACTTAACAAAGTATGATCCGAGTTTATGTTGATTTATTTTTGTGTCCTTTTTTTTGTAGTGTATCTGTTGTATATACAGGGGTTTATATTCGGCCGTATTCCCTTACTGCAGTCAAAACATTATGGCTCAGTTTAAGTTAGAAAGTTTAGTTCGTGGTTTTACTCAAAAGTTAAATAAAATTCAGGAGTAAGAAAACTAATCCTGAATTTATAAAAAAAGTCACCTTTCTAAATTTTGATAAATACATCAACAAATGGGGAATGGAAGTCAACTTAGATAAGATTGAGATAATGGTGTTTAGAAAGGACGGAAGACTAGCAGTAGCAGAAATATTGACATATTAAGGAAATGCTATAAAAATTTCAACCGAGTACAAACATCTTAGAGTCCCACGTTTAAGGAGCACGTACTGAGAATAAATTTTATAGCAAAAGGGAGTATTAACTGCATATGGAACTAATTTCTGGCAAAACCTTTCGTAAGCATCAGAGCTAAATGAAAACTAACGCTGTATGCAGGGCAGTCCAGAGCTCTTACGCGCAGGTATGGGGCTATAGGTACTATGATGTGGTAGACAGTTTGCAGACGTACTTTTTAAATAAAATCCTTAGAAACTTGCGTGGATTCGCACCACTACACTTTGGATTTTCACCTGCGATACTTAGGAAAAACTTTATTTTTATATGAAGATAGTCGACTGCCTTATTTTCTTACAGCTGAAATAGTCAAAAATATCGTTTTTTGTGTACAAAAGCGAGATAATGTGTGCGTGCCTCTAACACTTAACTGGAAAATTGGTCTAAGCTCCGTTGCAACACCTGACAATCAGCAAAGTCACCTGGGTAATAAAAGCACGGTTGCACCTTATTAGCTTGTCATCTAACAAGTATTACAGATCAGAACACAAGCCTTATCCACTTTTTAGGAAAATGCCAATGCCTAAAAGAACACAGATGGGAGTTCCTGGGAAAACATACAGACGACAGAGGGAACGATATTTGGGAGGGACTGGTAGCATACATGGAAAAATCGCTGTTCTATAGGACAGAGATTTTGGAGACACTTTAGATTTTCAGAATTTCAGAATTTGGTTTTCGAATTAAGTATTTTCTTACTATTTTCATTGACACCGTTCGTACTCGATTAAAGTAAAAATACTGAAGTTATTTGAGCGCAGATTTCTCCAGATAAATATGGACTGCGGTTTTATGCGTTTTCGAAAACAAACATTATTTTAGCATTAAGCAATGTACTAAATAACTTAGGACGCAGCTCAATTTCTCAAACTACAAAATTTGCTAGAAAATCGAGCATATGTCTTGAAAAACAGATATTTATATTTATTTATTTATTTATATATATTTCAGATATACATATGTACCAGAAACCAAGACATTATTTTATTCTGCTGCAGGTGTGCATCACGGCCAATTAAAGGATTAATACGTAGGTTGCTATACATATTTCTGGCCTAATAATGAAAACGCTAATATTTATGTTCAAAAATGGTTTTTGTTCGGCGGATGACCCATCAATTCGACGTTTTGGGCGGTCAAAAAGGCGCTGGTGTGAGCTGATGTGTGAGAGCTCGCATTGTCATGGTGCACAATGATCTGTCTTCCCTTGTTCGTTTTTCGAATTTCTCCGAAGACTTCAGACAAACAAATTGTGGTGTACCACTCAGAATTGACAGTCCTACGTTGCTCAAGCGGAATAGTCGCCACATGACCAGTTTTACCGAAGAAACAGGCGACCATTTGTTCGAAGTGCTTTTCCTCGAACGACTTTCGTTGGATTTGGCTCGTCTTCGAAGACCCACACGGTCGATTGCTGTTTTGTTTCGGGCTCATAAGCATAGATCCATGATTCGTCACCTGTGACGATCTAATAATCGTCTTTTGAAACACCGCGATTTTATTTTTTTTAAATTTCTTTGAACCAATCCACACGAGCCCTTTTTTGAGCCATTGTCAAAAGTGTGCGGGATCCAACGAGAACAAACCTTTTTTACGCCCAGGTGTTCATGTAATATCGAATGTATGCTTGTGGAAGAAATGCCCAAGGATGCCTCTATCTCACGGTATGTCACATGACGATCTCTTATTATCAGTTCACGCACAGCATCAATGTTTTCTGGCACAACGACTGTTTTTGGACGACCTGCACGACCTTCGTCTTCGAGCGAGCGTCGCCCGCGATTGAATTCATTAAACCAATTTTTTACAGTGCTATAGAATGGTGCTTCATCGTTATACAAAGATTTAAGTTCATCGTTGCACTCTTGTCGTGATAATCTACGTCGAAAGTTGTGAAAAATGATTGCACTAAAATTTTCACGAGTTATTTTCATTTTTCTGCCGAGGTAAGTTTTTGATTAATCGTTAATCGATATCAAACGTGTTCACACATGAAAGAGTTGTATGGAGCTTTTATCGATAAAAGTCCACACTTTTTTTGGGAAAAGGCCAATTGGTCCTAAAATGGCTAGAAGTGACCTCAGCCAGAAAAGTAGATAGCAACCCACGTTGGGCGCAACGAGAATTATGGCGGCACCTTTTTTGGTTCATTTATTTCATTCTGAAAAATAACATAAAAAAAACTTTTATTGTCAGCTATACTTTGTGTAGGAATCGATCTCGGGGCGACATAAGAGTAGAAAATTCCTTAATTCTAGGTTATTTTTTCTGAGTGTAGGGATACCACTGAAAGCCTGGACAGGAGCGTTTTGCGAAATTGTTCGTCCAAAAATAAAAAAGGCTAGAAATCTGTATATTTGAAAAAAACTTTGTTATGTGGGATATTTTTAGAACCCTATTGTAGTTCTATTACATCCATTAATTTTTTGGACATCTTAAAATAATTTAAATTTTTTAATATTTAAAAAATATACTGGTACCGGTACGTACCGGTATACCGAAATAAAAATCTTTGAACGGTATCGAAACCGAAAATCGAAATAGAACTTTTACCCGAAATTCTCATTTCGGTACGTACCAGAACCGGTACCAGAACCGATATTCGTTTCGGGATTAATTCCTGGTTTTAACAGTTAATAAATATAATAAATAATTGTTGTTTAAAGTAAAAAACAGTAAGAGAGAGAGATGATAAATCATGTTTTAAGAATATAACTCTCAATTTAAGGTATTTCAATCTTGATTTTTCTAGATTGCTAGCTTCTTAAAAAAATGATTTTCAATCATGTTTTTACTTTGATTTTTTTCATAGTGTATTAGTATCTGATTTCGATCTGACATGGCAGAATAATTCAAAGACAGATAAGATTGATGACTGCTGATTTAATTTCTTAAGACCAGCGAATAAATAGGCTAAAACGGTTTGGAATAGTTTCATGCTGGCGAACTTAACTTTTTCTAATAATCGCTCTGCGGGCAAAATATTTTTAATCAGTATCTTTTGTGTGAGATTTTCAAGACTTAAATATGTAAAACTATCAAAAATAGATCTGAAATCGAGCTAAAAGAGGTTTATCTCTCTCTTAGTTTGTGGCAGCAAAAATTTGGATTATGATAAATGGAAAAAGGTATTGTTAACGCCCGTTAAACGTTCGTTTCAAAGCCCCTTGGCAAGCATTTTGCGATTATTAAATTTTAGCTTGCTTATTTGTCCACAAAAGTTTTGTTTGCGACCATGAATGGATTTTTTAAATAAAGTTCACTTACGAACTTTTAGCGAATGTTCTTTATAAGGTAACAATCCTCACACTAAATTACATTTTTTTATAGAGACTTCAGTGCGGTATTTCAACAGGCAATAGACAACAACCAAAATTTCAACAGTTCTTTAAATTAAAACCTACCTTAAAATGCCAATACCAAATCAACAATTAAACTTATCGCCTTCGAGCGGCTACCTAGGCATTCCTTTTCCCTCTGATAAAAAAAAAAAAACCATTCCTGACGCATGCGTCACAGTTTTGGAATCCTAAAGACATAAAAATAAATTCATTACCTTTGATAAGGCCAATCCTTGAACAGAGCAAAGGACTTGCCTGGCGTGGGCGTTGAAAAGACCACCAAAGAAAACACGAGAACTGAACTTCCACTGATTTATGCGAATATGAAATTTTAGGGCTGCTTAATTAGTGATTAAAAACCAAACCCAAAACACTCCCACGAGTGTGTATATTCTTGTTTGTTTTTTTTTAATGGGCGCGGATGAGCCTGGATTGAACCTACCACAGAGTCGAGAGTCAATGAAACAATTGCCGTGGAATTAAACAATTAATGTGTAATTATCACAGTTTGCCAGCAAATCGTGCAACAGCCTCAGGCCAAGAACCAATCGGCGAAAGAGTCGTCAAAAACGCCCCTTGAGGTGCGGGCGGCGTCGGCGTTTTATTTTCTTCTCTTTTTTTGTTGTTCAGGGCGTGCCGACAAACGATCCTCCAGGGCGCAGAAAAAGAGCAATACATCATCATCATCATCATCAGCGGCAACAGCAGCAGCAGCAGACAGTTAAAGCGCCGATCCTTCCGAGTGTTGAGTAGTTGAAATACCCCTAACATCATGTAATTTGGCTTTCGATTAGACAGAGGGAAACGTTTGATTGAGGGCGAATAAAACAATTAGCTTAGGATTTCTAGAGACTGATCACTTGAAGGCGCCGTCGATGCTCCCCCATTATTTTGTCAGGAGCAGCTTCAATTATGTTGTTAGGGCCTGGATCAAAGCAAGATTACCGAAACAGAAATTGTTGTGGACATGCGGATGGGCAATTGAGAGAGCGAAGCCACGTGTACGTACACAAAACGCACTAATTAGGCAAATCAGTTTAGGCACAAATGACGCTGCATTTGTCCCTTAAGTAGCTTAGTTTGCTTAAGCGAAGATTTGCCCTAAACTTTTTAGGCGTGATCCTTGGGATAATCTACAGCAGCCGTTTCGTGCTCTAATTCGTGCTTGCGTGTCCTTTGAGTAAGAAGCCGAAAAATTGAGGGCAATTATTGTTTTGTGAGGGCCGCTTTAACCACAAAATTGTCCCAGATCTTTGCTTTTGTTATTACTGGGAAATTAGTGTCCCTTTAAGCCGGCTTTGATCTGAACCGAAATGAAGAAAACATATTTAGAGAGTTACTGTAACTCTTCTGAAGGCGCCGCGTCTGGTCAAATCTTCTTATTCCTTTGTCTTGGCTCAGTTTAACTAACTTAAGCGGCTCAGTAGGAAGAAGACGTTTTCCCACTGCATAACTTACAAATTCATATAAAAATCTTTCATAAATGTCCAAATATTTACCCAAATTAAGCATTTCTTTTTTGCTTTACCAATAACTGTTCCATTCATTCAAGTTAGCTTCTGTGAATACGTTTCCCACCAAGCTTTGATCCCCAAGAATGTTTCGACCAAAAAAGAGAAAAGAAAATATGAAATATGAAAGAAAACCGAAACGGATTTTCTCAATGCCATGACACCTGAAAGCGCCCACACGAAATTGAGACATAGGGAAAATATTCAAGAATTTCCCATAGCTTTTCAAGTGGAATGCGTGCGTTTGTGCCACCGATTGCAGTTGAGGGATTAGCAGCACAAGTGATCATCGTAATGACTTTTGAATTTGTCTGGCCAACGTGGGAATCTGGTGACATGTAGAGAAGGCTTTGGTATCAACTCATTTGCATAAATTCAAAGTTGGTATCATTCGGGCATTCGTGCATTAAATTGACCGCAAACCGCAAAAAGTCTCCAAGAGCAATTTCGGCTCCATCAAAGTTCAGCTGCAACTTTGTAGCCTTTCACTCACTCACTCTCTCCCTCTCTCTCGCTTCATCTGTTTTGGAAATATTATGCAGGTTAATCCTTTAATCGCCCAGGTCCAGTCCTGTCCAGCCTTTGACCATCATTTCTGCTAATTTCTTTTTTGCTTTTGCAATTCTTTGTCTCACACACACACAAAAGGTTGAAATTTGTGCCTAAATGTGGGCTCATAATAATCCCTAAGTGGACATAATCCTTTTGTTTGTTGCAGGACCATTTTCTCAAATTTTTCTCAATTTTTTTTTTTAATAACTCTTTTAGTGGAAAAAGTGAAAAGGAAGTGGTGAAAACAATTTGGAAATAGTATTGTTCCGTGGGCGGATATGGATATTTAATACTTTTGTGTGTGTAAAGTAGCAAATGTGAGTTAAATTTGAGAAAAAGCGGCCTTGTTTGAAATCCTAAATCGATTTCTATCGACGAATTTAAGGTTTAGTGATCCTTAGACCAGAAAAGCCGAGAAACCCTTCTACAAGGTGACCAGTCTTAAGACACAAGCAGATTGAAAACGAGTAAAGGACTTACTTAAGGCCAAAAACGACCGAAACGTTGATTCGTCCTCATGAAAATTAAAAAAGACTTAGCTTGGCTCCATTGCGGAGCTGTAACAGCCAACTTAAATTTATATTTGAGTTTTCTGGAGTAGTACTTTTGCTGATCGTGCTTGCGCAAAAAACTAAAAACGGCAAGTTATTCCTAAAAGTCTGCAGATTATTGTGTTATTTATCTATTTTGCTCGTTTACGAAATATTTGCTGTTTTTAGGCAAGATTGCATTTGGCCGTTCAACCCTCATTAATGTTAGGGACAGTAAGAATCGTGACGCAGAAGTTATTAACAATTGGATATGGTCAGCATTTTTTGAAAAATCCGAATTATTTAAAACGAGAGCTTAAGTTGAAGTCGGCTCTGCTCGACTTCGATATACCCGTTACTCAGGGAAAGGTTTATTTAAGAATAAATTATAAAATCACAAAATGCCCAGCGTAATTATTTAATTTGCTAAGAACTCGGCGATAGTTCATCTGATCATGAAACGGTGAATGGTATATCGATAGGTAATGATGGTTTAAAGTTTAAACTTTAAATATTTGTCTAGTCGGTTCAAACCATCTATTTTTAAAATTGTGGGATATATATATCTACTATCGTTCGTCTGATCTTTTTTATACACTTGAAAAGTGTATATTAATTTTGCCCAGAAGTTTGTAACGCATAGAAATATTCATTTCCGACCCCATAAACTATATATATTCTTGATCAGGACGACGAGCTGAGTTCATTTCCGCTTGTCCGTCCGTCCGTCTGTCTGTCCGTCTGTTTCTACGCGAACTAGTCTCTCAGTTTTAAAGCTATCGAGCTGAAATTTTGCACAGAGTCTTCTTTTTACTGCACGCAACTAATATGTCGGAACCGGCCGGATCGGATGACTATATCATATAGCTGCCATAGGAACGATCGGTCTAAGAACTAGTTCTAGTTAGAAAAACTTTTTTGTTTTCCATCGTAGCGTCACTAATCTTGGTATATGTTAGTTTTATATGCTTCCACATAATTCTGGAAAAATGTATCAAAATCGGATGACTATAGCATATAGCTGCCATAGGAACGATCGGTCGAAAAATAAGTCTTTGTGAGAAAAACTTTTTTGATTTCCATTGTAGCGTCTCCAATCGTAGTATATGTTTGTATTATTTGTTTTCACACAATTCAGAAAAAATTTATCAAAAAACTACTTCTTGTGAGAAAAACTTTTTTGTTTTTTATCGTAGCGTCCCCAATCTTTGTATATATTAGTTTTATATGCTTTCACATAATTTTAAAAAAATTTTTCAAAATCGGATGACTATAGCATATAGCTGCCATATGACAAATCGGTCGGAAAATGTGTTTTATTAAGAAAAGTTTTTTTTTATGGTATCAAATTTTTCTTATCAATGATTTAAAAATTTTGAATATCTGATATCTATATCCAATATATATTTTTCCAGTTAAATCAGTTGGAGTAAAGTTTTTCAAGTGTATTAGAACTTCGGCACAGTCGAAGTTAGCTTTGCCTTCTCGTTATACACTTAAAAAGTGTATATTAATTTTGCCCAGAAGTTTGTAACGCATAGAAATATTCATTTCCGACCCCATAAACTATATTTATTCTTGATCAGGACGACGAGCTGAGTTCATTTCCGCTTGTCCGTCCGTCCGTCTGTCTGTCCGTCTGTCCGTCTGTCTGTCTGTCTGTTTCTACGCGAACTAGTCCCTCAGTTTTAAAGCTATCGAGCTGAAATTTTGCACAGAGTCTTCTTTTTACTGCACGCAACTAATATGTCGGAACCGGCCGGATCGGATGACTCTATCATATAGCTGCCATCGGAACGATCGGTCTAAGAACTAGTTCTAGTTTGAAAAACTATTTTGTTTTGCATTGTAGCGGCACTAATCTTGGCATATGTTAGTTTTATATGCTTCCACATAATTCTGGAAAAATTTATCAAAATCGGATGACTATATCATAAAGCTGCCATATAAAGGGACGGTCAAAAAACTAGTTCAAGTGAGAAAAACTTTTTAGTTTTCCATCGTAGCTTCACCAAACATGGTTTGTATTAGTTTTATATGCTTCCACGTTATTCTGGAAAAATTTATCAAAATCGGAGGACTATAGCATATATCTGCCATATAAACGGTCGGTCTAAAAACTAGTTCTAGTGAGAAAAACTTTTTTGTTTTCTATCGTAGCGTCCGTAATCTTGGTATATATTAGTTTAATATGCTTTCACACAATTTGGAAAAAATTTATCAAAATCAGATGACTATAGCATATAGCTGCTCTACGACCGATCGGTCGGAAAATGTGGTTAACAAAGAAAAGCTTTTTTTTAGTATCAAATTTTTATTATCAATGATTTAAAAATTTTTAATATTTGATATCTATATCCTTTATATATTTTACCGGTTAAATCAGTTGGAGTAAACGTTTTCAAGTGTATTAAAACTTCGGCACAGTCGAAGTTAGCTTTGCCTTCTCGTTTTTTTTTTTAATGGACTAGTCTTTTTTATTAGTTTGATTTTTAAATAGTGTAACCCTAATACAAAATTTTTTACATTTTACTGTTACTTTTAAGTAACTTATAATGTAGTGAAGTGTAAAATTGAAATAATTTAGTGTTATGGTTATGGTAAGAAAATAATGTGTGTTGCTACTTGTAGGGTTTTTAACAAATAGCTTATTTAACTAAGTTTAAGTGTGTTTTATGTTATTTTGTTGTTGTTCACTATGTGGGTGGTGATCAAATCGTGCAACTGGCTAAGTCAGTGGGGTGTAAGCGAAGCAGTCTTCTCCTGGCTCGAATCCCGTTGATCCTCCTCCTTCTTAGCAACCCTTTTGCCATATTGTTTGAAATCCCGCTCAAGGTCACGTGTGCGGATGTACCACTCGGCTCCTGAAATACTCCTCAGCATCTTGGCCTGGAATGTGCGTATTCGGTTTAGATGAGACTTTGCAGCGATTCCGTACTCCTGCACACCGTAAAAGCCAGATTGGAGCAAAGATTACTTTGTATATTAGAACCTTATTTTTAAGCGAGAGCTTGTTATTGGCGTTAAGGAGCCATCTCATCCCTCGCGCCTTGGCTTTCATGCTACCTACCACCTCCTTGACTTGTTGGCCAAATGTGAGCCTTTTGTCAAGTGTAACCCCGAGGTATTTATGGCTGGTTTTGTGAGGTAGCACCTCTCCATGTAAGAAGACTCCAGGGCAGATGTCCCTCCTTAGCGTATATGTTACATTTGCACACTTCTCCGGGTTCACTGCGATGTTCCATCTGCACGCCCAGTTCTCGAACCTTTTCAGGTATTCCTGGAGCGTATCGGTGGCTGTATAGACACACCGATTTCTGACCATAATCGCAGTGTCATCTGCAAACGTGGCTACTAATAGGTCCTGCGGGTCGTCGATTGGCACTGACCGAGCGGTTGGCATGTCACTTGTAAACAGGCTATACAGAGTTGGGCCTAGCACGCTGCCCTGAGGTACTCCTGCTCGAATTCTCTTCTTTCGGGATGCAAGGCCATCCTGGATCACCCTGAAGGATCTATCATCAAGGAATGATTTGTTGATCAGAAAGAGTTGAGGATTGAGCGTTCCCTTGATTTTCGATAGCAGGTCAGCGTGCCAGACACGGTCAAACGCCTGTTGAATATCCAAGTACGCTGCAACAACGTACTCCCTGGCGTGGAAACCTTCCAGCACGAAGTTGACCGCTCTGTGGAGTTGTTCAGGAGTGCCATGTCTGAGTCGAAACACAAACTGAAAATTGGTCTGATCGGAAATTGATGTATAGCAGATCGATAAGGAATGATGATTAAAATATATGTCTGGAAGGTTCGAATAATCAATATTCAAAAATGTGGGAGATATGAGGTATTTTCTAAATTGCGGGGGTGGCAACTCTACTATCGTTCATCTGATTGTGAAATGATGTACGGCGGATCGATAAGTAATGATGATTAAAATATATGTCTAGAAGGTACAAACAAGCTAGCTCCAAAATTGTGAGAGATATGAGGTAGTTACTCTACGAGTAACGGGTATAAAAATACGCCGATACGATAGATCGAAATGAAATGAAATTTTATACTGTCTTTATATATGTCAAAACTAACAAATCTACCAAGTTTAAAGTTTTTAAGTTCATTATTCGCGTTAATGCCAATAAAAATAACAACTTTTGGACCATAGTGCAGTATAGAAAGAATTATCCAATTATTTAAGTGTATTTTAACAAAAAGATAGTTTTTTATCGAGCGATTCGGCTTAGTCAGTTTCTCCTCCGTCCTCTAGTTTCTAGAAATTTTTCATGTAAAATTAATTCTTGATAAAGTAAATTATCTCGCTGGATTCCCTGAAATATGCATAATAAAAGAGAAATTAAACGCATTTACTTATACATACATATAAGTACTTAAATGTACGCATGTCAAACTCATTTCTGCAGAAAACCAAACCCTTTTCTAGTTTCCTACATAACGTATGCAATTCCTCGGCATTGGAGCATAGCTCAAATAGGTGTTTTATGCACCTGAAAGTCTATGTTTAGGCATTGATAGAATTGTTGTTAAGAAAAACCTAATTAAACTTAAACATAATGCAATGGGTTGGGTGGTGGTGGTGAATGTGAGAAGGCGCCGAGGTGTGACCAGAACAAGACAGTGGAAGTCTCTACGTTTTCTCGAGGCGTCCAGTGTACAAGTGAGTGCTCCAAATGATTATATACGACAACAACAACAACAATAGCAACAAAAGCAACTGAAGTTGCCTATATGTACATATGAGTTTACCAATAATATGGACTACCCAACACTAATGATGATTATGCTGGGATGTTTGTTCTAGTATTTGTTGTTGTTGCTGTTGTTGTTGTTGTAAGCGTGTTCGTTCCGCTTGGCAGTTGCATCAACAACAACAACAACAACAGCAGCAACAAAGTCGAAGTTAATGTTAATGTCGCGTTCTAGAAATGATAATGATGCCTCCTCCAATGCCAAAAGATGCAGCGTCATCGCTTGGCTGGAGAGAAAAACAGTTGACAAAGCTCTCCTCCCCTTGGCAAGATCTGCTCCAAAAAGCAGCAACTTGGAAAGAAAAACTATATAAAGTTATTACAATTTCGTATTCGTATTTATTTTTCTGCAGGCAGCCGCGTTTAATTGGAAACATTTTCCCAAAACCCCCCGCCCCCCACACAAAAAGTCGCAGGAAAAGTCAAGAAGTCTAATTACCAAAAGTCATTCGCTCTCTCCATGTTTCCCCCCGCTTTTTTGATTTAAATTTTTTGACATAAACTTTTGTTAAACTAAAAAACCAACAACAACTAACACTACAACGAAAAAAAAATAGCAAAGTCATTTAATTGCGAAAACGCGTTTTAATTGCTTCTCTTGGGCGTTGAGGATGGGAATAGTACATAGTTTTTAGGTTGGAATTCAAGCTTGTAAGTTTCCCAGGCGCGTTAACTTGCGGCTAGGGCAGAGACGGAGACAGAGCAAAAGACATCTGGTCAAATGGCCAAAAACTACAAAACTACAAAAATTCTTCATAATTTTATTGGTGCGGCGCACAGTGGCTCGTTTACACAAAACTCGTTTAAATCTTTTGAACTATGCAAGATTTTTCTGAATAATCTAGAAACTTACAAAAATCCATCTTAAACCAGGCAGACACCAATACCAAGACAATTAATTGTCAAACAACAACAAGAAAGAAATGGAAAATGCCCTGTTATGGCCGGTTGCTGTGTATGTGTATTCGTATGCCCGGCCTATGTCCCACAGCTTTACAAAACCATGCTGGGGCATAGGCTGTAGGCAACCAACTTTAAGTACTGAATTCTTGATTTTTTTTCTGTGTGTATACTTTCACATAATTCTACCAATTTTTAATTAAAATTGGATGACTATATTGTATAATTGCCATCGGTTATATATATCGGTATAACAACGCTTAATTATTATTAGATATATATAAACAGGTCAGGGAAAATTTAAAGTCGGGCTTGAACGACTTTCTTTCTTGTTGGATCTATATAAACTATTTTTTCTTAACAGCTTTTTAAAAGCATTCAGAGCTTTTTAAAAGTGTTTCTATTCATTTGTTTCTATTCATTTCTTCCATTTTAAAACAACTTTTTTAGTTACATACATATATTCTGAATCTGAAAAGAAATATTCGGATCAAATATTGATTGGCCCTTTAAAAAAAAAAAAAGAAGGCTAACATCGGCTACGCCGATGTTTTAAATACCCTTGCAGTTTTTGAAAGGCGCTACCATTGATAACAAAAAAGTTTTTCTCACAAGAATTAGATTTTAGACCGATCGTTCCTACGGCAGCTATATGCTATAGTCATCCGATTTTGATCAATTTTTCACGAATTGTGTGGAATCATATAAAATTTATATATACCACGATTGGTGACGCTACGATGGAAAACACAAAAAAGTTTTTCCCACTAGAACTAGTTTTTGGACCGACCGTTTATATGGCAGCTATATGCTATAGTCATCCGATTTTAATAAATTTTTCCAGAATTGTGTGGAATCATATAAAATGTATATATACCACGATTGGTGATGCTACGATGGAAAACAAAATAGTTTTTTCCACTAGAACTAGTTTTTGGACCGACCGTTTATATGGCAGCTATATGCTATAGTCATCCGATTTTTATAAATTTTTCCAGAATTGTGTGGAAGCATATACAACTTATATATACCACCATTGGTGACGCTACGATGGAAAACAAAAAAGTTTTTATACCCTTGCAGAGGGTATATTAAAATTGTCACGATGTTTGTAACGCAGTGAAGGAAGCATTTTCGACCACATAAAGTATATATATTCTTGATCAGCATGACGAGCTGAGTTCATTTCCGTTTGTCCGTCTGTCCGTCTGTTTCTATGCTATCTCCTCCCTCAGTTTTGAAGCTATCTTGACCAAACTTTGCAAAAAGTCTTTAAATACAAATACGCTGCACATTTGTCGGAATCGGCCGGATCGGATGACTATATCATATAGCTGCCATATAAACGGTCTGTCAAAAAACTAGTTCTAGTGAGAAAAACTTTTTTGTTTTCCATCATAGCGTCACCAATCTTGGTATATATTAGTTTTTTATGCTTTCACACAATTTTGGAAAAATTTATCAAAATCGGATGACTATAGCATATAGCTGCCATATAAACGGTCTGTCAAAAAACTAGTTCTAGTGAGAAAAACTTTTTTGTTTTCCATCGTAGCGTCACCAATCTTGGTATATATTAGTTTTTTATGCTTTCACACAATTTTGGAAAAATTGATCAAAATCGGATGACTATAGCATATAGCTGCCATATAAACGGTCTGTCAAAAAACTAGTTCTAGTGAGAAAAACTTTTTTGTTTTCCATCGTAGCGTTACCAATCTTGGTATATATTAGTTTTATATGCTTTCACACAATTTTGGAAAAATGTATCAAAATCGGATGACTATAGCATATAGCTGCCATATAAACGATCTGTAAAAAACTAGTTCTAGTGAGAAATACTTTTTTGTTATCAATGGTAGCGTCTTTAAAAAACTGCAAGGGTATTTAAAACATGCAAGGGTATAAAAAACATAAAAACGGATTTTTTCTTCAAAAAAACCGTTTTTAGATAGCTCTAAAAAAATCCATATTTTTTTCAAAAAGTTTACGTGAAATTGACCAAAATTTGTCTTTGGATCGTTTTAATCCGATGTTCCGTTCAAAAGTTATGATTTTTTGAAAATTTCAAGTCCTTTTCGCATTATCTTGAAAACTATCGACGGTTGGGGAAACCCATTATAAGGTATTCTTATCTATATATAGTTCTTCTAAATAATAGCGATTACAAATTTTTTGCCGATGAAAAAAAAATTGGGGTGGCTGAGTTGATATGGAATTTCTCATATGTTATACATAACAAACTTTCGTTCATCGAAGTTTTCTATATACCGAATTCATTTCCAGAACACTGCAGTTTGCTTCCATTCTAAAAGCTCCTTGGGATTCTCCATATGGAAGTTCATCTGTATTAAATCTTATGTTACATGCTTTGACTTCAATGTTTTTTCAGGGACCGTAACGATTACAATTTATTTTGTATAAATCGCTTGATAATTCTTATTTCTTGACATTTTCCATTTGCTTATGAAATAACGATTTATTTTTTAATATCATTTAAAAACTTAAGAAATAACGCTTATTTTTTGAGTGTACAAATTTAAATCTAAGATAAGAGTTATTTATGGATTTTAAAATAAAACTCAAGTACTACCGATTATTTATGGATTAAAAACGAGAGCGTACGTTGAAGTCGGCCCTGCTCGACTTCGATATACCCGTTACTCAGGGTAAGGTTTATTTAAGAATATTTTATTAGACCACAACATGTAAAAAATGTGGGATATATGAGGATTTTTCCAAATTGCGGGTGTGGCAACTCTACTATAGCTCATCTGATCATGAAATGATCATCTCCCACAATTTTGAAGATAGATTATTCGAACCCTCTAGACATATATTTTAATCATCATTACCTATCGATCCGCCAAACATCATTTTTCGATCAGATGAATGATAGAAGAGTTGCCACCCACGCAATTTGGAAAATACCTCATATCTCCCACAATTTTGAAGAAAGATGGTTCGAACTTTCTAGACACATATTATAATCATCATTACATATCGATCCGCCATACATAATTTCCTCATTAGATGAACGATAGAAAAGTTTCCGCCCTCGCAATTTAAAAAATACTTTATATCTCCCACAATTTTGAAAATAGATTGTTCGAACCTTGTGGTACAATTCGCACCGTTATCTGAATAAGCAATAGAAAATTGGCCTGAACCCGAACATATACCTATGTTCATTGACCTTAAGAACCCCTAAAAGTTTGGAGGGTTCGAACCCCGGAGTAGACCCCTCACAATTTAAAAAATGAGCTGGGCTTATTAAAGATAGTATTATTATTATTTATGTTTTCATTTAGTATCAAAAAGCTATCAAATAAAGTAAAACGAACTAACTTCGACTGTGGCGAAGTTTTAATACACTTGCAAAAGTTCACTCCAACTGATTTTACCGGTATAATATATATAGGATATAGATATCAGATATTTATAAAATCAATATCATTAAGAATCAAGATTTGATTGCGTTACCATAAAAAAAACTTTTCTTAGTAAAACACATTTTCCGACCGATCGGTCCTATGGCAGATTTATATTATAGTCATCCGATTTTGATCAATTTTTCTACAATTATGTGGAGGTATATGAAACTAATATATATACCAAAATTAGTGACGCTACGATGGAAAACAAAAAAGTTTTTCTAACTAGAACTATTTTTTCGACCGATCGTTCCTATGGCAGCTAAATGATATAGTCATCCGATTTTGATAATTTTGTTTTTTTGTGTGGAAACATATAAAACTAATATATTTTACGATTGGTGACGTTACGATGGAACACAAAAGAGTTTTTTTCACAAAGACTTATTTTGCGACTGATCGTTCCTGTGGCAGCTATAAGATATAGTCACCCGATCCGGCCGGTTCCGACATATTAGTTGCCAGCAGTAAAAAGAAGACTCTGTGCTAAATTTCAGATCGATAGCTTCAAAACTGAAAGACTAGTTCGCGTAGAAACAGACAGACGGACAGCCAGACGGACAGACAGACAGACAGGCGGAATTGAACTCAGCTCGTCGGCCTGATTAAGAATATATATAGTTTATGGGGTCGGAAATGAATATTTCTATGCGTTACAAACTTCTGGGCAAAATTAATATACACTTTGCAAGTGTATAAAAAGTCATTGAGAAAAATCTTACCTAGCCGACTTTAGTGGAAAAGTTTGATATAAAAACTGCATATTTATTTATCAAGCACGATTGCTGCGGTGGTTATTTTTATTGATATAGTTTTAAAAATATTTCCTGAAGTCAAATTCTTGATCACTGCAGGTCCTTTTTTTTTTAGAAAACTACCCAGAGTTTAAAACTAAGGAAAAATAGGAGTTAATAAAACGGAAATATACAGAAATAATATTAATATGAAATGGACTGGTTTATTTGTTATTACAAAACAATTTTATAGAAATTTTTCAAAATGTTAAATAATTCCATAACTTTGACGAGCAATAATTAAAAAAATTATTAAAATTTAATTTAATTTAATAGCTAGTTTATTTTTTAATTTAAATCTAAAAAAAAATTTCACAATTTAACAACTCATAAACAGATTTTTGCCTCGAGTTTTTAGAAATCAAGCCACTGTGCGACGAATGGAGCAGCACCTTCTGCTGGTGCAAAACGCCAAGTTACACTCGAGTAACGCGGTTAACTTTTTAGTTGGGGGACCCTGGGAGCTGGCCACTTGGCTGGTTTATCTTTCAAAAAGCTAAATGCTTCATCATGATGAACCCATTTGCTGACCGCACAAATGTCAAAAGTCGGTTGTGCTGGTTGTACAGTTGGTGATCCCCCACAAATTAGTCGCCACTTTTCAAATTAGCAGCAGGATTTTGCCGTCAGCAATTTGTCACATTTAACCAAAGGCTCTCTTGTTAAACAACATAAAATTCTAATTTTATTTGACATTCACTTTTCCAGCTGAAAATCAATTATTGCCACAAATCTATTCTATGAGAACGCTGCAGTCGTATACGAGTGCAACTGCAACTGCTTGGGTCTGCTTCGATATATTCTTTAGGGGACGGGGCGTAGGCTCATAAATCGAGCCAGGTTGTCATGGCCGGCGGGCAAAGTTTTGGACATTGATTGCCAGCTTCTACATATTTTCCCACAGTAAACGTTTGGCTGGGCCAAAAAGTGAAAGAATTGCCAAGTCGAACGAATTGAACCAGCAGAGAATGTTATGAAATGAGTAGGGATCGACTACAAATTGTACCCTGGGGGGAGGTATGTGATGACATACAGGAAAGTCGAGGAAAGCATAAGAAAAGGTTTACTGGTTAGTAATTAAAGTTAAGCACTCTAGTTCAATTCGTGGACTGAGCTAGTGATCTTTTATTATTTAAGAGAGAGAACTAATCGTTCCTTTAGTTTTAGGTTCATTAGGCAGGAGCATAATTGTGTAATCGTGTGATTTATTCAATGCCAAGCAATTTTCGATTTCCTTTGATGATAAGGTAGTTGTGTGTCCAATATTAAAATGCGGTTATGGTGGGGATTGCGGTATAGGAAAGAAAGCCTCTGAACTACAATAGTTCTGATTTTTATTTGATTCCAAATTGAACCTCCTATATTTGGAAATAGGCTGGGTTAAAAAATGAGTTTAAATTTTGAAGAAAAAATTATTGGTACAGCAGCCTATATCGGACAACGCCAGGCTGATCCCACCAGATTGATTTTCTGCAGGTTTCTTGTATTACTCGAAAAATTCATTCATTCATTTGGATTCGGGTTAACACACACAAGCCAAGACATTGGGAAAAGCTCGTCTTGTTCCTTCCTTTTATATAAACATCTTTAAAATCTTAAAAACTGGCGATTCAAATCTTGCATATTAGCATGGAGTACTGTATTGTATATGTATTTTGAAAAAAACAGCCACTTTTGTCAGTCGTGGATTTAAAATCCACAGAATTGTTGGCCAAAAAGTTATTAATATTCCAAATTTAACCGCTTTCCTGGTAATGGATCGTTTTAAACAATTTGTCAGTTTGAAGTTATGAACGAACGTTGTAACCAAGTCTTTAGGTTCAATGTTTTTAAAAACCTGTTTGCGAACCAAACTTATGTCTGTAGGTTGTGCTTGAATCGTCGCTTGGAATCTTCTGTAGCCTTTTAGCGGGATTTATCCACATAACCATGATATAAGGCGTCCTCTAACTACGCAATATTTGTGTATTAAATAAAAGAAATCAATGGGCCGACATTTCGACATCTTCCTGCTGGAGAATGATTCGACTTCGGTGGCTAGTTTTCCTTATCTTTCTTAAGAATTCTGATAAACAAATGGATGTGTACTATGCATTACAATGTGACATATTTTTGGACTCAAAAAAGATGATCACATTGGGTCCAAAAAAATTTGAAAGGGAATGATGGTAGTTTAAAAACCCTGGCTGAGTTTGGTCTGGTTAAGTGCCGTTTTTTTTAAGTGTACATTAAGTTTTCAGCGTATATTTGGAGCTAAGAACCCCATATCTAGTAAACTATTAGGAATTTTGTTTTGTTGTCTTAAAGTTGTAGCTCTTAATGTGACCTACAAAATATTTATATGTTGCAAATCAAAAAAATCACATCATCATTTACCAAATTATAAAATGTTGGGAAATCATTAGGTTTTTCTTTATTTTTTTAACAGTTTTTTAACTTTATTTTTAAATTTGACAATTTGACAAAACTATTTAGGACAAAGTTGTAAATAAGGAAATCGTTAGAGCCACTCAACGTCATATGAACACTCCTTGATATAGTTATGTGCCTACTATCTAGAGAAACTGTCATAAAAACTCGAAATATAGCAATTGTAGGTAAATATTCAAAAAAAATTATATTTTATTTATGAATGTTTTTTTAAGTTTTGCTTTTGTTTTTAAATTAAGATAATTTGACAAAAATTAAAATTTTTGGCTTGGTCCCGATGTAGTCACATTTTTAGTGTTGCCCCGTGTTATTGACCGTTGGACAGTTCTCTAATGTTACATTTGCCCCATGTTTGGGATCTCCGACCTCATATGATGTTATTTAGCTCATATGATGTTATTATGGTTGTTACTGTGCTATTTTTAAAAGATTAATATTTTGATCTTGTCAATGGAAAAAATTGTTTTGGAATATTATAATGATGCTTGTCTAATGACCCAGAAGTCTTGTGGTGACGATCTGACACTATCAGATCACGCATCGCATGTTTTATGCATCAAAATCCGACATTGAAGGACAAACCGGAAATGATTTCTTGGACGGAATACGATAGGGTCAAATCACAATGGCACACTTTTTATAATTATACACAGAGAAAAATATTTTGCTATTCTGGGGATCGATTCCGGGACTTTGGACGTAACACGAATATAATGACGTATAATCAGAATGCACCATCGCACACGCGTGTTTTTACTTGCCTAAGAGACTACTCAGTCCGTGTTTATACGAAGAAGTTTGCTTAAAGAAGCGCTTTTGGATTTCGTTTTGTTATAAAGTTTGAATCGTGAAGTTTCAGGTCATGCTAGGTCATGAAGTTTTGCCAGCTTCGACTGCGTTTCTTTCCTTCAATCAAAACTTCATGAATAGAACTTTATCGTGTAAATGCGGACTCACATATTTATTTGCGTTGCTGGAAGTTTATTTCTCTCTTTCTTTCGTAACTTTTTCTGTACGTCTTTTTCTGTTGTGGGAGATTCCGAAAATCAAATAGAAATCGAATAATCTGCGGCGTCGCGTCGCATCGTCATATGGAATCATATCTTATTTCAGGTTGTATAATCCCTCAAAAAACTTATATCGAACAGTGTAGTTTTTGAATTACAGCCAAAGTTGAAATAATCAATAAGAATAGAGCCTTAAGTACCAAGTCTCACTAAGGACCAAACGGTCTATGTGTGGTCCCCTTCAGAGCCAGCAGGAACTACCAACTTAAGTACCAATTTAGCCCTTTGTTTTAATTGTGTATAGAAAAATGCACAGCGACTGCGACATGATTGTATTTCTTGCCCACCACTGTTTAAAGTCGACAATTTTTATTAAAGTGCATATTGTACCTTAAACTTATCTATGACCTTCCCACCTGATAACCCATCATACCCCATCATTGCCTCATTACACGATACGTTTAACAAAAAGTTATTAAATACGGAGACAGGTGGGGTCCGTGGTGGAGGAGGGGGCTGCTCCAGCAGCAGTTTGCCAGCCCACTTGTGACATGAAATGGGGCATGGCGTGGGGCATGTTCGTGGACACGCGGCTACGTTGGCTTAGACGCATGCCGCAGCGCGGCAATTACGCGCCTCTAAACAGCTGTGGTCGGGAGGGACAAGGACCAACTGGACTGAACTGGACAAGCGGAATGCGACTGCAGCACACAAATTAAAATTACACCCGCGGGCCACAAGCCGTCGTCCAGCCAACCAGGCCTATGCTCGGTCTCTGTCCGTTTCTAAAATTATAAACACACCAATCCGATCCAAGAGTTGGAGTCCAATCCACCGATACCCATGGGAATTACACTAATTTAAAGTAATTGGCTATAGTTTTTCACTTGGCATTTAAATATGTGTCTCGACCCGCTGGATGCTGTTGTGGCCGGCAATTTTAATCGATTTGCGTATATGGCCGAATGGAGGACTATTAAAAAAAGAGCCGAAAATGAAACCTGGACGAGCGTACCCAAAAGTGGGCGTTGCCCGAAACTGAATGGGAAAATGAGTGAGTTGTGCGCGAATTGCGAATTGCAAGGCATACGGCGACGATGATGACGACGACGACGCATTCCAAGTAGCGCATATGTTGCACAAAGAGCAGGAGTCAGGAGCTGTTGGAGTCTTCAAAGCAAAACTAATTAAAATTGCCCCAAAACGGAGACAGGAGAGAGGCGACGGAGCAGATTGCCCGGCAACCTTTTGCCCATCTGCATGTGTGCCTCCATTTGCCTGCGGCGCTGCCGATCGCAGGATGACCAAGGTGAGCTCCCATTTTCTTAACCACTAAAATTAATAATAAGTGATCTGGATCTGGTTTCGCACAACAGCAAGAAGTAGAACGGCCCGAGCATAAATAAATGTTATGTGTTTTTTGCCAGCCACCACAGGAGCAGGAGCAGACAACGCCAAAGCCACAAGACACAGAAGAAAAAAAACGTAACCAAAGGTAAATCCATAATGCTCTCTCCCCTTGTTGTTGTTGTTGGCACCTTTGTGGCCTGCGGCCAGACAACAAAATCATTTTGCCGCCGCCTGTTTGGACAACCTAAAAGGGATTGCGGATTGGGATTGAGTATCGTTGTGGTGGTGGTAGCGGTGGAAGGGAGGGGGCGCCCCATTATTGATTGGCTAATCAAATCATTTTGGTAGAGTCTGCCGCAATTATCATTCCAAAGTCGCGACGCGGTGCCTAATTAATAATTCCAGCGATTAGCACAATCCTCCAGCCTCAAAGTCCACTCCTCCCTCCCTTCCTTCAACATTTGCGGTTGTTTATTAATTAAAGGCCCCCATTCTACCACTATTTGGGGGCTGTAACTGGCTTAAGGGGCCAGGCTGCTCATCTCAACACCTCTGCAAGGGCTGTGTAGAGCATTAGCTTCATGACCAAACCCATCTGTTGTCCCTCAACCAAGACTTAATATATTTACATTAAATACTCTTGAAAATGCAAAGGGATATGTTTAGTTTTCTTAGATGATTTGTGATGTAGTGAAAATTAGTATGATGCAATGCAATGAGTCATAGAATATTTTTTTATTTCGGTATATTTTTCGATATTAACTATCACGATTTTTTAACATGACAAGACTTTCGATATTATCGTCCTCTAGAATGTTTATTTTTCCTTGGAAAACACTGAGTTGCTTTGGTATAGAATCTAAAGTATTTGCTGTTATCATCAAAATTAGCCTAAACCAGCGGCTGGCATTAAATTTTAGTTTGGGAGCAGTCCAACAACAACAGAACAAAATCAGCCCTTTTAAGCGAGCCTCGAGCAGCCATTGATATTACATTAATATTTATGCAGTGGTACAACGAAATTTGTTGATGTATTTGTTTTTCGTTTTCCGTGCTTGTTTGCGCTCGTCGCTCATATTGACATTGGACATTGAATCAAAATGAGGAAGCCTTTTGCAAGCACGAGTAATAGTAGTTCAAGCTCATTCAAGCATGTTATAACATATTGCTATAGCAATATGAGCAATTTAACATAGCTGCGGCTGCAAAAACGAGCGGCGCTTGTAATCTTTCGCTTTCTCGCGCTCTCCACAACCCCAAATCAAGGGAGACCTAAATTTAAGACAATCATGCTATTTCTATTGCACATGATGTTTTTTTGTTAAGCGCTCTTGGTGGGTTTTTAGGAAGAGGAAAGCTCATTATGTATTTCACAATCGCTCGCTGCGAATCGTGCTCAACGAGCAACAAGCTCGCTGTGGATCGTGCTCAACGATTGACAAGCTAAACGAGATATTTCTCACAGTTAGCTCGTCGATTGCACATGTTCGGACTATCAATGATTGGTTTTTATACTCTGTACCAAAGGTACAAAGAGTATATTAGATTTGTGCAAATGCAGCCAGAAGGAAGCATCTCCGACCCTTTAAAGTATGTATATTCTTCATCAGCATCAATAGCAGAGTCGATTTAGCCATGTCCGTCTGGCTGTCCGTTTGATCGAAAAGATCTCAGATTTGATAAGAGTAAGGTTGATGTGAATTAAACATAAACTACGTTTTCTTGCACGCAGATTTAGTTTTCTATTTTATTTTTGCCACTCCCCATGCTTCCCAAAATTTTTAAGAATGATTGATTGGACCTTCTAGACATATATTTTAGTGATCATTACTTCGATCCTCCATTCAAAATGTCCCCCACACATTTTTCATACATTATAATTTGATTGTACATATAGTTATGTCTGTACAGTTGAAATACCGCATAAGCAATTTCATTTTGATACAAAATAAGAAAACAATTTTAAATTAAAACTGAAAATTTCGGCTTGTTAAAAAATTTTTTAAATTTGTTTTTTGTTTGATTCTTATATATATGATAATTTTAAACCTTTTGAGGTATGCACATCGCAACAATATTGGCCATAAGTTTTGTGTTATTAAATCATTGAAAATACTCATATTATAATACTAGATTTAGTTGTGATATTCGTTATTTGATCCTTATACACTTGTTATACTCACGTAAAACAACTACAGAATCCTTAAAAATCATTTTTATTTCCACTTCGACGCATTTATGCATTATTTTGTGGTTATCTTTTAAGAAACCAACAGTAATCTGATATTAATTTGAATCGAGATTTGGATCACAGTTATTTAGATCGTTTAAGTGATTTGACGCTTTTCGATATATTTGAGCAAATCAGTTAAAGTTGAAACCCACTCATCTTGATTTTTTTTGTTACCAAGCTATTTGATGCGTTAATTAATAGTCTCTCATGTTCAGGTTCGAGGGACCAAAAAAACCCGATCCGTTTCTACGAAGTTTGGTTTTAGATTAGATTGCAGCCTTATTAATAAGATCTGTTTTTAGTTAGTAATTGCTTATTGAGGGACATGTATTACGTTCAAAATATAAGGCTGGGTTCACACTGTTCGACGCATGAGACATGACAATCAAGTAGTCCCTTATTTTGTCTTGTTTTCATTGTGTTAACCTTGTCATTTGACAATCAAAACAAAACAACATGAACATGCGTCGAACAGTGTGAACACAGCCTAAGTCTTTAAACATTTTTTCGTTGATTGGACATACACAAATGACAGCCAATTATCGATTTATCGATTTTACTTGTAATAGTTATCGAAATAGCATGTCATTTCAAAAAAATACACAAAAATTACAAAAAATTACATATTTTGGTCAAAACGTGTATTTTTGGAAAATTTCTTATAGCATCTACGCTTTGCATCCAATATTTCTATGGTATGTTCTAAAATATTAAAAATAGTCATAGTTACCCTGAAAGGAATACCAAATTATAAAAACATTTTTGGATCATACCGAATTTCGCATATAACATATTGAATTTTATATTTTTTTTGTTAAAAATTAAATTCATTTTGCGGGTATTTTCACTGAACAGACGTAATTATATATCCAACCAAATTATAATGTATAAAGAATGTGTGAGGGAAATTTTATATCTCTTATTTAAAGGATAGGAAACTTAACTCCGATTATTGGTTCAGATGTTATGACAACTTATTTGAACCTATCTTTTCAAAAATACCAAAAAATATATATTCGCCGATATCGGGAAAGGGACTTTTAGTGTTTATTTTTGAACTCAGCGTTCCAAAATTTTTAAAAAGGGCAGACACTTCGTTCAAATTTGTAAACCAAAAAAAAGTTCAATTTAAATGAATAAATCTTAAATGATTTGAATTAAAAATTAAAATTATATGAGAACTCGTAAATATTGGTGTCTCCAACCATTACTCCGTCTTTTAGGTGTCATCCAAATATTTCGCAAAGAGCAGAGGTAACATAAGGCATCCCTGTTAAACTTCGAAATAATGGCAGATAACTGGTTTCCTCCAAGGCGGAAGTCAGAATAATTTTCAATAATTCTGTAGTTGATTTACGAGTTTATTAGGTGCAAAAGACAAATATAAGAACACTATCACATATTTTTGGAAAATGGGACTTTTGAAATATTTGCTTAAATTACCCTTAATAATTGGCCAATATTGTTGGGATTTAGTTTAAAATATTTGAAATAGGTGTAAATATAATAATCAAAAGAAAACAAGTTAAAAATATTAATTTGAATTTAATCTCTACCTTGAACTCAATTTGTTTTTCCTTATTCACTTAAAGCATAGTCTTTATCCTTCACAGTTATCCCTAAAGCGTATTCTGGCTTCGGTTTACTTGAAATGATACTTTTACTTCTTGTTTTCATTTGTTTATTTCGCGCTTTTTGGTGTTTTCAGCATTAATTAGTTCCTTTCGCGTGGCCATTTAAGGGCAGGCCCAGCAACAGAGACCAGAAACTGTGTGTGCGGTAGGTGGTTCCCTAATGAGTCGCCGCAGACGCCCCCAGTTGGTAGGTAGGTAGGTCGTTCGGTCGGTAGGTTGGTAGGTGTACTTGATGGGACGTTCCCCAAATGTTTGCCCAAGTTAATATAGCAAATAAGTTTATTAGTCCAGATTGAAAAAAAGGGGCGCACCATTCGGGGAGATGCGAGTGAATCTCTATGATATAAATGACTGATTTAAGCAGCTATAAAACCCATTGCTCCCGTTAATGCCAACCAATGGATATTTTATTTTTAATAATCGAGAATTTAAAATGCTTTTAATATGTGGAAGGACGATAAACAACAAAAATAAAATGCATGTTGCACTTACGAGGCATTAAGAGAGATGATAATAATAATAAATAAATACTACAAAAAGTAAAGGTGGAAAGTTGGCAGGAGTGAAAGAAGTAATTGCAGATTTATGCGCTGGATATGTGAAAAGTGTTTACCTACCGGAAAATGAAATGAATGGACCAACAGGATGTGTATGGTAAAGTCTTCTGCCAACTCATTACAAATTACGGACTCGCTCTTGGGCCCACCCAGTGGGTCGTTGTGAAGTGGAAATGAAGTGACGGCTGAGTCGAGGACTTGGTTGGGTAAAATGCCTCATATTTAACTATTTAAAATCATTTATTTTCTGCATTTTTGCAGCAATTTGAGAACTGATGAGTCCTGTGGTCACACATGCATTCGCGTGTGCGCTAATTGAATTAATTTTCAATAATTAGTGTCGAAAAAGCCGAAATTCAATTTTGGTTTGCCAAACTCCACCAATTTACTCAAATAGCTGTTAGTCACTGATAGGCGGATACGGATGCCAAATGGAGGATTACATTACCATAATCAGGCAGGGCTAAAACCCAATGACCATGTGGAATTAAATGCCAATTAAATTGGCAAACGGAAACTACACAAACAGCTAATAGATAGATACACACGTACATATTGTACATACGTATGTATATTTAGGCGCTTATGATGGACAGTGTTATGGGGTAAGTGATGGGTGGCTGAAGTGTTTAAGTGATGGATGAGCCGAGGGAGAGAGCGCAAATGAGCGAATGATTTTGATAATTGGCAAACTGATATTAGAAACTATGCATACACAGTGAGTATTGCACACTCTCAAGCAAAATGAAGTATTATGTACTTGAAAAATTTACGATGTTTATAGTACACAGAAAGAAAAAAAACGGCAAGATAAATGCAACATTTTATTCTAAAAAGTAAGAAAGTCGGACAAGCCCGACTGTAATATACTCTGTACCTGTCAAAGATTGTACATGACTACAAATTTTTAAGTGTGGGGTCACACAAACTGTGTAAGTGCTGCCCATCACAATATCGGCCAGTGCTGCCCAGCGTAAATATTTGATTTGCTTATAACTCGACTATCGTTCATCTGATCTGGAAATTGTGTATGGTGGATTGATATGAAATGACGATTAAAATATATGCCTAACAATCTATTTTCAATATTGTGGGAGATATGAGGTTTTTCAAATTGTGGGGGTCGCAACTCTACTATTGTTTGTCTGATCGAAAAACGGTGTTTTGGGCCTCGTTAAGTATTGATGAGTAAAATATATGTATATAAGGTTCGAATAACCTTACTCTTACATTGTAGGAGATATGACGTTTTCTTTGAAATGCGGAGGTGGCAACTCTACTATCGATCATCTGATCTGAAAACAATGTATGGGGACTCGATAAGTAATGATGAGTAGGATATATGTCTAGAAGGTTCAAACAATCTATCTCCAAAATTGTGTGAGATTTGAGGTGTTTTTAAAACGGTGGGGGTGGCAACTCTTCTATCATTCATCTGATCAAAAAACAATGTATGGAGGCTCTATAAATAATGATGAGTAGGATATATGTCTAGAAGGTTTGAACATTCCATCTCTGAAAATTTGGGATTTTTGAGGTTCTTTTTAAATTGTGGGGGTGGCAACTCTACTAATCTAATCGGAAAACGATGTATGAGGGCTTGATAAGTAATGATGAGTAAAATTAATGTCCAAAAGGCATTAGAACAATCTATCTCTGAAAATTTGGGAGTTTTGAGGTTTTTGTAAAATTTTGGGGGTGGTAACTCTACTATCGTTCATCTGATCGGAAATCGATGATTGGGTGCTCGATAAGTAAAGATGAGTAGAATATATGTCTAGAAGGTTCGAGCAACCTAACTTCAAAATTGTGGAAGATATGAGGGTTTTTCATATTGCGGGGGAGGCAATTATTATTAAAATTGATCATACATAACGAGAGCATGGCAAAAAGTGACAATGCGATTTCGTTTTCTTCGTTCTTACTTTTCGATCTAAGATGTGTGGCAACAAGTGTGTGCGATGGAGCATCGTCTTATAATGCGTTGCAATTCGTGTTCAGTGCAAAAGTTCTGGTTCAATTCAAGTTGACAATAAAAGTATTTATATTTCTTTGTATTCCAGAAGACTTAAATAACCCAAAACTGGTATTAATCTTGAAGTGTATAGTGTAAGATGTCCCATGGAATAAAGTGGAAAGCATACAGCATATCCAGCGCTTGTGTACAGTATCCATTGCCAATCCAACGAGATGTGGCCTGTTCGAATTTAACTCTATCGACTTACTGCCTCTATTTATACCCATCCTTGGATCAAAGTTCCCTAATTTAGTTCCCAGCTGTCTTTTTTCAATCTCGAACATGCTTGAAGAGTTCTTTTTTTTGGGATTTTATCAAGTTTGAATATTGGGCTTACATCAATATTTATAAGATTACTGCTGCTCAGATATAATCTTTTTAGGATTAAACAGGACCCCCTCCCACACTAACCGCAGAGTTTTAAAATTATAATACAGATTCGCCTAATGATGACCGCCTCTCTTTAAAATATTACAATTAGTTTTGCTGCAGTTCCAGGAAATCGTGTGCTGGGCACGCGTCTAACCGCCATCTGGTTAGGGTCAGTTAATGGTCAACACCCAAAAAGGGCAGTCAAATTAACAAAAACAGAACCTCAATCTAGGCAACAGTTACCTCCAGAAAAACAGCAGGAACAGCCGTCATAACAGCGTCAAAACTAATTTTCATTTTTGAAAACAAAACAAGGCTAGCATCCCGATTCCGTTCCCGATCCCTTGGCATCTGTTGCTGCCAACCAAATTAAATTTACAAATTATTGAAGAAACACTTTTCATTTTCAAACAACTGTTGTCCTTGGGCAAATCTGACAGCATCATCATTAGGATCCGTCCGGCTCCTAGACTGACTGACAACTGACACGAGTCTCAGGTGTGTGTACCATGCCTAAGCATATTTCCTAACAAATATTCATGATAAGCACGCTCCTTGGGGCGTCCACCTTTGCATCACTTTCATCCACTTTCGCTTTAGAGGGCCACGCGCCCAGCAACAGCTGTGGTCCGCAAGACGTAGGCAAACCAGATCCTTGGCCATATGTTGTTGCGTGGTGTGTGGAACATGTGATGGTGACAAGTCAGTATCGTGTATTTTTGATATCTGTTTTGCAATAAACCTGAATGTTTATGAAAGGTAAACCAGAAATTATTTACAGAGAGAGCAGGATGTGAAATGGGATAGGAAAGATGCGGTGAGGTAAGGAACATATGGATGGTCCTTTAAGACACTTACCGCAAGGGGCTGGTTTTTACATTGTTTTGTCTTTTATATCGCTGACGAAAAAGAAAGTATTTACTATAATGTACCAAAATAGTTAAATTATTTCCTAACAAATTTTAAATGTTGGTTAAACTCTAATAAAAAGATTTTTTTTCCAATTACATATATTATTAATGCATGGCTCAAGGGCACCTATTATTATTGGTATTATATTGGTCAGTGCATACTGATCCCACCAAACGGATGTCCTTGACGTTCCCACTCAAATTCAAAACATTTAAAGCATCGAAATCAAGAATCATTCCCATAGGCTTTAAAGCGCAATTCATGAATCGCAGCGGGAGTTTTCTTCAAATGAAAACAAATAAAAGGAAAACTTTCGCGAATTGTGTTTTGTTGGCACAAGGGTTGATTCGTTAGATTATAAATTAAGTACTTTGTTTGCACATTAACAAATCCTTTTTGTAATCTCTCTCATCAGAACAGATTATCTAAATAAATATCAGCATTATTAATTTATTAAGGAAAAAGTGCAGTATCCTGCCTACCGAGTCTGTAACAGCCTTTATGTTATTTGATGCAAATTCAAAGAGGGCGAATTTGTGATTGGGTAGGAGGAACCAACTTCATCATACTTCTGAGTATGTGTTTAAAGCATGGAATAATACCTTAACCGGAACCCTTAACCGAAATAAACCGTCTTAAGCCACGTACCGGTATCGAAACCGTAACCGATATTAGATTTTTTTTTAGAACCGAAAACCGTTATAATAAGAACCGAAAAAACCGGAACCCTACCGAAACGCTAATACCGGTACTGTTTCGATTTCTTATTATTTATTTGATTGATTTATGATTATTACAAATATATTATCTAGTTGAAATATTCAACTTGTAAAATAGCAATATATACGATTAGAATTTAGTCTTACGTTTTAGAAATTCGCCCATACCGAATAACTAGAATAAAATTTTATTTTTAAAATATATAAGATATAGAAACAAATTGCTAAAAAGCGTTAAAACTTTTCTTTGCTAAATATAAGCCCTCTAATTAAATGTAAAGGATTTTTAATTCTTAGAAAAATACTTGCTTAAATATAGAAATGTTCGAAAAATGACAACTAATATTAATTTTAGAAATGATGTTTCTGGATTTTAATCAAATTTCGCTCTACAAAAAATTCTGGTTTAATATTTCGAAAATGTTATGTCAGGTAAAGCTTAGGCAGATTTGATGTTTCCAAGTGTTTTTGTGTTTTTTAGAACTGATATACCAGATATTTGAATATTTTACCAGCCCATTATGAGCTATTTTGGACCCTAGTCTTATAGTATGGGTTTAAATCTATCAACTAAAGATTTTGTTTTTGTCGGCGATACGGCAGATTTTATATTTCTTAATATTTGTCAGCCTTATGAGAAATGGCCCTAAGACGAATTTGTCTTGGCGACTTAAGAATAGAGAATTCCTTTATTCTATGTTGTTTTTTTCTTAGTGTAGGAATATCGGTTTATTTAAAAAAATTTTTTTATGTGGGATATTCTTCGAACCCTTTTGTAGTTCTATTACAACCATTAATTTTTAGGATATCACGAAATAATTTAATTTTTTATACTGGTATCGGAACGTACCGGTATACTAGATAAAAATCTGAGTACCGTATTGGAACCGAAAACCAAAATAATCTGAAAACCGAAATAAAACCTTTAACCGAAATTCTTATTTCGGTAAGTGCCGGAACCGGTACCAGAACTGATATTCGTTTCGCGCACACTATTTATTGACAGCAATTTTCTCACAATTTTTCAACGTGTGGAATTGACATAGCTAACTCGTATACCTGGAACTCAACTCAAATCACCATTGTACAGGCACTAGACTTAAAAGATTTCGAGCGGAATGCGGCACTCTCAAATATCGTGGATTTTCTGAGTGTATGATTTTCAATCTCAGTCTTCATATTTGTTATTTATTCTCAAATAGTTCTGCTTGGTTTGATCAAAAAACTAAACTATATTAAATAGCTCCAATAACAGGCGTTTCTTTCACAGTTTCACAATACTTTTGCAGCATTTGCTCAGCCGCAGGACATTCAATGAATGTAAAATAAAATATATTGGAATGAGGCATAACCCAACTTTAATTGTTTGATGACACGTTTGCACCCAAATATATACATTTCTAAATGCATGAACGTGTCCTTTGCCAGCATCGCTAATTCCTCACACAGACAACAAAAGATTCGGAGACACAAATTGAATGCGAAAACAATTTTCATTTCCATTTCCATAAACGTGACCAGTTCCCAAAAAGGAGCACAATAATACATAATCGTATGTGTGTCACGGTCAGGCCGTGACAAATTTTGCAGCGCGTGAGTCGAAGAATGGCCGGAGGCTGATAGCAGCCAAATGAATACGGTAGGCTGAGCAGATTTTCCTTGATCCCTGACAAACAATGGCACAGCGTGAGGTCCTGGGCAGGGATTTGCTTCATTTTTTTTTTTTTTGGTTGGGAAAATTCATTTAAACCGATTGAGGAATTATTACGCAAAATAGAGTTTAGACCATGGAGGCAAGAGATCAGTCCTTTTTTGGGTGAGGAGTGAAGGGGGAAATGAAAAGCAAATAAATACACATTAGCAGCTTGGTCGAAGCGTTGAGTTGGAAATGGAAATTATCAGCACGCGATTGAGCCAACGATCTGTCACTAATTACCCCCGCTGTCCCATCCCCCCCAACCCTTCGCACGCTGCAATTGCAGGCAGGTGCAACAACTGCAGCCGCCTGATTGAGTCGCTCACTAGCTCTCCGCCGGCCTGTCCATGGCAGCAGAACGGAATGGAAACGCTGAACAAGGGGAACGGTCAACGGCTTTGGATCGTCGCGAGCGGCGGCGGCGGCGCGTGCTTTACTGGGCATCGGGTTTTATTTTAAATTTTTTTTTGGGATTCGTGAGCGTCGAGTTGCTTCCGTGCGCCAGCTGCAATTTGTGGCTCAGCCACAAAAAGGGCAGCCGGAACGATGTTGATGGTTAATATACAACAACAAAGCAACAGCAAAAACAAAAGTGAATACAATTTGAATGAAACAACACGAAGGTCCAAATGTTTGAAAACGAATGGAATATACCCTGGACGGCTTTGAGTTGAAAGGAGCAAATTTAACCCCTTATTTCTTAAGGATATGTAGGAACCTATAGGAACCCATACACTAGTTTCATAGAACATTAAGTTTTCCAAATCTGGAAATCAAACCGATACGATTTTCGGTTCCGGGTCTGTCACTGTAACAGTTTATATTATTTTTCAAAATTCGGTTTAGTTTTGCTTATTTTGATGGAATACTGGTACGTACCGTAAAAATTAAGAATTGTACAGGATAGATAGGCAATCTTTTCAGATGTATTTACATTTTAGCCGAAAAATATTTTTCTAACATAAATTCCAGCAAAAACATTTTTATACACTTGAAAAGTGTATATTAATTTTGCCCAGAAGTTTGTAACGCATAGAAATATTCATTTCCGACCCCATAAACTATATATATTCTTGATCAGGACGACGAGCTGAGTTCATTTCCGCTTGTCCGTCCGTCCGTCTGTCTGTCTGTCCGTCTGACTGTCTGTTTCTACGCAAACTAGTCCCTCAGTTTTAAAGCTATCGAGCTGAAATTTTGCACAGAATCTTCTTTTTACTGCACGCAACTAATATGTCGGAACCGGCCGGATCGGATGACTATATCATATAGCTGTCATAGGAACGATCGGTCGAAAATAAATCTTTGTGAGAAAAACTTTTTGATTTCCATCGTAGCGTCACCAATCGTAGTATATATTAGTTTTATATGTTTCCCCACAATTCGGAAAAAATTGATTAAAATCGGATGACTATAGCATATAGCTGCCATAGAAACGGACGGTCAAAAACTACTTCTAGTGAGAAAAAACTTTTTTGTTTTCCATCGTAGCGTCTCCAATCTTAAGATATATTAGTTTTATATGCTTTGACACAATTCGGAAAAAATTTATCAAAATCGGATGACTATAGCATATAGCTGCCATATAAACGGTCGGTCAAAAAAATACTTCTAGTGAGAAAAACATTTTTTTTTTTCTATCGTAGCGTCTCCAATCTTGGTATATATTAGTTTTATATTCTTTCACATAATTTCGAAAAAATTTATCAAAATCGGAGGACTAAAGCATATAGCTGCCATTGGACCGATCGGACGGAAAATGTGTTTTACTAAGAAAAGTTTTTTTTCATGGTATCAAATTTTTATTATCAATGATTTAAAAATTGTAAATATTTGATATCTATATCCTATATATATTTTACCGGTTAAATCAGTTGGAGTAATCTTTTTCAAGTGTATTAGAACTTCGGCACAGTCGAAGTTAGCTTTGCCTTCTCGTTTTATAATAGTTCCAGGATATTTTTTTTTTCAGTCAACTCACTCAGGTGCTCACTCAGTATGTGAACTACTTCAGAAGCGGAACATAAAAACATTCAGTTTCCCGAAAAAATATCCCTGAACTAGTTCTCCGAGTTACGATGAGTTTCTCGAAACTAGTCCGAAACAAAACCCTACAACACTTATAAATACGTATGAATTCGACTCACGAACAGATTTGAGGGTAAAAAATGAGAACAATGGACTCAAAATGAGAACAAACAGGTAAACAGTTTGTACGTTCTATAGATACAAAAAAAATATTGGGGTATTTATGGAGATATTTTAAAGACCTGGATGAAAGAGAAAGATAAATTGCCAGCGCTTGCCATTGGTACATCTTGTAACTCAAGGAAGCTCGGAGCCATCGGAGCGCTTGTCTTCAGCTATAAAAGTTTAGTTTCCGACAACAGAAGCCGAATGACGATTGCCTAACGATTACTGGCCCAATCTCTCATTGTGGCATATAAATAGACACAACTCTTTGGATTGGTAATGATATTTACAAGCGCTGATATGCTGTTTCCGTATATTTCATATAGGATCGGACATCGCTATACACTTCAAAGATCCACCAACAGTTTTGATTTTGCCTTGCCTCGCCTAAGTAGAATAGCGTCTAATTACACTACACCATCGCACACGCTTGTTGCTAAGATGCTCCTTCTTTTTTTTATGGTTTAGTTGAGTTGAATTGTGCTCATTTGAAGAATTTTTGGAACATATGTACTAAAAAAAAAATTTTAAAAAAATTTTTTTTTTTTTTTTTTTTTTTTAAAAATAATTTTATTAAAAATATTATTCTTTCTCTACAAAAAATATTATTAAAAAAAAAAAAAAAAAATTTATTACAAAAATTTCAAAAAAAAAAATTTAATTTTTAAAAGCCCTCTGTTTTTGGACATAGGGATAGAGTGGCACGCATTGTGTAAATTCCACTTTCAAATGTGCACCTATTTCTATATCCCAACCAACCCTTGATACCCTCTTCTTGAGGGGCATACAATTTCATGAAAACAAAAACAACAAAAAAAACGAGAGACAGCATTTAAAAGGCCAAGCGAGGCGTTTTACCGGCAATTATCGCTCTGGTAGAAGGAAGGGCTGCAGGAGGGGGCCATGCGCTATCAAGCAGCTCGTCCAGCTCGATTCAGGCTCATCATTAACCACAAAAACAAAAGCCAAAAACCCGCGTCCAAAAACGATTCGAGGCTCCAAAGTTGTTCAGTTTTTTTGTCCGTTTGGTATCTCTTCCAACCTGTTGTCTGGCTTGCGTTCGCGTGTTGTAATTGCCGACGCCGTCTGCAGCATCTGGCGGGGCAGTTTATCGATGGTCGATGCTCCATCCTTCCTCCCAAAACCAAATTGCAGCAACCGCAGTGTCAATAATCGACAGCTGCCTCGCTTTTATATTTTATATTTTTGGCAGAGGGGGGGGGATGTCGGATGGGAGGGGGTGGGGGAGCCACTTGCCTCCTCCTACCGCCCTTCTCTTTTACATAACTTTGCCCTCTGGCAGCCCGAAACGTTTTTCACATTTTTGCCGCCGTCAATTTTTTTGAATGCAGCTTTCAATTAGCCGCCTTGCTCCTTGTAATGAATGCCGACATATCAGAGACCCGACCTCCGTTTTCGACTTCCAAGTGACGACTTGTTGTCGAGCCTTGCGTTGAAAAACAGAAGGGAGGGGGCAGCGGAAAGGGCAGGGAACAGGCAGTAGGGTAGCACGTGCCACATGGGGCGGCCTTAAGCTGGAGCAATTTACCAGAGATTGACAGCATAATCCATCATTGGCCAGCCCCAGTCTGTCAGTTGAGGGGTAAACTTCACAGCCAGGAGCTGAAGTAGCTGGAGTTTTTCACAACAAACCCAACAGGTGTAGCTTTGCGGATATTTACGGCAAGTATGGCAAGGAATTGTTGAGATACGTGGTGAAAGGAAATTCTAGAGAAGGAAGATGTAGCGAATATCAGCAGAGCCATTGCTGAGTTGTGAAAGGAACAAAATATGTCATTGTTTTAAGAATTAGTGGTGTAAGAGCAGATCTTGAGTTGATTCCTTTTTTCCCCATTTTTTGGCATAATCTCTGTGTATATTATTTCAGATTTTAAATATTAACTGATTTCCAAATGAAATTCAATCCATGTGGCAACACAGTTTTGTTGTAATCCAGTTGAAGTCTGGTGAATGTGTGTCACTTTTTTTGTTAATTGCCGGGAAATATTTGCCCAAGTTGAGTTTTATCGAATTAAGAAGCCAAAAAAATGTGTAAAAATGCAAAACGTTGGTCCAGCTATGTAAAATTTTAGTCGTATTGTGCCGTGTGTTGTATATGTGTTATTTTAGGATGACCTTTAAAAATTAGTTGTGTTTCGTAGAATATAACTCTTGCATTTCACAACGTTACAGAAAATTATAATTAGAAAGTGGTTAACGAAAGTATGCAGATTTATGAGCTACTTACGTTTCTTGCCCCAAATTGCCCCGTTTTGAAAGAAGCACGTTTATTAAAGCGTCGAATACAACAAAATTGATAAAAAAAAAGATATAGGGAGCTATAGAAAACGCCCCAAACTGAGTTGATTAGTGAGCTAAAAAAACGAGAAGGCAAAGCTACTCGACCGTGTCGAGTTTAATACACTAAAAACTTAACAACTAATTTAACCGGTAAAATATATAAGGATATAGATATCACAAATTTTGAAATCATTGATAATCAAAATTTGATACCATAAAAAAAAAACTTTTCTTAGTAAAACACATTTTCCGACCGATCGGTCCTATGGCAGCTATATGCTATAGTCATCCGACTTTGATCATTTTTTTCAAAATTATGTGAAAGCATATAAAACTAATATATACCAAGATTGGGGACGCTACGATAAAAATCAAAAAAAATTTTCTTACAAGAACAAATTTTTTCACCGACCGTTTATATGGCAGCTATATGCTATAGTCATCCGATTTTGATCAATTTTTTCTGGAATTGAAAATATGTAGAGACCTACAAAAATCAAAAAGTTTTTCTCACAAAGACTTATTTTTCGACCGATCGTTCTATGCAGCTATTCTATAGTGTCGATTTTGATACATTTTCGGAATTATGTGAAAGCATATAAAACTAACAACCAAGATTAGTGACGCTACGAAGGAAAACCAAAAAGTTTTTCTAACTAGAACTAGTTCTTAGACCGATCGTTCCTATGGCAGCTATATGATATAGTCATCCGATCCGGCCGGTTCCGACATATTAGTTGCGTGCAGTAAAAAGAAGGCTCTGTGCAAAATTTCAGCTCGATAGCTTTAAAACTGAGAGACTAGTTCGCGAAGAAACAGACAGACGGACAGACAGACGGACAGACAGACGGACGGACGGACAAGCGGAAATGAACTCAGCTCGTCGTCCTGATCAAGAATATATATAGTTTATGGGGTCGGAAATGAATATTTCTATGCGTTACAAACTTCTGGGCAAAATTAATATACTCTTTTCAAGTGTATAATGAGTAAACCGAGTTTCAGTTTTTTATTACCTAAAGCCGTTATTTCACTTGTCTGAGAACTGTGTTGCTTTTGAAAGCCTAGTACACTAAAATTGATCACATTTGATCTTCTCAGATTGATAATTACACTATCTGAACAATTCACATGAGGAACTCATAAGAAAACTATGACAAGTTAAAATATAGAGTAAGAAACAACACAGTTGATGCAAATATGGCAGCTTTATATGAAATAGTGGATCGATCAAATTTTGGTAAGTCGTCTTGGGGGTCCAAAATATGAGTAAAACCCAAATCTGCCACAAATATCTTAATAATAAGAGTTTATGGCAAAAAAATGTTGAAAATGTTGTTTTATTTTTACCTACGTCCCTTTTTAAAACCCTCCAAACAATTAGAAGTATTATCCTTAAAGCTAAATTTTTTCCGCCGGCACATTTTTTCAATATTTCACAAATTTCTTTAGTTTTGTTAAAGTTCAAATACAAAAACTTTCAAAATATATTGGGCCATGTTCCAAATTCCGAATCGATTTTCGCGTAAACGTTTCTATTTCGAGTTGAATTTTCATATTGGAATATAGAGGGTGACAAGGATATCTACGATACCAAAATGGAGAATGTACATTTTTTGAGAACCGGTATTTGAGAACCCAAACATCGTATCGGAACAGTTTCGTTTTTAGGTTATTTTCTTTTTCAGTTTAATGGCTTTAATAAAGGTGTAGCATAGCGTTAAACGTTTGGAAAATTAAGAAAATTGACTTACATGGTGGTCGATAAAAATTCCAAAACTAAGTCCAGTGTATTTGATATTCCATCCATTCTATCCATACGGCTACACAAGAAACCTTCGATGGATTATTTTCAATAGTAACATTTTTCATGTTAAATTAAACCTTACCTTAATTCGTGCTCGTAAACCAAAACGCAAACCGAACACACGTCTTTTGGAAAATGCTAAACCGAACCGAAAACCGTACAAGAAGATGGTTCGGTTCATTTAATCGACGAGTTTGATGATTTGTAAATTTAGAAAAAAAATGTTTGGAATATTAACTGCACGAAAAGCCTTAAATATGTGGCACATTATTCTAAATATTCTTCAGTTGGCAGCGTTTCTCCAACTTAATCTAACTTAAGCCAGGGATTTATTTTCTATTTAACTTTTGTAAAAATATTGATCGTGTTCTTTTCAGTTGAGGAACCAATTTTAATATGATATCCGTCATTTTGCTTCCTTGATTTCCATAGATACGCGGCGTTCTCGAGATGCATACGATATCTGCTGCAACTAAATTTTTTAGGATAAGTCTGCATATCAAACATTATAAAGCTTTTTTGCAAATGTTGTTACGTCATTAATTTCGAAAGTAAGAGATAAAATACAAAAATATCTTATTAGAAAGTATAATGCTCAAAAACTAAGAGTGAACCACTGAACCGAACCGAATCCGTGCTTTAGCTTGCTCCAAAAACCATGTTATGACCCGAACCGGTGGTTTAAAATCTCCATTAACCATTGAAACGAATAAGTGTCAATTCCCGAGCGATTTGCATCCCTGCTTTCCACATTGTTACTTCATTGATTTTAAAGGGTTTTTAAAATTTGATCGGTATAACGAAATAAAAACCAAGGTTTCAATATGGGACAGAATACCAAAATGAACCAGAACGTTATTAGAACCTTTTACGAAAACTTGGGTAAAAAAATCATTATTTTGTATTTCTTAGTCAATAAATCATCCATTTAGAATAGTTGAACAATAAGTAGAATTAAACCATTGTGATTCTTTTTGATTATCCGTGCATATTCACCATTATTTTTATTGCCTTGCACTCTGGGTAAAATAGAAAAATATTTAGCATAAATCAAAAAAATTCAGTTAGAAACCTTAAATTTTATACTATTTATAATAATGGTATGCGTAATTCAATTCAAAAGCTTTCATATTTATGTTTGGAGGATCAAAATTTTGAATGCATACGCATTCTTAATCTTATGCAATCACGAAGAACGGACAAAAACAGTTAATAACACTTTGATGTGCACACTTTCAAGTATAATTTATGCTGTGTTTTTATACCCGTTACTCGTAGAGTAAAAAGGGTATACTAAGTTCGTGCAAATGTATGTAACAGGCAGAAGGAAGCATCTCCGACCCCATAAAGTATATATATTCTTGATCAGCATCAATAGTCTGTCCGTCCGTCTGTATGAACACCTAGATCTCAGAGACTATAAGAGCTAGAGCTACCATTTTTTTAGTGTAGACTTGTATTGTCTGCACGCAGATCAAGTTTGTTTCAAATTTTTGCCACGCCCCCTCCCGCCCCCGCAATTTGAAAATTTTAATCATCATTACCTATCGATCAGCCATACATCATTTCGTGATCAGATGAACGATAGAAAAGTTCCCGCCCCCGCAATTTTTAAAATCCTCATATCTCCCACAATTTTGAAAATAGATTGTTCAAACTTTCTAGACATATATTTTAATCATCATTACCTACCGATCCGCCATACATCATTTCTTGATCAGATGAACGATAGAAAAGTTCACGCCCCCGCAATTTGAAAAAAAACGAGAGCGTAAGTTAAAGTCGGCCCTGCTCGACTTCGATATACCCGTTACTCAGGATATCAACATGTCCACATTGTGGGAGATATGAGTTTTTTTTTCCAAATTTGCAGGGGAGGCAACTCTACTATAACTCATCTGATCAGGAAATGATGTATGGCTGATCGATAGGTAATTATTATGAAAATATATGTCTAGAGGGTTCAAACAATCTATTTTCAAAATTGTAGGAGATATGAGGTATTTTTTAAATTGCGGGGGCGTGAACTTTTCTATCGTTCATCTGATCAGGAAACGATGTATGGCGGATCGATAGGTAGTGATGATTAAAATATATGTCTAGAGGGTTCGAATAATCTATCTTAAAAATTCTGGGAGATATGAGGTATTATCCAAATTGCGTGGGTGGCAACTTTACTACCGTACATCTGACCGGGAATCGAAGTATGGCGGATCGATAGGTTATGAGGATTGAGATATATGCCTAGAAGGTTTGAACAGTCTATTTTCAAAATTGTGGAAGATATGAGGTTTTTTTCAAATTGCGGGGGCGGCAACTTTTCTATCGTTCATCTGATCAGGAAATGATGTATGGCTGATCGATAGGTAATAGTTATTAAAATATATGTCTAGAAGGTTCAAACAGTCTATTTTCAAAATTGTGGGAGATATGAGGTATTTTTCAAATTGCGGGGGCGGCAACTTTTCTATCGTTCATCTGATCGAAAAATGATGTACGGCGGATCGATAGGTAATGATGATTAAGATATATGTCTAGAAGGTTTGAACAGTCTATTTTCAAAATTGTGGGAGATATGAGGTTTTTTTCAAATTGCGGGGGCGGGAGGGGGCGTGGCAAAAATTTGAAACAAACTTGATCTGCGTGCAGACAATACAAGTCTACACTGAAAATTTGGTAGCTCTAGCTCTTATAGTCTCTGAGATCTAGGTGTTCATACAGACGGACGGACGGACGGACGGACGGACGGACGGACGGACGGACGGACGGACGGACGGACAGACGGACATGTCTATATCGACTCGGCTATTGATGCTGATCAAGAATATATATACTTTATGGGGTCGGAAATGCTTCCTTCTGCCTGTTACATACATTTGCACGAACTTAGTATACCCTTTTTACTCTACGAGTAACGGGTATAAAAACTCATATCTTCCACAATTTGTGATCTAATATAATATTCTTAAAAAAAAAACTTACCCTGAGTAACGGGTATATCGAAGTCGAGCAGGGCCGACTTCAACTTACGCTCTCGTTTTTTAGAATCTTATTAACAACATAAGAACATAATTTTTGGCAAAAAAAAAAACGTTCTCTACAAATATTGAAACACTCAAATATCCCAAGTCAGCACAATTAAAAAGAACCATAATTAGAAACTGAAACTCATTAACCCCAACTCACCCCTTTCTGGTTGTCTCGCCCATTTTCATTAGAATTTCCATTCAACTGAAAGAAAATCTCCCTTGCAACTAAAAGTAAACTAGTGGAATATTTGCTCAAATCCGTTATTAATTTTTTTTTTTTGGGGGGAAAGTTTTAAGAGAAAACTGAGCTTGCACTTCATTAGTAAATAAGGTCAGCAGCAGCGACGGCAGCTCCTGGGGGTAACTGTAGAACCCCGTCTGGGGTATCCATTTCCGAGTGTCGCTAAGTTCACGCCGAACGTGCAAATTAAAACGAAATTACAAAGCTGAGTGCATGGATTTGGTATGGGTATGGGTATGGGGGTATGGAGTGTGGGAGTAGGAGCAGGGCAGGGTAGTGCCCAGTGAGTAAATAGCTGAGCATTGTGGACATTGACCAATGTTTGAGTATTGGGTTTCCACGAGTGCAAAGCAAATGTCAACGGTTCACTTCAGACGGGACGTCTGGTGGATTGTAGACAGCCGGTAGACATGGCCGAAAGGGTCGCAAGTGTAGAAGGGCTACTGTGGTAATGGAAGTCGCACAAGTGCCCCTTGCTTCAGGGATTTGGCAAAGCTTTTGGGTGAGGATATTATTAAGTTGAGTTATGGTGGAAATATGCTGACGGTCTGGCAAACACTTGCGGCTCAGTCGGCCACTTGGAATAACAATATTTCAAATTGGGCATCCTGCAGCCTCTCCTGCTCCTTTTGGCTAACTGCAACACAGAAACGAAATGCAATAAAAAAGAGAACGAACCCAAACCAGAAGTTTTTGCCTCATCTAGAAGCGAACTTTTGTAATAAAATGTTCATTAGTGCTTCAGCTCCTGCTGAGTTGTAGTCCTGCTAACCCCTGCATGTCTCCTCCGGTCGGTTGTCCGCAGCCCGCCACCCCCCCTTCCATGTGTGGCCTCTGCGGCTGCGGATGAATTGCAGTTTTAATGTGTTGCCAGCACTTTAACTAACTGGGGATTCTCCGAGTTGGCGGAGTGTGGCTGCTGATGCTGCAGCTGAGTTGCAGCAGATTTTTAGATTGCGTACCAAATGCGCGGTCCAACTTTTGCCGCGTAATTAAAACCAAAGCATCGCCAAAGTGGACAAGCGCCCTTTAAACTGATTAGCGCAACGAGTTTTGTGAGTGTCGAGAGTGGTCAAGCAGTTTCGTTCTTCCTTTTTTTTTGGGGTCAGTCCAAAAGGATGAGGTTGGGGTTAAAATATAACTGGAATGTAATTTTAAAGGCTTGTCAACATTTGACATAAAGGGAAGAATGAACGAGTTGAATTCGAGTTAAGGGAATAGTTCTTTAGCATTTTAAAGATACTTTGAGAGATATGACTTATTATTAAGGTAAGATATACGTGTTTATTTAACATGTAGAAGGAGTATTATTTTAGATGCAATTTTCGTCTTTGCTGTCTTTGCTTTGATGGAAAAATTAACTCTTTAAAGTTGATCGCGTCGAGACCAAAAAATACCTTGGTACAGTTTGGTCTAGGTAGCTGTTGCAAATCAAACGAGAAGGCAAAGCTTCCACTGTGCCGAAGTTTTAATACACTTGAAAAACTTTACTCCAGCTGATTTAACCGGTAAAATATATAGTGGATATAGATATCAGATATTTTAAATTTTTAAATCATTGATAATAAAAATTTGATACCATAAAAAAAACTTTTCTTCGTAAAACACATTTTTCGACCGATCGGTCCTATGGCAGCTATATGCTATAGTCATCCGATTTTGATAAAATCTTCCAGAATTGTGTTAACGCATATAAAACTAATATATACCAAGATTGGTGACGCTACGATAGAAAATAAAAAAGTTTTTCCCACTAGAACTAGTTTTTTGACCGACCGTTTATATGGCAGCTATATGCTATATTCATCCGATTTTGATAAATTTTTCCACAATTATGTAAAATCATCTAAAACTAATATATACCAAGATTGGTGACGCTACAATAGAAAATGAAAAAGTATTTCTCACTAAGACTTATTTTCCGACCGATCGTTCCTATGGCAGCTATAAGATATAGTCATCCGATCCGGCTGGTTCCGACATATTAGTTGCGTGCAGTAAAAAGAAGACTCTGTGCAAAATTTCAGCTCGATAGCTTTAAAACTGAGAGACTAGTTTGCGTAGAAACAGACAGACGGACAGACGGACGGACAGTCGGACAGACGGACAGACAGACGGACGGACGGACAAGCGGAAATGAACTCGGCTCGTTGTCCTGATCAAGAATATATATAGTTTATGGGGTCAGAAATGAATATTTCTATGCGTTACAAACTTCTGGGCAAAATTAATATACACTTTTCAAGTGTATAAAAATCGAGTCTTCAGTATGATATAGCCATGTCCGTCTGTCTGTCCGTCAGTCTGTCCGTCTGTCCGTATGAACAAAGAGATCTCAGAGATGGTAAGAGCTAGAGCTTTGAAGTGTATGGAACATAAGCTTCTTATACTTGCAGGCAGATCAAGTTTAGTGTTAATTTTTGCCAAAAATCAAAATTGCATTCTTTAAATTACAAAATATCAAAAAAATTTAAGTTTTCACCATTATTTTTCAAAGTTTTTTAACCCTATTTTAAAAACCGTTAGGAATAAAATAAACATATCCATTAGAACTAACCAACATCATTTGTTTACTCCTTCACATAGTTATGGGTCTACCAGCCTGAAAAGTTTTCACCAACTCTATTAAAAATTGTAATTTTTGGTAGTTTATAAAAATGTAAATTTATTCAAATTCAATTAATTTAAAAACAAAAAAGCAAAACTTAAAAATACATAACTAACAGTATATAAGTTTTTTCCTAAGATCGAAATATTTTCGAGTTTAAATGACAATTTCACTAGCTAGTAGGCCCATAACTAGGGGAGAGTGGGGATAGGTGAACCACGGGGATAGATGAACCACTACAAATATTTCACCTTCTGTCATGATTTTGTGCGCCATCTATATGTGTGTTGCTTACTTAGTCGATATCCTAACCTCACACGCACGCACAGTCGCGTCAAACGATTGTTGTCGTTTTTATCGCTAATCGAAGTTTGTATTCGCCGTTTGCAGCTTCAATTGTGACCTAACGTTTTCTTGGAAAAATTTTATCGTGCTTCGCCAGTGGCATTGAACTTCATAAAATTGTATTTTATCGTAAGTAGACGCAAATTATGATATTTCCACGGATAGCTCACGCAGTTTAAATATTTCATGTTTTCTTCAAATCACTTCTAATTGGCTAATGACTTGTGGGGATACATAAACCAGAGGACTTACGAGGGTACCCAAAGGCTAAACCACGAAAACAGACGACTCGGGGAAGAAAACGAGGAAGGAGTATCATTGCTACAGACTCACCGCAGAAAAATTGATCGCGGAAAAACACAATCAGAAAACTCAAGAAAACCTTCGAAAAAGAAAGAATAAAAACAAAAATAAGAATAAATAGCAATATTGTAATGTTTGATTTCATGCTGTAAAGGTGCAATGTTTATATTCGAACAGAAAGAAGGCATGCACAAAGAAATAAATTACACTTTTTTTATACAATTGTAGTTTTTGTGTTATCCTGATAGGTGGTTCAACTATCCCCATAGGGTGGGGATACCTGAACCATTTGAGACAAAAATTTGGAAAGCAAATAAACTTTACAAAACAAAAGATAGTATTTTTGCATAATACTTAATATTCCAAGGAATGTGGGCTCTTTTAGATTTCTATATACAGCAGACCCTTACGTCGAATTGTTCAGACATAATAATGTTAATAAAAAAAAGTGGTTCACCTATCCCCACTCTCCCCTATATAACAATTTCTTTATTTAAGTCTAAGCCACAACTTTGCCCTAAATAGTTTTGTCTGTTTCGTAACGGTTGTAAAGATTGAGTTGAAAAACTACTAAAATATATTTAAAAACTTCATGATTTCTGTAATGATTTTTGTAATTTGGAGCATGTAGAAGTAATTTTTTTGATTTGCAACATATGACTGTTTTGTAAACCACTTCAAGAGCTACAACTTCGCTGAAGTCTACAAAGCGAAATTCCGAATAGTTTACGAGATATGGGGTTCTTAAATTCTAAAATACCCTGAAAACTTAAAGTAGACTTTAAAAAAAAACAGAAGATAACCTGACTAAGCCCAGCCAGGGTTTTATACTACCATTATACCCTTTCAAATTTGTTTGGAACCGATATAATCAACTTGTATGAATCTAACGAGAGCGTAAGTTGAAGTCGGCCCTGCTCCTTAATTATAAATACTTATTTTTATAACACTAATCACAGCGACAAATGGTTAATTAATTTAAGAATATATTATTTAAACACAAAATGCCCAGCGTAATTTTTTGATTTGCTTAGAACTAAACGATAGTTCAACTGATCGTGAAACGGTGTATCGATGCACTGATAAGTAATGATGATTAAAATATTTGTCTAGACGGTTCAAACAATCTATTGATAATATTGTGGGAGATATGAGGTCTTTTCCAAATTGCGGGGGTAGCAACTCTAATATAGTTCATAATGATGATTTTAATATATTTCTAGAACAGAAAATACAAGTCTACACTGAAAAAATGGTAGCTCTAGCTCTTATAGTCCCTGGGATCTAGGTGTTCATACAGACGGACATATCTATATCGACTCCGCTATTGATCTTGATCAAGAATAAATATACATTATGGGGTCGGATTTGCTTCCTTCTGCCTGTTACAGACATTTGCACGAACTTAGTATACCCTTTTTACTATACGAGTAACGGGTATAAAAATTGGTGTCAATATCTGAACGGGAAGGGAATGACGGTTACGGATTGATTAAGTGGATTTATGATCGACGGGACGAAATCGAATCTTTTTAAGGCCTATCTCTTCACCGAGATACTTATTAGTGGGTAGCAGATTCGAGTAATGTGTAGTTCAAAGTTTGCACAACTAAAATTGAACTTGAAATAAGTGAGTCGCAGTCAAATACGAAATACTTTATTTTCTCTCTGTGTAGCAAAATAAAATACATTTTTTTTTTCTTAAATGCTTAGCGTCTTCCCTGTAAGACCGACTAATTATGGCACACACCTCGTACATAGATAGTTACATAAAAGCCGCCGTCACATTTTGCTATCGTCACCCATGATATGCCAAGGTAAAGGCATAATATTTCTTTTACTCCCAACTCATGCCAGATTATGCCAATTTATCTGCTGACCATCGATTGCTTTATGCATGACTGCATTTTTCTTTAAAGTTGAAACATTAATTGATATCAAAAATTGTCTTAACTTTTCTTTGAGTTCACAAACAGAAATGTGTACCTTGTGCATAAACAAACCATATTCGATTTTGCCGTCTGCATCCAGTCAAAGTCCAAGTCCAACATGAAACTAATTCATTGCACAAATTATAGTAAAGTAAATTTCCATTTGGAAGTTTAGTGGCTTTGGCAGCGGAATGCAAATTTGCTCGTTCTCCAGCTCCTTCAGAAAGCGCAGCCGTACTGGGCGCGGGAGTCAATTGTGAAAAGCAATGGAAATGAAATTGAAAAATTGATTGAGAATGAAGGCCAATAATAATGGACAAGTAATGAGACTGTCCGCAGCAGCAATAGCAATAGCAATGGCAAAGGACGAACAGAAGGACATGCCGCCGACGAGTTCTCAAATTTATCTATTGGATTAAGGTCCTTTGTGGACATCATTATGGTCAATGCCAAAGACAAATTGGAAATTTATTGTTATTGGCTGGGAAGGAAGCGGAATATGGGAGTAGAATATGCATAATAAAAATGTCAATCAATGAACTGCAACGAACGCTGGACCCAAACGAAGGATAGAGAGCGAGTTGGAATACCGTTTGTGTGTGTCTGTGTGTGTGTGGGTGAACGATAATTGAACATAAACATTGCATTCAAGTAGTAATTGTTGAAATTATTGTGCATCCTAATCCCGAACCAAAACTCAGAACAGAGCTAGCCAGTGGACAGCGCCTGCGGTCAGCAAGCGGCAGCAGCAGCAGCAGTCCGTTAAAAAGGACATTTGTATGCCACAGCAATTTCGGAATGGTTCCCAGGACGGGGACGAGTTCCATTTGCCAGCCAAGAGGAACAAACATACAAGGTTTATACCCGAAAAGTCTCTCGGTCTCATTGTTCGACTTTTTGTCTAGAGGGAAAATAGAAAGGAAGGAAGGAAGGAAGAAATGAATTAAGAACTAAGACAAACATTGGAAATGGCAAATCCAAATTGGCTGTGACTTGGAATAAAGTCATCATAATGAATAAATAAATAAACTTTTAGAGGTATTGAGAAAGCAGATATTTGAAAAAACAATAAAAGGGAAAATACCAAAAAAGGAACATGAAAAGGCTTAAGGAAGTAACAAAAAATCGATAAAGGAGGAAATATAAAAGAAGGAAATGAAATAGAGATTCACATTGGCAAATTGGTCCATGAATTTCTGCAATTACTGTCTGCTGATACCCATTTGAGCAGATAAGCTCCTGGTCGAGACATATGGATTCTTTTGCATGGCAGCGAAAGTTTCCTCCGTCCGAACTGGCTGTTTACTCTGTACTTGTTTGTATATAACTGATAACTTTAAAGTATGCGGTCACACGAACTGTGTAAGTGCTGCCCATCACGATTGCGGCCAGTGCTGTCCAGCGTAATTATTTGATTTGCTTATAACTCTACTATCGTTCATCTGATCGGAAAACGATGTATGGGGGATCGATAAGTAATGACGATTCAAATATATCCCTAGAAGGTTCGAACAATCTATCTTTAAAATTGTGGGAGATATGAGAGTTTTTTCAAATTGTGGGGATTTTAACTCTAAAATTGTTTGTCTGATCAAAAAACGAAGTATGGGGGCTCGATAAGTATTAATGAGTAGAATATATGTCTAGAAGGTTCGAATTACCTTACTCAAAAATTGTGGGAGATTTTAGGTTTTCCAAATTATGGTGGTGGCAACTGTACAATTGCTAGTTTGATCGAAAAACAATGTATAGAAGTTCGATAAGCATTGATGAGTAGAATATATGTCTAGAAGGTTCGAACAACCTAACTCCAAAATTGTGGAAGAATTTTTCGAATTTCGGGGAAGGCAGGGGGCATGGCAAAAATCAAAAATAAACTTGATCTGTCCGCAAGTATAAGAAATTTATGTTCCAAACACACCAAACCTCTAACTCTTACCTTCTCTGAGATCTCTTCGGTACAGAGGTTAAAAATGTTTTCCAGGATCAAATCTGGTTTCGAACGTCTTTGGAAAAAGCGATTTCCAACTGGTTCCAACTTGATTATAATCTTTCTCGTACCGCAAGAATACAATAAACTATCTACTAGATAGTACCTACTAGAGGTGCGCGCGTGACGTGAATTTAAACGTGTCACGGTGTGCCACGGCATGTCACGACGTGATCGTGAGAAAACAAAGAGTTTCGCGCGTGTGTATCCGTGATCCGTGCGTGTTAAATTTAATTATCGTGAATATAAGTCATATAAATTCACGATTTTTGTTTCTATTATATTTGCTTACTCCTAAAGCTGATTTGCTTTTGGTTTCGTGAATCCGCTGCTCGCAGCTGCTCCATACAAAAGCTCAGTGTGACCAAGAAACCCATGATAGAATTAAGGTCTCTCTACGCAAAAATTCGGGGGTGGTTGACATGGCATGAATCGTGCGTAACGCGAAACGCTCACATAATTGAGTGCGTTAATCGTGCGTCAAGAGATTTTTATTTCGTGAATCGTTACGTGAAGGAAAAATCGCTCACGCGCGCACCTCTAGTACCTGTCCACCCGGGCTGAACACGAAGACTGCGTAAGAGAGTGTTCGTTTTATTGATGGTCACTATCGAGATGACGCTCTCTAACTTGTATTGGTAATGCTTAATTTCGAATACAGCAGCATTTCCTTCCTCTTAGAGGTCCTTATCCGTTTGTCAGCTCTTCTCAGGAAGGGCGTGCCTACGATTCGCCACAAAATGTAGATCCTTTTGCACTTGGAAATGTTTGTGTAAAAACCCATGTCCATTTGGCGAAACTTTTTGACAAGTGGCATACAAAAGTCGTTCAAATGAAACTCTAGGAAGACAGCAAGGACACCTTGCTGTCCTGTGTGGGAAACAAGTTGCGGAAATTCCTGGGCCAGTGTGACACATGTGGCATGCACATGTACCAATCTAGCCAAAGGAATTCCCCGCGAATCAACGTACACTGCCCACGCCCACAAGGAGTCCTAGACTTATGAGTACCTGTAACTGACCTTGCAACACCAGAGATAAAGAGCTACAGAGCGACAGAGAGAGAGAGATTGAGTGGGTCCATGGAGTACTGTTTTGATGCGTGTCTGGCACAATGAAAATTCATCGGATGTTCACCTGAGGGAACGTGGGAAAAAGGATTTAACTAGCTGGAAGTTGATGACGTGCCTGGTCACGGTCATGGTCATGTAACTGTGTTTTCGGTTTGTTTCTACCTGTTGCACGCTCATGTTAAAAAGTCATCATAAATCTCAGCGGACGACCTTTAGCCTCGGTGCATGTGTGTGTGTGTGTGTGTGGATAAATTTTCACTTTTTAGACATATCACTCCCTCGCCCACCTCACACTTGGCTGCTTGTCTTGTTGGTGTTTGTCTTATCTAACAAATCTGTGTAAATTCCCAGCTTATCATGCAAATCACGTACCCACGCACCACCGTCCAATGATCCTGACCAAATTTTTGAAAATCTTTCAACTCTGCTTGGTTGCTACTCCTTTTGTGCAACATTTCGTGGCATTTTCCCGCTAACTGCCTGGCTTAGTCCGACCACCGGATCACGCAAGAGCCGACTAATAATTTGTATAAATATTTATTTTTGCTACCGATTTTTATCTTCGGTTAGGGTTTACCTTCTTAAAGGTGTGAAATTTAAAACCCCTTGCCAAAGGGATCGATTTACGTGGAAGAGCTGGAGTTGAAAAGATGTTAGGACATGTTCTGCATTGATGAAGAGTCTTTTTTTTTAATTTCGTTGCCTTGATGGCATTATAAATATTTGATTTAAACTCACCTGCCAACCGACAGCTGGATTAGATTCGATTTGGCATGGCACGCTTTTGGAAACCCAATACTATTTGATCTTTAATGCAGGCCTTAAATTGCAGATGATTTTTTAACATTTTTATATTCTGGTGTTAATATCTATCCAAAATTTGGTCAACCTACACCTCAACCAAATGCAATTAAATAAATCATTCCTAAGGCAGCTAAATGATATAGGTGACCGATTTGGCCGATGTTGAAGCTAATTAAATATAACACACGCTGGCCCAGTTTCGTTGAAATACGTTTAAAACTGACTGCGTGGTGAAGCTTTCTATTGGGGCATATTTTTTAGTTTATAGCTTAAAAAATCTTTTAAACTATAAAACTCTCCATCTCCAATAAATTTTAATATTTTTAGAAGCTATATCACCGTGGTTAACACTGAAAAAATTATACCTAAACTTTAGCTACAATTATGTAATATTATTAAGTAAAAAATATATTGTATAATCAATAATTTAAGTACCCACAAAAAAATTATATTTATAACAATAAACCCGACATTTTACATATTTTTTTAAAACCCTATTTCCGTTTTTTTGATCTTCCCAAGTTTTGAAAATGTTTTTAAAATCAAATAACCGTAATATATATATTGGGAGAGTTGAGGTCTAATTTCGGTTTTCTTTTTTATTATTAAATCAAAAATAAAAAGTTTAAAGTCAGAAGATAATGTCACTTGCCGTAACAAGTTGTACCTAAATTATTGTCTTCCAAACGAAGATTGACAGATGCAGCCAATGCTAGCTCAGATACGGTTGATTTGCGTAAACTAATTGATATTTGTCTTTAAGAACGCTCATTGATATCACCGAACGATTTCTGAGCTCGGTCTTTCTTGGTTCCATTATTGCATATGGTATAGATTTTTCATTCACAGATGATTCATGTGGAAGAGTGACTGATTCAGATAACCAAGTCTCATTCTTTTGTAAAACAAGATTCCAGTGTATATTACTTTTGGTCAGTTTTTAAAAAATTTCTCTACAAAAATTTTGAATAATCTACTAAGCCTGTTTTTTTACTTCTTTTGCACAGTTTTCAATTACATTCGTTTCTAATAAAATTATTTTGAACACAAAACTCAGAGTTTTCGACGACTTTAAAAAATGGAATAAATCCTTTAGTGGTAGCAATTCAAAAATTATTGCTATTGCATATATAAGTAATATGAATATTTCTGATAAAAAAAAAAACAAACAAAAATTAAAATCAAACGCCTTTCTCTTAAAACTATCTAGTAAAAACTATCAAAAGGTTCCATTAGTTCCAGCAAAAAACTGGCTATTTTAGAAAAAATAAATATATTGGATATTAAAGAACATATATGTACTTAGTACATTGTACTAGTACTACCAGTATTTTGTGAATTAAATGAGATTCCCAGCAAAACAAGTCATATTGATAAAAAAAAAATGTATTGACAATATAACTTAATGTAATGGACAAAAAATTACATTTTATTCATAGGTCTTAAGCGAGTTTTTATTTTTAAAAGTTAAGTTTAAAAATTTGTATGTAAACATTGTTCAAACAAGCTAATTGTGAATATGTAGTTCAAATATTTAAGAATTAATATGCAAAAGAAATTTTTTAATCCAAAACTATTTAGAAATTGGACTTATAGCCGCCGGACCACTTATTATTAAAAATTTTACTTTCAATCGCCTAAAAAGCTGGATATCCAGAAACTGTTCTACTAATTGTACAGAAATGAGCTTGTTTATGGGTTAAAAAATGGTTTGTCTTTAAGCCCCCATTGTCCGACGTTGGGAGACGTTGGAAATTATTTATCATTCTGATTGAAGGCGAATTCATAGTCAATTTTTGTGTGTAAGTCGAATTCATGAATTGGTGTTCATGCACCCTTTTCGGGCCCATTTCAGGTATTTTGCAAAATGAGCGTAGCATAATCTTTTCATTAAATGGGGCAGTGATAAATTCTGAAAAGACATATTAAGCAGCAAAAAATTTAACCGTGTGGTCCTTTAAATAGCTTAACAGTCGAGTCGGTGGAAAAAAGGGGTTTCCTTAAAAAAAAAAAAATTTCTTTAAAAAGAGAGAAAAGCTCCAATTTTTTTCAGATGGGTGGTAATACCCAATTTTACTAAATTGACCAAGTGAAGGTCTTTGGTAAAGAAAGTTCCATCGAAACTGTTTCAACCCAGCCACAACTTGCATAGTCAATTTGTTAGTCAGTGACATTGGTAATAACCAGAATGACTCACACTCCGCTGCCCCCCGCATTGAAGTACGTGGTCAAAACGTTTGTCAATGCGCTGCTGCGAGATAATGAACTAATACGGCACACGCACAACGAGATCGATAGCCAACTGCAACTACCACGGCACACACTCTTATACGCGGGCTACAAAATGAAAACACAACATGTTCGATGGTTTGAAACGAACCAAATATGCAGTGTAAGTTCGCTCTCTCTCCGTATCTCTTATACAAACACCTACGGTACGTATTGTATCTTGTATCTTTTTGGTTTCAAAGCAGCAGCAGTATTAAAGGCCGGTGCTGTTGACTGGTTCAGTCAGTTGCGTGCGAGACGCGAACGCGAAATCAACATTTTGAAAAGAAAAAGAGAGAGCCAACCAGTTGGTTAATATAGAAATATAAGAACCAAAAAAAAATCGCGTAGGCTGTGTTGGCGTGAGATTTCGGAATAAGAAGAACCAGCGCCTGCAATTCAAATTGTCGTACGATTTGATAAGTGTATGTGTGTGTATAAATTCAAAAATGAATTTTATGAGCATTAAAACAAAGCTCAAAATTATTAACAAATCAAGTGAAAGACAAACTGCAATAAACTAAGCAAAAAAATAAAAGAAAAACCAAGACAATTTGGATTAAAAACGCATTTTGGATTACAACAAAAACTTAAAAAACAACAACAAGAAACCCTCTTGTGAGAAACAAAAAAAAACGCAGACAAGAAGGTAAGACTTTGACCTTAATGAGTGCCTGCACTCGTAAAATGGCAAATTGCAATAGAAATTGTCACAGAGTTATGAAGGGGGGAGGTGGGGTGTCGGACTCGACTCAGGCCTAATGAGTTTGTTCAACTCGGTTGGCCTGGCCTGACTTGTATGTGAGTGTGTGTGTGTTGGTTTTTTTTAGGGGTGAGAAGGTAGCAAAATAATGCAAATTATGTAGAGGCAACGAAGGGGTCATGTGAAACGATGTAAACTTTCAAATGTGTGCAATAGTCATGCTACTCTGACTATTCAGTGCAGCTTGCGCAAATGAACAACAACAATAAAAACAACAAGAAAATGGTTTAAAATTAATAAATTAATTAAGTCGACTGCTGCTGCTGCTGCTGCCGTTATTTCGTGCCTTATTGAAATCAGATTGCCTAGGCAACCAACCAAACATACAACAGAAGCCCCAGCTTAAGTTGTTGTTGTGCTTTTTTTTTTTTTTTTTGGTCAGTTGCTTACGCTCCCACACTCAAAGCAAGCAGAACACCTACACACGCAACTCACATCGAACCGCCGAAGTTTGAGTCCAACAACTTCGGTTCAAGTCGTTATGTTAAGGCGCCTGCAAGCAGAGGAAGTAAACGAGACGCGTTGGCGCTGAAAGAAAAAAGCTTATAAAAAAATTTTGCACAAAAAAAAAAACAAACATTTGCTGTCATTCATTCCGTCGTAATTGAAACGAATGCGATTAACATCATTTTCGTAACATTTACGTTTGAAATTGCCTTAAAATACCCGTAAATTGGTTGTTTAAGTTGAAATCGCTTAGGCCTTCAATAATTTTCCAATGTGACCTACAAACTGTTGTAAATGTTGAGCAAATGCATTCACATCCTCCATCTCCTCCTTCATTTCGGCAGACAATAAACAAAAACTTCCCCTCAAGTGTGGTCATAAGTTGGTTGGCTACACTTGGAAAAAGAATGAAGTACAAACGGTATTTAAGGAAGGCTACAAAATTCTCATTTTAATGCCTGTTCTCAGATGACATAAATATTTATTTTAGATAAAAAAAAGAAGCTTGATCTTAGACCTATTCAGTATAATTTTTATTTCAAACTATTTGAAGGTCTTTTAAAACTAACGTTTAGGTCTTCGACCTAAGTATGCAAGAATTTGCATACTTAAAACAATTATAAAATTTTTGTTACAATATTTTCGAACTTACTATTTTATCTTCGATCAAATTCGATTTACTCCATAAATAACTAAGAAATTAAAGTAAAATGTTAGACTATTTAAAAAAAAATTAAGACTTACTCCTGAAGCAAGAATTTGCACACTTAAAATAATTACAAAATTTTGGGAATATTTTAGTCTATTTAAAGATATTTTAAAGGTTACTTTTTGATCTTAAGCAAATGTTCACTTACTCATGAAACAAGAATTTCCAAACTTAAAATAAGTACGAAAATGTAGGTCCTTAACCAATCACGATTAACTCCAGAAAAAAGAAAATCCATACTTATTACTTTATTTAACTTACACAAATTTAGGGATGACCGTAATTAAATTAATAATTGTTCCTAAAATTTTAAGATTGATTTGGTTTTTCAATAATAAAAAAAAATAACTATGAATTAAAAAACCAAATGAGTAAGGCTGAGTTCAGACTTTTCGACGCATGAGAATTATTTATATAGTAGGCCATCATGTTGTCATGTTTTCAATGCCAAATGTCAAGCTATTCACAATGAAAACAAGACAACACAAGGGCCTACTAGATTATCATGCATCATGCGTCGGACAGTGTGAACTCAGCCTAAGAATTAAAAACAATAATATTGATGTACACAAAATAATAAAAGATTTTAAAATCCTTGAAATGGGAATTTTGTTATTGGATTTGGAAATTTAGAACTATGGAGATCTTAGAGCATATATTTCTCAAATCATTCGCCATGCATTCTTATTTCAAAACAAAATAACTAAATTTCTTGGTCCATACATTTTTTAAATTAGATCCGATTTGTTCTTGAAATAGAATTTCTGAAAACACAAAAGCAAAAAAGGCATAACTTATTTTCAGAGATCTACCAGTTAAGTATTTAATGAGTAGATTTTTGTATAAAAATATTTCATTATTTGAAAGAAATTCGAAAAATTGTATACGTGAAATAAGAAAGCATTTTTTAGAGTTCTTTGACTTACCTTCAGCATAAATAATTCTAGTTTGAACCATTTTAGTAGTTTTTTAATATAAACATAATTAATACTAAATTTAAGTACACCCAAAATCAAAACCGTCTCGAAATTTTGTCTAGAGTGAAACACCGACGGCCAACTTTTTCCCAGTGTAGTCTTGTTGTATGCACTTAAATGATTTTTTGTTTATTGTTCGCCTTAAGTTAATTAATTATTTCATTTTTACAGAATTTTTCGTGGCGCCAAAAACAAAACAAAAACAGAATAAAAATGGAAAACCACACAAATATGCTGGAAACAAAGAAGGAGGAGAAGTCTAAGGAAACCATCATTGACATTCCCACAACCATCTCCGCTTCTTCCTCATCCTCCTCGTCGTATGATACAGACTGTAGCACGGCCAGCAGCACCTGCTGCACCCGCCAAGGCGAACACATTTACATGCAACGCGAGACTTCAGTGCCCATCATAGCCGTCTCCACCTCCGCCACATCCTCATCAACACTGCCAACACAATTGGAGTCCGCGGATGAGCTGAGTGTACTCAAATATGAGCATCGCAAGCATTGGCCCTGGTTCATATTGCTAATCTCCATTATTGAGGTAAGCGTTTGTTTCACTATTATTTATTATTATTGAATTGTATCAAAAGAACCGCAAACAGAACTTTACAAATTCTCTCAAAAACTTCTCAGTAAAAGCGATAAAATTATTCGAACAGACATAGATACATACATATACCTAGCAAGAAGTTTTTCCCTTTTGGCTGACTGCCTGGCGCCCCCAAAATCGATTGTAAACAAGCTTCTCCACACACACAACCCCAACAAAACTATGAACAAAAAACCAACAACAACAACAAAAAATGAGCAACATAAATTAGACGAAGCTTTTATACGCTGCAAGCCATGAAATATTGTGGCAGGAAATGAAATGAAATGAAAGAAGTACGCACACATTTCATAAGAAAACTTATAGGGAAGTACATAACAGAAATATGTTAGAAAAGCGGAGATGTTGTCCCAGCAAATATGGATAAAGTTTGCATAACAATTGGCAACCAGTTTTACAGTTTTTATTGTGCAAAATGCACCAGTTTGTTAAGTGATTTAAGTGATTAACTGTGACCTTCGTGTCTAACTTTTTTTAGGCCCGGTCGTAAAGCTTAAGGCTCGCTCAGCGGACCAATGTTAAGTTCCAATCATGGTTCATAACTTATTGGATCTTCGAAAAACTTTCTCCAATATTTTCGATGAATCTTAGATATTAGGTATTTTGTATTTTTATACTATATAAGACAATTACTACCTTTATGCTTATAAAAAATCATGCTTTTTGCTGCTCAAACTATCATTTTTTTCAATTATTATTTTTTGAAAGAGTCAATTTAAAGTCAGTTAAGGCAGCATCTTACATAATCCACATGGTGCATTCACTCAGATTGTCGCATCAGTCAAAGGTATACAAAAATAAGAAGTGTAAAGGCTACTAAAAAAGTATTTTCCTTAATTATTTATATTCATAAACATAGCATACTTCGACGGGCAAAAGTCATGATTTTTTTATTTGGGCATAAACGTAGTAAATGATTCTTTAAATTATTCCCTTTTATATCTTCAATCGACATTATTTTTTATATACATTCATCCTCGAAACGGGATTGTCTGTAAGTGAATTGCAAAGTTTACTGCATTTTAAGCCGTTTCCAAGTCGTAAAATGATATCAAAATGATATTTAATTCCTATCTTACCTAAATGATGCATCGATCCAATAATTGACAATTATTTTGACTGTTAAATTACACCACTTTCTTAATTAATGAATGGGTGGTGGTTATTCTAAAAGATTTTGGAGTGCTTACAACGAATCTTTTTGCAAAACTGCTTCATCACGTCTGTATTTTCTGTTAATTTGAGCCTATAGTTGGTAAAAGTGCTTATTATGACCATTTTAAGTCATAATTTGAGGGCAATCAATACGTTTATATGAAATCTTCTTGATATTAGCGTAAAGTACTATACCTTACCTATTTCCTTCCTTTTTTTTTATGTGGATACAGCCAGCACAGGGAAAGTGTATAAAGCTTTTAATTGCTTCTACAAGAGTTAAACTTAATAAAAAGACAAGAATCATTAAACCAGGAGTTTCATTCAAAAGCTCCTAAATACAATACTTACATACTAACATACATTGTGCTTAAAATCGAATTGACGCAAAAAGTTATTATATTTTCAATGAAAATGTATGAGAACTAAAAGTGTTTGTATAAGGATAAAAGTTATTATCCTTTTATTTTAAGAGCTATATAACAAAAAATTACATAAAATTGAAAAATTAAATGAAAAATGTTTTACCTCAAAAAGTCCGAGAATTGCAATTTTTAGAAGAAATTCATAAAGAATTAAAAACTATGCAACTGTCTCATAGCTTCGCAGCGAAATACAATATTGGGAGGCGTCTCGTCGCTCACTCACTCCAATGACCCCAAAAAAAGTTTGAACAAATGCCAAAAATAAAGTTGGCAGGACTCGTGAAGCACTCGCCTAACGCTTTTGCTTATTTGGGGCATTGCCGTCGACGTCGTCGCGTGCCAGACAGCAACAACATATAAATCAGAGAGCCACCCAAACCCTCGTACTAATCCACCCCCCACCCTCTTTTACTCTTTCTTACAGATTGCAATCTTTGCCTATGACCGTTATACAATGCCCGCCCAGAATTTTGGTCTACTGGTGCCCATACCCAGCGATTCGGTATTGGTTTATCGACCAGATCGTCGCCTACAAGTGTGGCGTTTCTTTAGCTATATGTTCCTGCATGCCAATTGGTTCCATTTGGGCTTCAATATCATCATACAGCTGTTCTTTGGCATCCCGCTGGAAGTGATGCATGGCACAGCGCGTATTGGTGTCATTTATATGGCCGGTGTATTTGCGGGATCGCTGGGCACAAGTGTAGTGGACTCGGAAGTATTTCTAGTGGGTGCCAGTGGGGGTGTCTATGCCCTGTTGGCCGCCCATTTGGCCAATATCACACTCAACTATGCGCACATGAAATCGGCCTCTACACAGCTGGGATCTGTGGTGATATTTGGTAAGTTTTTTTTTGCTAAAAATAGCGTGTGATTTTTTAACTAACTTTGTTTCTTTGTTTTTTTTTATTTTAGTTTCCTGCGATTTGGGTTATGCTCTGTATACGCAATATTTTGATGGCAGCGCCGCCTCCGGCTTCAACAAGGGACCACAGGTGTCGTACATAGCACATCTAACGGGTGCCCTGGCTGGTCTTACCATTGGATTTTTGGTGCTCAAAAATTTTGGTCATCGTGAATACGAACAACTGATCTGGTGGCTGGCATTGGGTGTCTACTGTGCCTTCACCGTATTCGCTATAGTCTTCAATCTGATCAATACGGTGACCGCACAGCTGATGGAGGAACAGGGCGAGGTCATTACACAACATTTGCTGCACGACTTGGGTGTATCCTAAGCAAAGGATTTATGCAAAAACACAAAACTACACACACACACACACAGGAGAGACTCATTAGACATTAATTAGAAGGGAAAAGAAAAGTTCACTCAACAACGATTTAGTTCAAAACTAAATTCGATATACCGTTCGGCTTTTGCTTTTCGTTCCGTTAACCGTTAACCGTTGGCGCGTTTCAATTTTTCAAAAACGTGCACACACAAAAAAAAATGTTGTGATAGAACCAAAGACTGAATTTATTTCGCGTGTAAAACAAAATGAAGAAATTAATCGCCTCTCGCTACGATTTCTTTACAGTTTTTTAATTTCTTTTTTTTTTGTTGTTCCCCCCTCTGTTTAAATTATGTATTTTATAGTATATAAATAGGATTTGCAATTAAAACCTAATGAATTCAAATCAGCAAATCTGTTTATAATTCTCTTACCTAGCTAACAAATTGTTGCAAATTGTAAATATTATTAAGTCGCACACTAGTCAAAAAAAAAAAAAAAAAAAGAACTACAACTAAAAAAAGGGAAAACGAAAAACCACAGCAAACATTTAATAAATGAAATTATATCAAAAGCCACTTAATGCGTTCATTATAGAAAAACTACTTTTTAATCCCTTTCAAAAAGCACACAAAAGTATTACTAATTATATTTATTTATTGTGTCAATTCACTCAACTATTTATTTATTTATTTATTGTATAATTTAGTGAAATTCACCATCAAGCAAAAAAAAACACACACACACAAACACAACCAAGCGAAAACTAATTCAACTGTTTAAAAAAAAATATTGAATTATTCAAACCAAAAAAGCCAAAGAAATTTAAAAGAAAATACATAAACGTTCATTTCTTCCAAGAAAGAATTTATCAACAAAAATATTTATGCAAAAGTATTCACTCAAAATATATAAAAAAAAAACTAAACTAAACTAAATAAATGAACATGGCTAATCTAGCATAAAAAAAAGAAGAAAAACTCAGCAAAGCGTAAGCCAAAAATCCTACAAAATAGAAAATACATATGAAATTCTCAAATAATAAAGCTAAGCTACCGAAATAGAGTTGTTGCTGTTCCTCGTTCCCCATCAGAAAATGTCAAGAACAAGACAACAACCACAACAACAAACTAAATACAACACAGCAAAATAGCAATAAAAAAAAAAGAAATGCAAGAAAAACTAGAAATTGAACAAAAATAAATGTCTAAATTATAAATGAAATTCTCTTTCACAGTTTGTTTTTATTGATATTTGTGCGGTGCAGGGGGGGTGGTGGGTGGGCGGGGGGTGGTTGGTTATTTGGCATTCCAAATGTCATAACTTTAAAGAAAAACTCTAGTTGGTTGTGGAATTTGTTTTCCGTCATACATAGTTTATTAGTTATTGGCAAATAAAAATTCCTTGCATTTGCCGCTGTTCCTTAACAAAAATTTTTCAATTTTTCAATTTGATTTATAATTGAAATTTTACTCAATAGCAAGGCATTTCTTATGGGCAAACATTTGACATAATTTTGTTCTTTTAGTTTAGAGATGATTTAACTTGTACATTGGTCCCTAATCTGGGTAAGCAACAGTACTTTATTTCCAGTAATTAATGCCAGGATCGCCTGATCGCGTTTAGTTTCAGTGACATTCATCATGGTTGTCAAAATGGGGGTGTTTTTTATACACTTGAAAAGTGTATATTAATTTTGCCCAGAAGTTTGTAACGCTTAGAAATATTGATTTCCGACCCCATAAACTATATATATTCTTGATCAGGACGACGAGCTGAGTTCATTTCTGCTTGTCAGTCCGTCCGTCTGTCTGTCTGTATGTTTCTACGCAAACTAGTCTCTCAGTTTTAAAGCTATCGAGCTGAAATTTTGCACAGTCTTATTTTTACTGCACGGAACTAATATGTCGAAACCGGCCGGATCGGATGACTATATCTTATAGCTGCCATAGAAACGATCGGTCGAAAAGTAAATCTTAATGAAAAAAACTTTTTTATTTTTCATTGTAGCGTCACCAATCTTGATATATATTAGTTTTAGATGATTTTACATATTTGTGGAAAAATTGATCAAAATCGGATGAATATAGGATATAGTTGCCATATAAACGGTCGGTCAAAAAACTAGTTCTAGTGGGAAAAACTTTTTTATTTTCCATCGTAGCGTTACCAATCTTGGTATATATAAGTTTTATATGTGTCAACACAATTCTGGAAGATTTTATCAAAATCGGATGACTATAGCATATAGCTGCCATAGGAACGATCGGTCTAAGAACTAGTTCTAGTTTGAAAAACTATTTTGTTTTCAATCGTAGCGTCCCTAATCATGGTATATATTAGTTTTTTATGCTTTCACATAATTTTGAAAAAATTTATCAAAATCGGATGACTATAGCATATAGCTGCCTTAGGACCGATCGGTCGGAAAATTTGTTTTACTAAGAAAAGTTTTTTTTATGGTATCAAATTTTTATTATCAATTATTTAACGAGAAGGCAAAGCTAACTTCGACTGTGCCGAAGTTTTAATACACTTGAAAAACTTTACTCCAACTGATTCAACTGGAAAAATATATATAGGATATAGATATCAGATATTTAAAATTTTTAAATCATTGATAATAAAAATTTGATACCATAAAAAAAAACTTTTCTTAGTAAAACACATTTTCCGACCGATCGGTCCTATGGCAGCTATATGCTATAGTCATCCGATTTTGATAATTTTTTTCAAAATTATGTGAAAGCATATAAAACTAATATATACCAAGATTGGGGACGCTACGATAAAAAACAAAAAAGTTTTTCTCACTAAAAGTGGTTTTTTGACCGACCGTTTATATGGCAGCTATATGCTATAGTCATCCGATTTTGATAAATTTTTTCAGAATTGTGTGGAAACATATAAAACAAATATATACAACGATTGGAGACGCTACGATGAAAATCAAAAAAGTTTTTCTCACAACGACTTATTTTTCGACCGATCGTTCCTATGGCAGCTATATGCTATAGTGATCCGATTTTGATACATTTTTTCAGAATTATGTGGAAGCATATAAAACTAACATATACTAAGATTGGGGACGCTACGATTTAAAACAAAAAAGTTTTTCTAACTAGAACTTGTTCTTAGACCGATCGTTCCTATGGCAGCTATATGATATAGTTATCCGATCCGGCCGGTTCCGACATATTAGTTGCGTGCAGTAAAAAGAAGACTCTGTGCAAAATTTCAGCTCGATAGCTTTAAAACTGAGAGACTAGTTCGCGTAGAAACAGACAGACAGACAGACGGACGGACGGACAAGCGGAAATGAACTCAGCTTGTTGTCCTGATCAAGAATATATATAGTTTATGGGGTCGGAAATGAATATTTCTATGCTTTACAAACTTCTGGCCAAAATTAATATACACTTTTCAAGTGTATAAAAATGGTAGCTCTAGCTCTTATAGTCTCTGAGGTCTAGGTGTTCATACAGACGGACGCACGGACGGACGGACGGACGGACGGACAGACGGACATGTCTATATCGACTCGGCTATTGATGCTGATCAAGAATATATATACTTTATGGGGTCGGAGATGCTTCCTTCTGCCTGTTAGATACATTTGCAGGAACTTAGTAAACCCTTTTTACTCTACGAGTAACGGGTATAAATTGTTGAATCTGTACCTGTTTCGCTCCATAACTTTCGGTTCGGTTCAGTAAAAATTACAAGTCATAGTTAAGTGTTACAGATATAATATATACATACATAACTACTTTGTATAGGAATGCATTTTAATCGTGCGGGACCATTCGTAACCCATCCTTAAATCGTGCATGTTTCCAGCTTGACGCGTAACGTTAAAAATTATGTTCGTGATAAAATTATTATTTCGTAAATCGCGTGCACCTCTTCATAGGATATCAACCACACCTTTTTTCCACAGAGCTTATTTTTTCCCGATGCTCTTCACATCTCTACAGGCAGTCCTGTCTTATATGCCCTATCTAGTAGGTCTGTATTCCTATTTCTGACAGGGCAGAATAAGCGAAATATGCTATTTGGATTTCTGGTCTTGGTCACTTTTGGCCGTATTAGAACCCAATTGTCATTTGCATTACAAATTTTACATATTACTTTATGATGTATGGTCACTCTGTTAATTGCTAAGGGCACAAAAAGATAATATTCGGGCCTGTTCCCATTTTCGATTTCGAATCATGCGGAATGCGAATTGGTAAATGTTTCCGTGTTCAAAAACCTATTGTGTTATTGGTCGAATAACTTCATATTTCCATTATCTTTATTCGACTGTCTTGCTGGAAAAATTAAATATCCAAATTCTCTGATCGTTTGTTTAAAAGAAGAATCTTTGCCAATTTCGATTGATCTAATTCGGAAATCCTTTAGTCAGTGCCGATATGTGTCAAGAGTCCCGGAACAAGAGTCTCAGAACAAGGGTCTCGGCAAAAGAGCCACGTTGTTGTTGTTCACTTGTTCTTCTGTTCAGTTGTTCCGGGCAGAATTGATTTGCTCAGCATTTTCGGCAACGGCCGAGTTCTCGTTAATTTCAATCTGCCGGACACCAGGGTTCTCTGCAGCCGGGTGCTTGCTTTTGAGGTAGCGGCTAAGATTGTTTTGTGAGTTGCAATACGGAACAAGAGTCACGCAACAATAGTCTCGGAACAATAGTCACGGCACAAGAGTCACGGAACAAAAAAGAACAGTTAAAGAGGAACAATTGAAGAGGAACATGTTCACTTGATCCGTTTAATGAACAACTCCATGTTGTACACTCACTCCGGAACAATCTAACTGTACCGAAGACATATTACCATTAGGCGACCAATTGCCTTGATATGCTACGCGAGCAATGAATTGTTGTTGGTTTTGGCTCGTCTTGGAAAGCCCAAACAGTCGATTGAAGTTGGGCTTTCCACTCGAATGCACTAATTCATGATTCGTTGCCTGTGTAGATTTTAAACACAGCTTTTGAAGTGCTGCGATTGTGCTTTTCGAGCATTTTCTTACACCAATCGACACGTGCCTTTTTTTTAATGGCCGAATTGTAAATAATGTGCTATCCAACCCGAACACACATTTTTTTATCCCGCGCTGATCATGCAAAATCTTATTGATTCTCTTCAAATGAATGCCCTAGGATGCCTCAATATCACGGTATGTGACATGTCGATCTTGCTTAATCCTTTGAAAAGCCAAATGTTATGCCTAATGGCAACTTAAGCTTGTTGGAGGCGCGAATCCACATTGAGTTTGCACAGCAACCACGGTAGCTGAATAGCTGGATTTGTCTAATATAATACCATACAATACCAGCGCCTGCGATTGTCCGGGCCGAAGGCTGAGCGATTTAGTCTTGGTCATCTTAATTTTAAGACCCGCCGATTTTGCTGAGATCTTAAGTTCGGAAACCGAATTTGACAGGTCGCTCAACCTGTTTTCAAGAAGGTATGTTAACAAAAAGGTTTTGGGTGTAACTAGACAAAGGCGTATTGTAATTGTAATCTTGTGATTTGCTCATTTTAACTTTTAATAACAACATGGGCGGATTTCGCCAAAATTCTAAAACTTTTAAGTCTCTCGAGAAGCATCTTTAAACCTCGAGAAACTTTGGTGGCGGCTATGTGATGATTTGGGCCAATTCGGACCCAAATACAAATTTTGTGCACCTTTTACTTTGCCTCGGTAAGTAAAAATTCAAGTACTTTTTACCTTACCTACACTCAGAAAAAAACGGTTGCCAGCGTTCTAGAACGAACGGGATAGAATTATTAGCGCTTTGTACTTAAAATTTCAAGTATAATTCGTACTTGGTTGTACTTAAGCTAAGTAAACATAAACTTTAGTTTCAACTTTACCCAAAATGTTTCTAAAATGAGTACAAAATTGTTAAATCAAGTTCGAAATACTTAAATCAAAAATTGTTTGTACTCAAATGTTCTGAAACGAGCGGGATTCAATTTATACAGTATTTAATTAAAATATTAAGTATAATTCGTTTTTGAGTGTACTTAAACTAAATACGAATCAATCTAATGAAAAAAGAATCTGGATTGGTTCAAGACCATATCGTTCTTAGAATAAAATTTAAAAAACCTTGGAATAGCCCAAAATGTACTTAATGTATACTGAAACGGTCTAAAATCAAGTATTTCTAAGAAACCAAGTATTTTGTACTAGTATCAAGTATTTTCGTACTTGACTTAAGTACAAGGATCTAAATTTCTTTACTCAGTGTAGGTCCATATTATCATATTCCTTCTTAAAAGGTAAGCACTAGGTACTTAAATTTCCATGAGAATTTCGGACTCTGTCCCACCAGTCAAGATTTTATGGACAAAGGTTACGGAATAGCAAATTCATCTGGATTTAAGCGGTTCCCCTTTAATGGTGTATTCATAGAAATATGGCTGGATATTTATTCATTCCATCTTCAATTTGTCTTCCATCCTCCATTTTAATATAGATTTTCAAATACTTAGTTAGGTGAAAACTGTTTTCTATTCGTCTTCAAGGAAATTCCAACCAAAGTACAAATTTACATTTGCAGATTTAAACAATTATACTTATGAGAATTGTACAATTGTTAAAATATTCATAAACTTCCATAAATTCCAACTCACAACCTGTCATAATCGTATGATTTTCTCATCACATTTTCAAGCTAATGAATTTCACTTATTATTAATGAATTCATTTTGGGGCAAATTAATAATTTTGCATAATCAAAGAACCGAAAAATGGAAATCATCGTCTATGCTATGACATTTTGTCAGTTGTTCGAGTAAGCCGGCAAACATAATCGAAGGATGCTTGATTGCATCTGCTAATTATTTGCGAATTTCGCATTGAAATCGAATCCCAGTTAAATTATACAATTATCGCATTGCCACAGATGTGCATCTGTAATGGAGAGGCCATGTCGAGTGCATACTTGGGGGCGGCACGGCGTTTAAATGGAACAGCCCCACCAACCAGCCAACCCCACAACGCATCTATGCCAGAGCTAAGATTTATGGGAGACAGAAGCTGCCGCCGCCGCCTTGACATCAAATTGAAATTCAGGCAAATGTCAACGACAGCGGAGACAACATGGGAGAGACGACGACGAGGTCGACAGACGCCACGCAGTCAGGCAGGAAAAAATCCACATAAATAACGCGGGCAGCCGCCTCCTACTCCTCCTCGTCGCCCCTCCACCGCCTGCTGACCTCCCTGGGGCTTGTTTCTGCGAATGGCAGGTGCAACTCAATCAACGCCGCTGCTGCCGGCTCGCAGCGTTGCATGTCATCTGGAACCTGGACCAGACCAGCGGGCAGTGCCACCTGCCAAAAGTTGCCAAAGAGCTTTGACTTTGTTGTTTTGGTCGAAAGGTGAAGTGGTTGAGGAACAGTGCTCAACTGAGGAAGCTGTAAGCATGTTTCAAGTGGGTATCAAAGATCAACGATCGTAAAGGAGACCTGCTCCAGTTGAGCCGCGATTTAAAGTGGATAGTGGAAGAAGTCAAGTTCAGAGCGAAGATCTTTGGTGCAGAAAATAAAGTAGGTAAAAGATTCAGGGATTTTGAATATGCTGAAAGTTAACTATCGCAATGAGGTCTTCATAAAAATTGGATTCGAAGTGGAAGTTATAGTATGAACAGGATGAAATTCCATTTTGTTGTTTACATAAATTTTCGAGTATGTTACTGAGTATGAATCATTCTGAAATCCAAAATCGTCCGCCTATTTAAGTTTAATAAGAACACAAATTCTTTTATCAAATCTTTTTCGTTTTATTTCGCCCCATGTCTTTAGAATTCGGAAACAGCTGAACTTAATTAATCAACTGGCAAATTAAGGTAAGACCGTGATTAAATTAAGATCGCTTTGTTCTTAAAATTTTTGTTTTATTTTCATCTTTTTTTATTGCATGATGTATGAATAAATTTTAAATTAAAAAACAGAATAGTAATAATAAATAATTTTTTTCTGAGTATAAATGAAGCAATTACATAAATTGTTAAAGTGGCAACACTGACACTGACTGAAACACGGACACACACTCAGAAAAAAATCACGAATTTTGTATTTAATTAGCGAAAATTCCAGTACAATCGATCTTTTAAGCAAACTAAGTTCGAAATTTCAAAATCTGAGAACAAAAACCTCATTTCAAGTTCGTTTTTTGATAAAAAAAGAAGTGAACCCCAGTGAAATCTAGCACGATTAGGCAAGACCGAAATCGGCTTCAATTTAGTTTTTTTTCGTCTTGAATTTTCAAGAAGAAATCTGCTTGAAATCGAGAAGACTTGTGCGCTCGATTTGAGTTTGGTAGCAAGAGAGGTGAGGCGTTCAAAACGAGAGCATTTAGTTCTCTCGCTCTCTGGCAACTTTGTTCTAAAATGCTTACATTCAAGAAGATCTATTCTTGAATTCGAGAATAAATCATGCTTGAAATGAAGCCGACTAATTTTTAAGACCGAGCAGATCGAGCTTCAATTTCAGTATTTTCTTTTTGGATCCAAGAAGATTCTGTCTTGCCGAACTTCTGACACGAAATCTGCTTGATATCAAGCACGATCTGCTCGCTTTTTTCTCTGAGTGCAAATGTTTTCTAAGGCATTATTATAATTCTAAATCTTATGTTTTAAATGAAAGACTGATTTCTGCTGGATTCAAGGCAAATATAATAAAAATGACTAAGCTTAAAGACAAAAATCGGTCCAAGTTCAATCATGGACATACTTAAACTTAGAATGACATTTTTTTTCTAGCTGTATCAGAACAAATCGCTTAACCTAGAGATCTAAGGTTTTTACATAGACGTCCGTGAGTTTTTATGCACCCAAAAAAAAGTAATCATCAAAATGACACAATTTAGTCTATTAAACTATTAAGTATCGAATTATGCTTAATACTCAAAGTATCAAGTTGTTAATTCGATAGTATCAATATAATATTTTCGATGTTATCAAAATGATACTAACTTGTATCAGAATGACATTTCTTTGTATTAATTTTTAAATTATCAACTTAATACTTTTTGGTATCATTTTGATACTAGCCTTTAACAATTTGACAATAATAATAAAAAAAAAAACGTACAATTATTTTTCTGATATTTTTTTGCGATAACTTAGGCGGCATTCACACAAAAGGGTGTGTTTAACGGCTTAATCGCAAGACGTCAAATTGGTAGGATTTATACAGATTGTAATTTGTCTTTGTATCTCTCATTAGACTCCTTTTTGCTGCTGCGCCTTTTTCGCTCACTATTAAGTGCCCTATTTATATCATCAATCAGCTGAATAACAACTTGAGAATTACAAGTGTCAGCATTTATTCAATTTGCTTTGCTAGAGAGAATCGAGTATGACAGTTGGAATTTTCGAACTAGTGCTCGATAACATCGAAATGTGTGAGTTTCGAATTGATACTTTTACGTAACAATTTAATAGGCATAGGTTCAAGTTAGCACCTCTAATATTAATTTGATATTTTCTTGAATCATATTGATTAAAAAAACGAGAAGGCAAAGCTAACTTCGACTGTGCCGAAGTTTTAATACACTTGAAAAACTTAACTCCAACTGATTTAACTGCAAAAATATATATAGGATATAGATATTTAAAATTTTTGAATCATTGCTAATAACAATTTGATACCATAAAAAAATCTTTTCTTAGTAAAACACATTTTCCGACCGATCGGTCCAATGGCAGCTATATGCTATAGTCATCCGATTTTTATAATTTTTTTCAAAATTATGTGAAAGCATATAAAGCTAATATATATCAAGATTGGGGACGCTACGATAAAAAACAATAAAGTTTTTCTCACTAGAAGTAGTTTTTTGACCGACCGTTTATATGGCAGCTATATGCTATAGTCATCCGATTTTGATAAATTTTTCCAGAATTGTGTGGAAAAATATAAAACAAATAAATACTACTTTTGGAGACGCTACGATGGAAATCAAAAAAGTTTTTCTCACAAAGACTTATTTTTCGACCGATCGTTCCTATGGCAGCTATATGCTATAGTGATCCGATTTTGATAAATTTTTCCAGAATTATGTAAGACCATAAAAAACTAACATATACCAAGATTAGTGACGATACGATGGAAAACAAAAAAGTTTTTTTAACTAGAACTAGTTCTTAGACCGATCGTTCCTATGGCAGCTATATGATATAGTCATCCGATTTTGATAAATTTTTCCACAAATATGTGAAATCATCTAAAACTAATATATACTAAGAATGGTGACGCTACAATGGAAAATAAAAAAAGTTTTTCTCACAATGACTTATTTTCTGACCGATCGTTCCTATGGCAGCTATAAGATATAGTCATCCGATCCGGCCGGTTCCGACATATTAGTTGCGTGCAGTAAAAAGAAGATTATGTGCAAAATTTCAGCTCGATAGCTTTAAAACTGAGAGACTAGTTCGCGTAGAAACAGACAGACAGACGGACAGACAGACAGACAGACGGACAGACGGACGGACGGACAAGCGGAAATGAACTCGGCTCGTCGTCTTGATCAAGAATATATATAGTTTATGGGGTCGGAAATGAATATTTCTATGCGTTACAAACTTCTGGGCAAAATTAATATACACTTTTCAAGTGTATAAAAAGATACTGGTTGTAGTTTCAATTTGAGACAACGCTTATCAAATTGATATTGATACGAATTTTTTTGTGTGTACACTTGCAAAGTTTATATTAATTTACTCCGAGAACAATTCGTGCTTTGGTGGCAAAATTCAATGCCACAGGATCTTTGGCAAACCTCTAATCGACGGAATAAACTGCGTACCAGACGGAGTTTGTGTTATTAAATATCGCAATTTCCCAAATACACCCTAAAAGTCGGCAAATCGCTTTGGTGTGGGGTTGGCTTTAAGTCCAATTAATGGGACAGTTCTCTACTTTCAAATTCGCATTTTAGACCGTTGTAGCTCTTGAGATGGGCTCGAACGGGGACGGGATTAATTTGAAGGGTTTTGTGGAACGGAAAGGTATGGAATTTAATGTGTGGGATGGGATCCAATTTTCCTTTCGCTAGTCGATCTCTAACACATGCCACTGCATGAAGCACGTCAAAATGAATACTCTTCTGACATTATCCTCAGTATGTTTTCAGTTAAACTTATAATTTAATGGCAGACATAACTTAAAATTTATTAGATCCCACACTGTATTTTAATAGATGACACTTTTTCTAAAAATGGCCAATTTAGCAATGACCCTGAACTAATCTTAATGGCAGTCGGAAAAATGACTGAAATGGTATTCGAGAACCATTATTTTTGGGACCAAAATGACAGAAAAGAACCGAACCAGTTCTATATGCACGGATTTCCTCAGCGTAAAATTTAAATATCCAACAGTTGGGGTGGATTGAACTTTGAACAAGTTAAATAAAAACCCGTAAAGAAATCTTAATAATCATTAAGCCACTACGCCCTATCGATGTCTTTCATACAAGGACCACCTCATAGCCGCACCTTATCATGGGCCCCTACTTATGGTTTACTTTGCCTAACAACTCCATAACAGAATTTCCCAATTGACCCTGAAAAGCAATTATCCCTTAATGAGTTAGCGGAGGACGGGAGTTAAATGGGAATCTCTGCATGACTTTCCACAGCACAGTTCCTCACCAGTTGTCGCTCAATTAAATAACATGCATCCTTGTTACACTCTACCTGTTTTAAGGCTACCCAAGTAGCTGCCCGCCGGGACGCTAATTGAACTACTACAAGCAAAAAAGGAGTAGGGACACATTTATCAGAACCATCACATTACACAAACAACACGAAACTAAAATGAATTTTTATCAAACTCTCATTGGCTTTCCCCACTGGAGTCAAGAGCACTTGGTTCACGTATCAACAGGTTCAAACGCAGGGCATCCACTCCGTTCATATAGTAGCGCAGTAAGCGCTTCTCGCGTATAAAACCCAAACTCTCGTAAAGCCTCAAGGCTGGCTTATTGGTGAGCTCCGTCTCGAGTACAATTTCATCTGCATCTCTGGCCATCATCGCCTCAATCGCCATCTCAGCCAATGCTGTTCCTATCTTCTGCTTCCGATAGGCCAACTCCACAGACAGCATCGCTATGTAACCCTGTAGAATACCACAATATGGTTCCAATTTGCATACAATGACACCGACATATCGTTCTCCGTGACGGGCAAAGAAGCACAGATCTGGCCAATTATAGACAAAGTAGCGGTAAGTATAAATGGAATACGGTTCGGAGAGCTCAGTATCGATCAAAGTTTGTATGTCCTTCAGTTGAGATTCGTCGTGAAAATCCGTATACGTAATCTGAGAGAAAAGATCTTCCGGCAAAGGATTATCGCCTCTCTGAGAGTTCTCCTGACCATTAGAATGAGTTGGAGCAGCTGGAGCCGCAATTGAATCACTCATAATGGCTTCAATTCATTTTCAATTTAATACGAAAGTAAATATTTGAATTTCGAATTAGGAAAGTGAGTTAAGGAGAAAAGATATGTAATCTTGAGATATATCAGGATAGTTAATATAGTCTTTAACCAATCCCTACACCTTTTTTTGGGTCGTATCAATACCAATTTTATAAGTATTGTTTCAAGTTGAAACTAAATCCAGCATAATTTTTTGGTATCAATAAAATACAAGAAAGCATCAAATTGATACTTTACCTATTAAATTAATACTTCAAAGTACCGATTCAAAACTCTCATATTTTCAATGTCAACCGATGTTAGTTCGAAAATTCGAAACGTTATTCTGGTACCAAGCAAATCGCTCAGCAACTTGTAATTCTCAAGTTGTTATTCAGCAGATTGATGATATAAAAGAGCCAACTGATATTAAGCAATGAAGCCACACCAAGAAGGTGTCTAATAAGAGATATGGATATATGTTATCTGGAATCAATCTGTGTATTTCCCACCGATTTGCCGTCATGCAATTAAGCAACAGCACAGTCATGAAAGTGAAGAGTGCTTTTTTCGCATCTTCAAAAAGCAGCCCTAAAAACTCCAAAAATTTTGTAAGCCTGTGTATGAAGATGAAAAGAAAAATTTGCGAATTGATAAGAGCTAGGGTTCAGTATAGTTTCAACCTGATACAAATGAGTATCAATTTAATATCCACGAAAATATCATTTCGCAACTTTCGAAAATACCAATTTGATACTTGGAGTAGCAAAATTTAATACTGAATAGTTTCAAATTGATGACTAAATGTATGATTTTGATGATTACATTTTTTTGGGTGCAGAATTGACAACTTAAAATAAGAAAATATATTCTTGAACCAGGGCTGCAAAGCAAATAATTTTTGCGGAGATCCGGTTGGCGGGTTTGAGCCAGAATTTACTAATAGTTAAGGTTCCGAAATTTTAGGTTCAAGGTTTTTGCTCTAAGGTTTTACCAAATTTAAATAGAAAAGTAATTAATTTGCTCCACATATAAAAAATATTCAAATTTCTGTTGTTTTGTTTACTTGAACGAAAGATTACATTCAGGGTTCAACCATTTTCCACAAGAGGTTTGGTTCAAGGTTCGCTTCAAAGTTCAGTTCCCAGTAAAAAAAAAGTCGGAATTCTGGGTTCCAACCGATTCGATTCAAAACCGGTTTGCAGCCCTTGCTTAAGCAAGTTCCGATACTTTTTATAGTAAGAACAAGCATACATACCTACTCGGGTCGTTCCATTAATCTTTATGAAACAGTACAAAAGCACTATTTTTTTGATTGTGTAACAGGCACCCTAGTTTATATATTCTTGATATAAATTAACAGCCAAGTCGGTATAACAGAGTCTGTTGGCTTTTTTGAATGCAGCATAACTTATATTTACGAGGTATATTTTAAACACGCATTAATCACGCACGGATCACGGATGCACACGCACGAAAGTCTGTGTTTTCTCACGATCATGTCGTGAAACGTCGCGACACACCGTGACACGTTTAAATTCACGTCACACGCGCACCTCTAGTATGTATAACGCTCTAGTTGTATAACGCTGTTAAAAGCTTTTCCGAAAAAAAATCAGTCTTAACAGTTACAAAATAATGAACATTCGTTAACGATAGTCTATTAAGAACGCTTGATCTCAAAGTGTATTGGTGTGAGAATATAATGCGACGCAAAGGGGCTCTGACCTACCTCGTTAAAGGCTAGGCAGCCACTGATTGGCTTTTCTGATTTTTTTTACTCTCTTTGCGAAGGGCTCGGCATGTGTTCGGCTCGTGTCTGTGTGAATTGCCGAATGTGTTCGGCTCGTGTCTGTGTGAATTGCTATGCAATTGGTACCTTAATGTAACAATTTTACTCTAAGAGCTCAATAACCCAACTCTGTGTATACCCTAGATTAAAGGTTAAAGAGTGAGAGTAGATTGGAAGTACACTCAGAGAAAAAAGCGAGCAGATCGTGCTTGATATCAAGCATATTTCGTGTCAGAAGTTTGGCAAGACAAAATCTTCTTGGATCCAAAAAGAAAATACTGAAATCAAGAATGAATTTTTAAGCTCGATCTGCTCGGTTTTAAATTTAGTCGGCTTCATATCAAGCATGATTTATTCTCGAATTCAAGAATAGATCTTCTTGAAAGTAAGTATTTTAGAACAAAGTTGCCAGAGAGCGAGAGAACGAATTGCTCTCGTTTTTTTCGTTCGCTTTCCGCAATGCGAACGCCTCACCTCCCTTGCTACCAAACTTAAAATCGAGCGCACAAGACTTCTCGATTTCAAGCAGATTTCTTCTTGAAAATTCAAGACGAAAAAAAACTAAATTGAAGCCGATTTCAGTCTTGCCTAATCGTGCTAGATTTCTCTGGGTGTATATGATAAATATAGACATTAAAGTCTCACTCGAGAATTATGGGCCTCTTGTCGATATATTCTGTTGTCTGTTTGGTTTCTGGTTCTCAACTGTTTTCATGAAATTTTCTAATGTTCTCAATGACCAGCAAATAGAGTATTCACGGTTGCCGCATTTGGAGCAAACGCTCCAAAATAGATCTTTTTTTCTCGTTGGAGCCCTGGAGCCTTTTTTGGGAAAATGGAGCTTTTTAGACATAGCAAAATATTTTTTTTAAAAGTTCAAAATAATAAAATTGACATAGAAAGTTTTTCGTAACACACACAAAACACAAATTGGTATGGCATTTTGCAACAAAACCCGGCAGCAATTGTCATAATAATATAATCACGTTTGTTTTTCAAATTTTGTGGATAGACTGTTTAAAGAAATTCCCAACTGCGCGGCAATTCCTTTTGCTATCATCGTCAAATTGAGAACTGATGCACAAATGACAAGTGATAACATTTTGATTACATTGTGCAAGACGAAAAAAAGACTTGACCCACCTCAACTGGTTTCCCCTAAATCGGGCCTTTGGAATCGAACTGCATCATTACTTTTTTGAGTTATCACGATGGCTTCATACAACATATTTCTTTAGCTTTTTTATCAAGTTAACATTTTTTTAAGATTGAAATAAAATGATAACTGATTCTTATGAAATCTAAATAAATAGATTGAAATGTCCTCTAATAGACTACAATTACAGCTTTCGACATCATTGCGCTTTTAAAATTTATGGTCAAAAATATAACTTTTTTACATTAAATTAATCTCAAATTTTTTATACATACCAAATATTAAGAAATATTACAGTAAAATAATTTATCAAGTGATTTCTGATTAAATGTTTCCTAATATAATGTCATTTCGGTAATTAAATTATTTATGTAAATTATGTAAAAATATTTGTAATTTTTTTTAGCTCTTGATCTATTACTTTTGATTGCGCAATGATATCGAAAAACTATAAATGTATTTAATTAGACGAGATTAAAATTGATTTTTTTAGATTTTGCGAGTATTAAATATATTTTTTGGAATTTGAAAAAAAATCGTGATAACTCAAAACGGTAATGATAAAGTTTGATTCCTAAGGCCCGAATTTGGGGAAACCCGTTCATGTTGGTCTTGTCTTTTTTATTTTTTGAAAAAACAATCACAGTGTTATTAATTGTTATCGGCAAATTTATAACCGAAGACATATTTCCTAAAAACAATTTTCGTTTGTTTTGGTAAAAAATTACAATCAAAATAGTTTATTTAAAAATTCGTTCCAGGTATATTAAAAACGCATGAACATTCGAGTTACGGGCGTAGAAAATCATAGTAAAGAGACCGAATCTTACTGAAAATTGCATTGTTCTGAATGTTCGTAAAATGAAAGTTCGTCTGTATTAATGAATAATAATAATTTCCTGTACGTTTTTGTTTATCGGGATTTCTTTTTAATTAGAATGGAGCCTTTTTTGGATCATTTTTTTTTTGTCATGGATCCTTTTTAAATTTTTTTGGAGCATTTTAATTTTTTCAAGTGGCAACCGTGAGAGTATTCGACCATAAATGCGATAATTGACAACTATAACGTCATGCTGCAGCGAAACTTTTCGCTTCGCTAGACGAATATGCTTTGTTGTCGTGATGGATTTTAGGCCCCTCTGTTTGGTAAAATTCTTTAAATAGTTTCAAATAATGCTTTCTTAGCTGGATTTGGAAACCCCTAAAGATAGTTTGGATATATATGTATTACTTGAAATTTCAATACCTCTTATTGAAAAACTAAAAAACAACCCAACCAAGTTGCTCAAACCAACATCTCCTGGGGCTAACCTTAAGTCATCTAAAATCGATGGAACATTCAGTTGACTTCGTTGAAATTTCAGCTACAGTAAATAAATCATATCAATAAAACTGAGTAACCCAAACCAATACTCAAGCCCAACGCACACTCCTCTCGCTCCAGTCAGCACTTGGCACTGCTGCTGCTGCTGCAATCCCAGTCCGTCCGTCCGTTCCCTGCCGGTTGCCCGGCCAACATGTTTATAAAAAGTACAAGTTAATATTTATGTAATTCAACAGATACAGCAGAATGGACACAACAAGGCAGATCATTACATTGACATATTCATGCATCGCACACACACACCGGGCGAGACTCGATGGAATTCCAAAGAAGTGGAGACGAAACAATGCCCAGCCACGACGACAAGGAAGACGGAGCACGCGACCATGTAAAAGTGCGGACATTGCGTCCCACGCCAAAGCCAAAGAAGAAGAAGTAGAAATCAACCTGCGAGATTCTTGCGACTCTGTTCGAGCTTTTTGTTTCTGGATGTGGATGTGGTCGCTCTTTATCTGCTAACATGGACGTAGACTGTCTGCCTGCTTATCAACTGGTGCTCTTGTACCTGTCATAAGGCCAATGGAAATATATTGGTGGCCCAAGGAATGCTGGCGGGAGCACGCGGAGGAAGAAAAACAGAAACAAGTGAACTCCACTCGAGTCAACTTTTTAATAAACTGCCGCCCAATGAACAAAAGGCCACTTCAGGTGCTGGGAGCAGAGGGAGCGACGAGTGAAAGGGTGAAAGGGCCCAGCCCCAGGACTTTTCCTCAACCATTTATCTCACTTGACGCCGGCGCCGGCAAATATGGAAATTTGTTGGCCCGCTCCCATTTTTTTGTACGTTTCTTTCTGTGTCCTTTCAACCGCTTCATTAAACACTTGCCGCACACTGCAATGTCCTGGCCAGCCAAGTGTCCTTATGTCCTTGTGGTATAATTAATTTCTGCGGCCTAGAATTTAAACAGAAAAAATGCTTAGGAACTCAAGTGAGGGGGACAAAAGAACTCAAAAGGAGTTCCGTTTGCGGAAAAAGTAATTATACGAGGGCAGTTTAATAAGTCTAACAGAATTTTTCGCGTACACTTAAAAAAAAACTTGAATTTTGTACTTGAATCAATCGAAAATGCTAGTTTCAAGCATAAAATTCTTATTTGAAGCACGATTTTATCATTTGCTAAATACTAGATTCTATACCAGTCAAAAGTTTCTAATTTACCCATATTGTGACTAAAATGAGAATAAAATTCTTTATTTCAGAACAAAATATTTAACTAAAGAATTTTTTACTCAAACGATCTAGAACAAACGGGATTAAATTTTATATCTTGAAATTTCCAGTTTAAATTTCACCAAGTTTAAAATTTGTATTTGTACTTTGTACTTGATTTAAGTACAAAGCTCTCGGCTTTTTTTCTAAGTGTATCATTTTCTTATTTTTGGACGAATAATTTCGATAAAATCTTCTGATAGCACTGCCAATGTTATTCTAACACTCAGAAAAATCTCACTAGAATTAAGAAACTCGTTATTCGCCTTAAATGTTTTTCCAAATTTTAGAAAACAAACCTAAAAAAATTTTTAAACAATTACAAGCACTTAGTCTTTCTAAAAATTCGAAAAAAAAACTTTATTAAAAATGGAAATCATATTTCTAAATATGATTATATTAAATTTACTTTAACTTTTTCAAAAATTTCTATAGAGAGAGACATTAATTCTTAAACTTAGAACTGCAACACTAGAACCCTTTTTAACATTTCATTGTTAAATAAAAATCTTTTCTGATTTTTTCGCCGTTTATTAAGGCAAATTTGTAAATTGAAAGATTTTTTTTTAGTGTATCGCTGTCTTAAATTCCAATGTAAATATATACATTAATCTCTGGCCAGTTGAAATTTATATAAGTAATAATTAAAACAAGTAAGAAAGTCGGTCAAGTCCGACTGTAATATACTCTGTACCTGTTTGTATGTAACTGATAACTTTAAAGTGTGAGGGTTTTTCAAAATTTGGGGGTGGCAACTCTTTTGACTATCGTTTATCTGGATGGAAAACGATGTATGGGGGCTCGATAAATAATAATGATTAGAATTATCCTAGTACATAACTCGTAAAATTATAAAATTTGTATATAATTTCCTATTACCTTAAACGTATTTATATAAGTCACGCGGGAATCACGCGTGATTTCTGACCGCAGGCCATCTCAATTACATCGCTCCTCTCATACTTGGTCTTTGCCTCCTTACAAAAATATCTATGTGAAAGAAGGGAGGGGGGAAACTATAAGCGGCAGTCCAATTGGGAAATTACCAGTAAGCTATTGCCCTCTCGCTCTCACTTTGCTCAATTCGTTGCTTTGAATTTCCTTTTACGTATTGCTCTTATATCGATTATCTGATCGAAAAACGATGTATGGCGGGTCGATAAATAATGAGTAGTAGAATATATGTCTAGAATGTTCGAACTATTTATCTTCAAAATTGTAGGAGTTATTACGTTTTAACGTTTTTAATTTGCGGGGGAGACAGGGGGCGTGGCAAAAATTAAAAATAAACTTGATTCATACACTTCAAACCTCTAACTCTTACCATCTCTGAGATCTGTTTGTTCATACGGACAGACAGACAGACGGACAGACGGACATGGCTATATCGACTCGGCTGTTGATGCTGATCAATAATATATATAGTTTATAGGGTCGGAGATGCTTCCTTCAGACTGTTACATACATTTGCACAAACCCAATATACTCTGTGTACCTTCGGTACAGAGTATAAAAATTAGTAAGATAGATAATAAGAAACCGAAACAATACCGGTTTTAGAGTTTCGGTAAGGTTTCGATTTTCTCGGTTCCTATTTTAATTATAACTCGTAACTGATTTAGACTTTTTCCTGTCTCCAAACTTAAAGGTTGAGGAATGAAAAGGTCATAACCAGGGATTAATCCCGAAACGAATATCGGTTCTCGTACCGGTTCCGGTACGTAGCGAAATAAGAATTTCGGTTAAAGGTTCTATTTTGGTTGTCAGTTAATTCGGTTTTCGGTTCCGATACGGTACCCAGATTTATATTTCGCAAAAAAAATAGAGAACGTTTTGTGATTTGAATAGATTTAAACCCATACTATAAAACTTCGGTCCAAAATAGCTCAAAAAGGCTGGTAAAATACTCAAATATCAGGTATATCAGCTCGAAAACACAAAAACAGTTGGAAACAAAAAATCTGCCTTAGGTAAAGACCTGATATAAAATTTTCCGAAATATTAATACACATTTTTTTGTAGACCGAAATTTAAATAAAATCCAAAAACATCATTTCTAAAATTTAAATGATCATTTTCTAACATTTCTATTTGTAAGCAAGGATTTTTTGAAGACTTAGAAAACCGTTACATTTAATTGGAGGGCTTATTAGCAAAGAAAAGCTTTAACACTTTTTAGAAATTTGTTTCTGTATCTTATATGTATGTCTTAAAAAGAGAATCTGATTCTGGTTATTCTGTAAGAGTATATATTGCTATTATACCAGTTGTATATTTAAACTGGAAACCGAAACAGTACCGGTATTAGCGTTTTAGTATAGTTGAATTAAATACCGGTTCCGGTTTCGATACGGTTTTATGGCTTGAAACGGTTTATTTCAGTTCACGGTTCCGGTTCCGTTTACGGTATTATTCCCTGGTCATAACTGACATATACGCATATTTTGAAGCCATTGAACAGACCAATTATTTGGAAGACGGCCCGTTTTCCCACTCACAACGAGATTAAATGGGTTTGTTGTTGCTGCGCCCTTCAGTAATATTATGAAGCCCACCGCTCGACTAAATATTTTATATCAAGCTGTCATTCAAAACGTCACCGACTTATTAAACTGCCCTCGTGATTATAAAAAACGCAAAAAAATGCAAAATTAATAAGCTTCACTCATCTGGCCAGAATCTGCAACGATTTCATTTGCCAGGGCAAACACAAATTAACAAATGACCCACTTTTGGGCCACAAGAATCTGTCACCCCAACTCCCCTCCATTACCTTGCACGTATTGAATTTCCTCAGGCCAGCAGGCCTCAATCTCAGGATATGGGCACCGCGTGTCCTTTATGGCCACCTTTTAGGTTAATTGCTTGTGTTGCATTCTAAATACATATAACCATTAATCGTTCGACTGGTCATATGAGGTCATTTCGGGACTTCCTGGACGTGCGACGAAATTAGAAATTAGTTTTCATTTATGCGCGGCAAAGGATAACGGCCGGGGCAAAGCCTGACAACACCCAGCACCTGTGCGTGCTAGCTGGTAATTTCGTTGGCTTCCCGTTGTCGTCATCGCCATCATCATCGTCGCCGTCGTCGTCAGACAACAAAGGATTTGAGCAAGTGGAGGGCAACTGTCAGTGTCGTGGCAGACATTTTCATAATTTTCACATGCTCAAGTCCCACCGGGTCTCTGTGTGTGTGAGTGCCAGGCGCAGGGAGCTAAAGTCGGGCGTGCCGCTTAATTGCCCAGGCTCACTTGCGTGGAGCTGGGGTAATGTTATTAGAGCAGTCCTCCATTGCGAGTGTCACCTGCTGGGATTTGTAGGCCGGCATCGAGAGATTAATGCACAAGGTCGATGTAGGTCGCTCTGTCACGTTAACTAAAGGTAAAACTTTTTGGATTTTGTACTTAAGGTTCACTTCCAAGTCGTTTTTAAACTCATCACATTGTTTTGGGTTGTCATAAGGACGCTTCAGTTCATCAGGTTTTGCACTCTGTTCTTGAAATACTAAATTTTCTACTAATTTACCGATAGACACTTTACTTTGTGAAGTAAACAGATGCAGAAGACACATCGATAAGCCATGAAACGACATACTCCTTATGATTGCAAAATAATTGTTAAATTTGTTGTCACTTGTCGCATTACGCATACTATTAAAAAGGCCTGTGGTATTGGTTCGCGAAATCAACCTTAAAGACACAAGGAAAACAAGATATATTATTGCGGACTTGTCGTCCTGTTGACAATATCATCGCTCTAGCCGAAGATATTGAAGAAAACCCCGGGATATCGTCCAGATCACGTGCCACGCCATGGGAGCGGGATCAAATGACATTAGTTCATTTACAAAGTGCAACCATTGCATCAGCTCTTAGCTGTTGACCACCAAACGCGTTTAACTTTCGCTCAAGCCATTCTATCTCGATCACAATTTTCCATTGAAAATAATCATAACTGATAAGGCTTATAGAAACTTAAGACATCGCAGGATTTTGATTCATAAAAATAATTACAGCCAAAAATCAACGGATTTTAATACATTTGCAAAGTGTATATTAAATTTGCCCAGAATTTTGTATCGCATAGAAATATTCATTTCCGACCCCATAAACTACAATATATATATTATTGATCAGGACGACAAGCTGAGTTAAATTCCGTCTGTCCATCTGTCTGTTTACTGCACGCAACTTCTTCTTCTTCTTTACTGCAAGCAACTTATATGTCGGATCCGGCCGAATCGGATGACTATATCTTATCGCTGCCATAGGACCGATCGGTTGGAAAATGTGTTTTACCAAGAAAAGTTTTTTAATGGGAGCGGGATCAAATTTTTATTCTCAATGATTTTCAATTTATAAATATCTGATATCTATATCCTATAAATATTCTACCGGTTAAATCAGTTGGAGTAAACTTTTGCAAGTGTATTAAAAGTAAGGCACAGTCGAAGTTAGCTTTGTCTTCTCGTTTAAGCTCTGGAGTAGAGGTGCGCGCGTGAGCGATTTTTTCATCACGTAACGCACGATTCACGAAATAAAAATATCTTGACGCACGATTCACGCACGGAATTTTTTTCAGCAATTCGCGTCACGCACGATTCACTCACGATATACGAGACGTCACGAATAATCACGCACAATAAAAATGCATCCATATAAACATATATAATTATATGTATTAAACAAAAAATGTAAATTAAATAAGGTGCTCTTTAATCCAACGTAAAGCCTGTATGACACGATATTAATCTTTTCATTAATTAAATGCGAGTGAACGGTACAGCTATATACGTTTTTGGTTCTGGATTTCTATCGCAAGTACGAACGGTCACACTTGCCGGCATTTTAATAAATTTAAATTTATGATTAGCATCAGCAATAGCTATACAAATTTAATAGTTGTCATCTTATAAATTAAAATAGTAAGAACCGATTTTTGGCACCGCTCGTATCTTGCAATGTTTGCTTGTACAAATTTTCAATATAAATAGTTTTTTTTTTAACAAAATATATATTTTAACACAATATGTTGTTCAATAAATTTTGGAAATTCATAAAATTTTTTGGCATTCTTTTTTCCATTCCATATTCGAAGATGGAAATGCCAGGTACTTCTTGACATTCAACACATTGTCTCCTTTAAAATTTTGGAAATGGTTGACTAGTGAATTCGAATGGGCGATTGCAACGAGTTCCAACTCTCCCTTCAATATAGATTTCGAATTATGACAATATTTGTATAAAGGAATGTTGTCATTTACTGTAGCCAAATAAAGCAATCTGATTAGTGGCCCATCTGTAGGACCAATGCAACTACGCATCACTGTGTTCTGCTTCTGAATATGCGACTTTATCATATTTTAAGTCAATTAAAACAAATGTGCGGTCATACGAAGAATAGTTTTCTTAATTTTCGTGTCCTCGCCCATGACCCCAGCAACAATTTATGAGTGAAACCTGCAGTCAGTTTTCTTATTGTTATTCCACATTTTATTTATCATTAAAAATAATTCATCGCGTCGCAACAGCCAAGTAGCAAAAAATTTTGTTATAATTTTTTTTATTATTTTTATTTAATAATATGTTTGTCGCATACAACTTCAATACCGCTCAATATAGAAGCAAATTGGTCCCTGTCTTATATATTTTGAGGCCTTTTCTACAAATTAATGACAAATTAATGAGTTTGAAAGTACGATTTAATGCATTAATCTATCGGCCAATGGCAATCGAATTTGGTATATTTTTTTTGAGATTTTGTTCAAGCTAGTATTTTTCCGATAACCGATAGTAACGCGTTAATGCGACATTAAAAACCTCATTAATTTCCACATATATTTGTCTCTCTCTCACTCTCGCAAAACCAATATCAACTGAAATTAATGCATTATTAATACGTTCAATTAATGTCGTGTCATAAGGCCATAAGCAGCTTAAAAGTAATACCTTTCTTTCATTATTTTGACTTCGGTTCGCGTCTGTGTGAAAAACACGAATGCGCTCGTCTACTGGACTGCGCCACCACCCCCGTTTTTGCATGTCGATCTTGCAAGCAAGAGAGACCCACATTCCATTGTGGGTTTCATGGCCACACTGCGCCCTCTGTATGTATCAGCAGATTCATAAAATCAAGAGCAAATAAAAAAAAAAACAAGTAAGAAAGTCGGTCAAGCCCTACTGTAACATACTCTGTACCTGTTCGTATATAACTAATAACTTTAAAGTGTGGGGTCACACAAACTGCGCAAGTGCTGCCCAGCGTACTTATTTGATTTGCTTATAACTCGAATATCGTTCATCTGATCTGGAAACGGTGTATGGTGGATCGATAAGTAATGACGATTAAAATATATGCCTAAAAGGTTCAAACAATCTGTCTTTAAGATTGTGGAAGATATTCGATTTTTTCAAATTGTGGGGTTGGCAACTCTACCATCGTTCATTTGATCGGAAAACAATGTATTGCGGTTCGATAAGTAATGATGAGTAGAATATATGCCTGGAAGGTTCGAAACACCTAACTCTAAAATTGCGGGATATTTGCGGTGTTTTACAAATTGCCACCCCCGGCAACTCTACTATCGTTCTTCTGATCGGAAAACGATGTAAGGGAGCTCGATAAGTAATGATGAGTAGAATATATGCCTAGAAGGTTCGAACAACCTAACTCCAAAATTGCGGGATATTTGAGGTGTTTTTCCAATTGCGGGGGTGGCAACTCTACTATCGTTTACCTGATCGGAAAACAATGTATGGGGGTTCGATAAGTAATGATGAGTAGAATATATGTCTAAAAGGTTCGAACAACCTAACTCCAAAAATGCGGGATATTTGAGGTGTTTTTCAAATTGCGGGGGTGTCAACTCTACTATCGTTCATCTGATCGGAAAACGATGTATAGGGGCTCGATAAGAAATTATGAGTAAAATATATGTCCAGAAGGTTCGAACAACCTAACTCCAAAATTGTAGAAGATATACGGTTTTTTTCGATTTGCGGGGGAGGCAGGGGGCGTGGCAAAAAAAAAACTAAAATTGATCTGCCTGCAAGTAAAAGAAATATATGTTCCATACACCTCAAACCTCGATCTCTTACCATCTCTGAGATCTCAGCGTTCATACGGACAGACGGACAGACGGACATGTCTATATCGACTCGGCTGTTGATGCTGATCAAGAATATATATACTTTATAGGGTCGGAGATGCTTCCTTCTGGCTGTTACATACATTTGCACAAACCCAATATACTCTTTGTACCTTCGGTACAGAGTATAATTAGTGAATAATGCATAACTTATATTCACGAAGTAAAACTTTAACTAACACACGCACGAAAGTCTGAGTTTACTCACGTGTTTAAAATATTGTTATTTTGTTTTTAAGATAAAAAGTGTTTTTTTTTAGACCCTACTTCATGTTAATATTGGCGCTTACAAAGTCCTGTGTGAAAAAAAATAAGCAAGCTTGTAAACCGGTCTGGAACCGAACCGGACCATAAGCCCAACCTCTTACATTTTTGAGCCCTCGAACCTAAACCCGAACCGGACCACTTTTTTATAAAATAAAGTTCGGTTCACAATATAAAGTAATTTTACAAATGAGATTATTCAAAATTTTAAAAAATTGAATTGGAAAATTTTCCAAGAGAGCACTCACTGAAAAAAACTTTTAAATTTTGAAAAAGATCTAAAAACGAAGACGTAAAAAATATTACTTACTTAGTTCGCGTATAGATGAACTTCTCCCGGAAGATTTAGTGCCTACACAGAAGAAAAAACCCGAGATATTTGGAATAAAATCCATCCCAATCGATGTTAAGTACGAGAAGATTAACTTGTGTACTAATATTCCAATTCTGAAATGTCTCGATTTTGTCTTTGGCTCGGGTATGTTTGTTTTTAACTCGATATAAGATTTTTTAATCAATGCACGGGATTGTTTTTAGTTTGTTATTAAATGTAAAGAGAGTGGCCGAGAAAAAATTTTAGACTTTCAGTTTCTTGCGTTACTTTTTACTTAACTTTTCGTTCTTTCGCTATGGCATTGCAATTCCGAACTTTTTTTAATCTCTATGGAAGACTATTTGATTTTCAGGCAGGATCCGTACTTGAAATGAAATTTTCGGATGGATACAAGAAATTATTGATTTCGGTCAATATACAATCAAGTTTGACTCGTACTTAAAATTGTAATTTGAAGGTCGGAACCAAATCAGTTTTATCTAAACAAATGACTTAAGTCGGCTAAATAATATGTTTATATAAATTAAATATTCTTTCAACAAATTGAAACGTATAAAGAAATAAAACAAAAAAACAAAAAATGAACCGAGTTCCGAACCAAAACCTGGGGTCCAAAGGATCCAGGAACTGGGTCGCGAACCGAACCCAAAGATTCATCACGGTTTCGAACCTCCGAACCGAATTTTTGAGGTTTGCAGCCTTGGTTCTAAGGCCGCTGGATTAAATGACATGATAAATCGAAATCTTCCGATTCAATTTTTGAACTTGAATTGATAGATTTCATTTGTCTTCAAAACCACATTTCTGCTTTGTATAAAATCATGGGGCGGATAATCTGTTTATGTCCATTTTTACAGAAGTTTCGTCTTAAAGATTTTAAACTCCATTTTGTTCGATTTCTACTTCTTCTTTGAACAATTGTTCAACACTTTTTAATTTTTTATGTCTTAAAATAATCCCGCCTTTTGGTCAAATATTGGAAGAACTTTGTTTTTATATACTCTGTACCGAAGGTACACAGAGTATATTGGGTTTGTGCAAATTTATGTAACAGCCAGAAGGAAGCATCTCCGACCCTATAAAGTATATATATTCTTGATCAGCATCAACAGCCGAGTCGATATAGCCATGTCAGTCTGTCCGTCTGTCTGTCCGTCTGTCCGTATGAACGAAGAGATCTCAGAGATGATAAGAGCTAGAGGTTTGAAGTGTATGGAACATATAATTCTTATACCTGCAGGCAGATCAAGTTTATTTTTGATTTTTGCCACGCCCCCTGCCTCCCCCGCAAAGTAAATAAAACGAAATAACTCCCACAATTTTCAAGATAGACAGTTCGAACATTCTAGACATATATTCTACTACTTATTATGAATCGACCCGCCATACATCGTTTTTCGATCAGATGAACGATTTTAGAGCTATACGTAAAAGAAAATAAAAACCAACGACAACAACAATACCACAGCGATTGGTAGAACTTACTAGAAAGAAAGAGCGAGAGGGCAATAGCTAACTGGTAATTTCCCGAATAGGACTTTGCTTGACGGCAGGATCTAATGGGACTGCGCCGCTCTCAGTACCCTCACACTTTAAAGTTATCAGTTACATACAAACAGGTACAGAGTATATTACAGTTGGGCTTGACCGACTTTCTTACTTGATTCTGTTGATAAAGGCGTATACCTTTTTTTAAGATTCTGTTTCTTTTGAACTTTTTTTGGAAATATTTTAAAGAACAGGTTTCACCCAACTGCGGTTTTGTCAAAAATAAAAATATTATAATAGAGGTAGATTAAGTATAATAAAGAGAATCGTTCAAGCTTTCCAGCGGTACCTAACATGGCATGAAGCGATGCTCACACTGCGTGAATGCGATTGAATGGGTGCAGTTTCTTTCCGGTACAGTCCTTATTTATAATTTTATCATGAATCCGTATGTTTAATTATTTTGAGTTGAATCTTAAAATATTAAATTGGTGCCGGTAAGTACGGGATTATTTCCTGATTAACGGCAGGGTGATATCTTATTAAATTGTCCAACTCTTTTGGGTAAGTCCCCGATTTCAATAAGAGATTACCATTCTTTGTTTTGCAATTTCTCCAACGATAATGGATTGCAATCCATTCTTATCATAACATTCACTTCCTTTTGCATGCCAAATTGTGGCATATCCTGAAAAGCGTATATAAAAACATAACCAGAAAAAAAAACTTACAATTTCTCATGACACGCACCTGTGACGAGGACGCGAACACGGACCAGGACACGGACACGCCTTCGCCCTTCTGCCTTGGCACTGGCTTTTTGCGTGCTTGTGACATCTCACTACCGCCTCGCCTGCTCTCGCACAGTTAACAAATCCCAACGGACACGAATTTATGTTTGTTTGAGCATATTTCACCGTTAAGTCATTCGTCAGACGTTTCTCACAGAAAATGGAAATGAACAAAAAACACGAAAACAAAAAAACAACGTGGAAAATTGTCGTTTGCCACAACTGGGTTTCGGGTGGACAAAGGATACCAATTGACGCTGATTAATGCTAGAAGGTGATAATTTAGCCATGCCACGCCCAGATGTTTATAAAAGTAACCATTAAGCAATAACGGAAACTTGCTAAAACTTTGAACTCAGCGGGCAGAAAAACGAGAGTTTATAGTAAAAAAATTTGGATTCACTGTTATAAACGGAATTCTGATCTTTAAAACGAACCATTATATCGTTTATAAAGCAATCTGACCAACTAAGTTTTTACTGATTTGAAAGTTCTCTCCAAAGGCCAAGTACCTTTTTCTTGGCTACAAACTTCACAACTGGCTTTAACAGCTGTAAAGGTGACCTTATGTGTAAGAGTTTTTTAAAGAAACTGAGCCACACATGGCCATCGAGACTATAAGATAGGTTAATAAATGCTTTTGAGATAGCGTATATTCTCGGATGAGTCCAAATTTAATCTCATTAGACCCGATGGCTCCCGCACAGTTCGCCGTAGAACAGGGGAACGAATTTCCGAATACTGCTGCATTGCCACCATAAATCAATCGTGTTATATTATGAGATATGGGGATGCCTATCTTAATCCTTTAACGAAAGAAGTATGAAGAAATTATTCTCAGTGGAGTTGTGACTAGTATAGAATTCGTTACTGAGTGAGAAGAAGAAACTATCTTTAAGGACAATTCTGCACCTTGTCATCTCACGCGCTCTGTAAGCAATTCTTTGACTTTATGTCATTTCAAAAATTAATTCAATTATTGTTGACTATTTTTTTTAACCACAGATTACCATTTTAAAGCTGGAATTGGGTATTAAGTCTACAAATTGACCAGGTAACATCCACGACCTCAGTCCGATAGAGAATGTCTGGTCCCTTATGAGTGTTCAAATGGGAAAGCAGAAAATAAGAACTTTAGTTGATTAAGGCCGATTTCTCATCTTCTAGATAGCTGCTATGTGTCAGATAAAACAAAATTTTGCCCAGCAACACCCTTTTGGAGTATTTTCGGAGCGACGACTCTCGGAGCAATGGGAGCAGTTGGAAGCAACGGCCACAAAATATTATATTAATACATTTTAAGTTTTTAAAATAAATTCTGAATTATATTGGTTTTGTCCAGGGACCAAAATAACGATTATTTTTTAACTTTTCATCAAAAACATCATTCACTTATAATCAGTCTATGACAGTGAGAAATACACCAATCCAATCCCAGAAATCTTATCTGTCCATTTGATAACTCTCAAATATAACGATTCATTTTTAACATTATTTAAAAACTTAAGATATAACGGTTATTTTTTGAGCATATCAATAAAAATGTCAAAAAAGAGTTATTTATGGATTTTCAAGTATAACTATCATTTTCAAATAACGACTTTTATATGGGGATATATGTGGGCATTGCTGCATTAGGGTATAAACTAAAGGTAGACATTTAAGAAAACAAATTTTGATCGTAAATTTGTTTAAAAAATTTTAACCAACCTGCTTCCCGCCTAAGTAAATTCGCACTAATGATTTGATTCAAATTTAAATTGTTTTAAATTTATAAAGTGACTTTACTTAAATACATAAATCCCTATTATTTAATGATGATTTTTATTTTGAGTAAAAAATAAAAATCATTTTAGAACTTTAATTTTAGATTTCTATTTTTTTAATCAAAAAATTATTTTTTTGTTCAATTTGTTTTAAAAACATTCAATAACTCTTATATTAGATTTTTATTTTTATACTCAAAAATTAATCGTGTTTTTGTAAGCTTAATTTAAAAATAATTAAATAACTCTTATTTCTGATTTTTATTTAAATACTCAAAAAATAATAGTTATTTCATGTGTTATATTTGAAAATTCTTAATAACTCTTAAATATGATTTTCATTTTTTTGATCCATAAATAATCGGAATCTCTTGAGTTTTATTTTAAAATCCATATATAACTCTTGTTTTAAATTTTTAGTTTTATGATAAAAAAATCGTTGTTTCTTAAATTTTTAAATAATATTAAAATTTATCGTTGTTTCATGAGTAAATGGAAAAAGCCAAGATATAAGATATAACCAAAAATCAAAAATTATATAAATAGAATAACCTCCGGCTAGAGATGTAACACAAGTATAAAATTCCAAAGTGCGGCTGTTTTTTTACCTAGGTGTCAAAATAGCTTCATCCGACATTATAAAATATATAAACTTACCTTTCTAAGAAGTTGCCAAAATTGGTGGAGCATATATCGTGCTGATAACGATATATATTAAAACTCTGAACAGTCTGCAAACAAAATTGTGAAGGAAACGAATATTTTTTCAAATAAAGGTGGGAAGCAGGGGGCTTGACAAAATAAATTTGGTGCCTAAGCTCTAACCCTCTCACAGATCGACATGGCTGTTGAAGCGGATCAAGAATATATATTAGGGACGGCCAAATGGAGAGGACTGAAATATGAGCTTGTGTTGGTGAGTGCCACAGTCGTTAGCCAACTCCCTTGGAAAATCAAGTATTTCTGTCCTCAACTGTTCACACAGCTATGATTTCGGCAAGCGTCTCTGTGAAAACACGAGTGCGCTCGGCCCCTCGGACGGCACTGATATATATACTTTATGGGGTCTTAAATGCTTTCTTTCGATAAGAAAATACATTTCCACAAACTCATTATACTCTTTGTCGGGATTAGATCGGGATTCCCTCGAGTCCCGAAAAAATCTTCTGGATCGGGATGGGATAGGGACTGAATTTTAAATTTGGCCTTGGAAACGGGTCGGCCTTCGTAACAGACTAGGATAGGAGTCCCGCACCAATCTCTACTTTGTACCTTTGGTATTAGATATAGAAATCCCAATAGCCAATAAATCATAGTTCAGCAGAAGACCTTGCTTCCTGATCAATGATATATTTCTTGGTAATACACATAGCCTTCTTTTCTTCTTCTATTTAATATGATATTTACATGGAGCTTTTCCAAATGTCAATTTAATAAGACCTCCCAAAAGTATGCTATATATACCAAAAGCAGTTTTGTTAAGCTGATCAGTGATCAAGTGTCCCTGCTGAACGCGCCCAATGATTTATCTTCGTAAGCAGCACACCATGCAGTACCTTTGGTCGGGTGTAACGGCTCATATACGAATTTTCGGTGCTCAAATAGCAATAATTCTGCTTATTCAGAGATGGAAAGGGGCCTCAAAAATCGATTTCCTTGTGTTCGATATTCGTGATGGCTTGAGATTAGATAAGTTCTTTGTTCCATGACGCTCAAGCGACACCAAGCCAAAGCTTGTCCAAAGCTAAATTGACATCATAGTTTCTTCCGGTAAGTTGATTACTTTTACTACCTAAAAAAAGTCCTTCAAAAAATGTTTAATCTGATTCGAAATTTATTTTTTGTACAACAAACTTTTGTAAATTACAATCTACCCCAAAATATGGTGGTGCTTGTTATATTTCATTAAACTCTCTGGCAGTGTTGATACTTTTTAAGGGCAGCCGCTATGTACATACATATAAAATTGAAACCCCTTTGAGGTAGGTAATATCCAATTTGTGTAAGGCCTGTTAATTTCGAATAATGTTTGCATTTGTCCAATTTGGGTTTCCATTTACATATCGTATATACATATTTAGCATATAAATCATAGTTTTTATTATACAGTTTTCAACTTAATTAATTAGTCTTTTGCAAAAATTTCGAATTCCTTGAGCATCAGCAAAGTTTTTTATACTTAAGTTAATCAGTTCGATTTGTTGTAAATATTTTTTGTTTCTTGTTTCTTTTCATTTTGTACTTAACTAGAACAAATGCGTTTGATTTTACGTATCGAAAAACGATTGTCCATATATATCAATGGATATACATCTACAATATCGGATCATACAAAAGTTACGTATATTGCACGCAGTTATTCGAACTTACAAAAACAAATAAACAAAAAAAAATAATGGGATCAACAAAAACTTCAACGGAACTTAATAAACAAAACAAATATTAACCGAAATACAAAAAAAAAAAATATTAAATCAATTTACACTTGGAAGTCATTGAAATAGGTTTCCGTTGCACGAATCTTCTCCTCATGCATATGGAACAGGGCAAATCCATTGAGGATATTAAAGGCTATGGCAAAGACCACACAGGCCGTGTAGGTGCCCAAAGCGATCCACCAGAGCAACTGCTCGTGCAGCTTCTGTTCGAAATTTTTCAAAACCAGCAGCCCCAGCGTAAGACCAGCCACTGCACCGGCCAGATGAGCCACATAAGAGACAGCCGCCGAACTGGATCCCATTTGACTAGGCAACAAATCCTCACCAGCATAGCGGGCATAGATAGCAAAGCCAAAATCAAAGGAAGCTAAAATATGGAAAACCCTCAGCCTCATCCTCCTTTTTTTATACAAGTCAATAAAAGGAACTTACCAAAAATCAAAATAAATGCCAAACGCACCACACCGTAGCGCATCTGATGATAGTTGAGCAGCACATTGGCTAAATGTGCGGCTAGCAAGGCATAAACACCACCACTGGCGCCTACCAAATAAACTTCCGGATCGAATATGCTGGTACCCAGTGAACCAGCCAGGACACCAGAGAAATAAATGCAGGCTATTCGGGATGAGCCATGTACCATTTCAAGCGGAAGGCCAAACAGCAGCTGCACAGCCACATTGAAACCCAAATGGAACCATCCAGCATGGAGTACCATATACAATAAGAAGCGCCAAATCTCATGACGCCTATCTGGGCGATAAATAAACATGGAATCGGTGGGTATGGGACCTGTGAGTGCCGCCTCGCCGACGGCCAACGTGTGATAGATGAAAAAGCCCAGCTGCGTGGTAGGAAAACTATTAAGAAATTTAATTCCAGGCCGACTGACAAACTCACCTCAATCACGGTAACTAGTATGATAAAGAAAGGCGGCGGACAGCAGGTATAACGATCTGCATAATATTTTCGATCCCGCTCCTCTGGTAACACTTCCATAGCCACGGCATGGACCATTTTCCTAAAGAGCGGTGGCTCACTCAGTACCAGCTGAAAATCGTTCTCAGAGCAGACCTCACGATCTCGATAATGGACAGCGCATTTGAAACTGCGTGTACGCTTGCCGCTCATCTGGAAAAGTTCGAGAACAATTTTACTAATCAACTTTAGCTTTTTAATTTGATTCAAAAGAATTAAGATTATTAAATATTTTTATTTTATTTTTAAAAAAGTTTTAAAAAAGAATATTTGTCATACTCTGTACTAAAGATACAAAGAGTATCATGAGTTTTTGCTATAATAGCACAAAGGACGCTATAGGGACGGAGTTGTTTGAAATATCACCGGATCAGAGATCCTTTCAGCTTTCCCTGATTAAGCAAATTATAATAATTTTATAAGTCATTTTTACGTTTACGTTAAGCTTGGAACAGATTTGGTCTCTAAATAACCAAATCTTTAAGGAATTGAAATTCAGATTAAATTCAAATTAAATATTTGTCTCAAGTAAAAAAAAATTGATTATGATTTCTGTTAATGCAGGGAATTAAGATGCATTGCTTATTTTGTTTTTTTTTTTTTTGCATTTTCTTAAGAATTCAATATTACGAATCCTAAAATAATATAATGGTAGCGGTAATGAAACAGAATTTCTGATACCGTATTAAAATCGGAAATCGAAACACTCATATCGGAACGAACCATAACTGAAATTCGTTTTGAGATTAATCCCTGGTTAAAAGAAAAATAAAGTGTGCAGTTGATTTTAGGAATAATTCCTTATGCTAGGTTTGCATTAGGTCATAAAATGACAAATGTTTTGAACGGAAAATGACTGATAATACTGAAAATTACACGAAATGAGGCAAAGTAAACCCAGCCTTAGTTAGATATAAGATGGAAAAAATAAAAAAGGTGGGACCCACAATATATTCCATTCAACAAATAATATCGGAACCGTTATCCGAAATACTCCGTTTGAAGCCAAGTACCGGTATCGAAGCCGGAACCGATTTTACGTTTTTGGGACCGTTAACCGTTCAGTTTCCTTTAATTTATCTAACTGATTTATGATTATTTCAAATATATATTTCCATTGGAAAAATAGCAATAAAATACACTCAGAAAATAGTCTTACATTTTAGAATTTCACCCTTAAAAAAAACGAGAGTCCTGTTTTCATTTTAATCTCTATAAGATCTAGAAAAAATTCTAAAATCGGAAAAATGTTCTTTGGTAAACATAAACCGCCCAAATTTAAACTTATTATAAACAAGCAATTCAATGTAAAGGATTTCTAAGTCGTAAAAAATCCTCCCTTAAATATAAAAATTATAGAAAAATTATAACATAAATTTTAGAAATGAAGTTTCTGAACTTTTATATTACGAAAAATGTAATGTTAAAAAAAGCTAATGCAGATTTAATGTTTCCAACTGTTTTAGAGTTTTTAAATCTGATATACCTTTTTGACCATTTTTCCAGCGTATTATGTACTTTATTTGACCTTAGTCTTATAGTATGGGTTCAAATCTATCCAAATCGCTAAAAATCTCTATTTGTGGCGAATATACGGCAGATTTTAGAACAAATTATTATCTAAAAATTATTAAGATATATTTGTCAGCTTTTTAAAAAGATTTTATATAAGTATAGAAAGGTAAACTTAGAATTTAGTTTTATGTGGAAGATGAGAAATATTCCTGAGGCGAGTTTGTCTTAGAATCTATTAATTTTTTTGAACATCTTGAAACAAATTTAATTTTTAAATATTAAACCAAATTATACTTATACCGAAATAAAAATCTGGGTACCGTATCGAAAACAAAAAGCGAAATAATCTAAAAAAAAACGGAATAGAACGTGAAACCGTTTTAACGATTAGTTTAGTGATGAGACAGAAGCGTGTTTTAAAGACTTTAACAAGTTCTTTTTTTTTTTGCGAGGATTAAAAAGTTGCCAAGAAGTACCCAAAATGATAAGTGGGATTGGGCGGGACGGGATCGAATTAAAGATATACATAAAATGTCGAAAAATTTAAATTTAAAAATTAACAGCGGGAACAGGACTGGATTGATATACAAATCTGAGATCGGGATTGGGACGAGATTTATTTTAAAATTTGAGGTCGGCCTTGGGACGGTACTAAGTTGCAAATCGAGTTTTCCTTCCCTGAGTTCCGATTTTCTTTGTGTCCTTGCTGTCAATAATAAAGCTGCAGACTTTATATCAACCTCAATCTAAAAGGTACGTCGGATTGAATCCACTTGGCTTTAAGCAATCGGGTTTTAAATATTTTCCATATTTTCTACAACACAGTAGGCTTTCCATCCCTGATTAATGTGTCACTACTATGCATCAATTTTAATTTATAAAAAAGAAGTATAACATTCCAGCTCAATCGGAGTATATCAACGAGATTTATTATATATTTTTCAAAAATGTACAAAACCAATTCAAAGCTGTTGGAGCAGATTATAAACCAAAATGCTGAGCAAACGGCCCGCATTGTGGAACATGCCCGTGGTTATGTGGTATCGGAATGTAATACAAACACCCTGTTGGCCACATCCCTGGATAATACCAATGCCCAGGCCATAGCCAAGCATTTAAATGACAATTTCCTGAAGTTAGCCCAAAGTGCGGTACGAGACTTGGATCCCAATGATAAGTTGTGCTACATGCGTGTGGGAACACGTAAATTTGACTATTTGGTGGCCCCCGAGGAGTTGTTTACGGTTACGGTGATGCTGTAGAGCAAAAGTATAAATCTTTAACCCCCGAAGCTAAACGAGCCATAAAATTATGAACTTACACTGTTTAGTTTATGTTTTTTGTTGGTTTAGCAAGACTAAAATAATTTTTATTATGTAATTAAGATGTTCACAAAAGATGCCTCGCAATTAAGACCCCCATAAAACAGCAGCAACAACAACAATAACATGACGAAAAAATCTGCAAAAAGCCGGAAAATGTGTATTGTGTTTAATTAAGAGTTGGAAATCTAAATGAAGCCTACACGCAATTAAAAGACAGCGAGATTACGAGAAAACAGAAAAAAAAGGCACACAAATCAAGCTGGCTAAGCCAAAGCGGCAAACTAGTTACTTCCGCCTGGTTTGTGGGGAGAGGGGGTGGAGAGTGAGCTTATTAACAAATTTTATTTAAATTGATAAATTGCTTGCACTTGGTTTCGAGCCCACACACCTGTAGAAGGGTTAATCTGCATTTGAGCTACAGACTGGGTGGCAACGCCTATTGGCATGAATTGTGGGGTAGAGTAGAAGCGGGGAAAACTAAACTAAAAATTGCGGTAAAAATGATTTTTAATGAATAAAGTTTTTGATTCATCAACTTACGCAATAAATTTGTCGGTAACTTTTGTTTTGAAACGTTTTGCTTTTCCAATCAATTTGCCATTTTCATCGAACACATTTAACACAAAACATTAAATTTTTAACTAATGAATGAAACGTGTAACAGCAACCATGTTGTTCCCGCCGATGGCGTGAGTAAGTTTTGATTCTCTGTTCTCTTATCACTATTTGTCCCGTTTAAGGGACTGTCCACTTGCTTGGACTTAGAACAGTGTTGGGCAACGGCGTATTTTTCAGGACCAGATCTAGACATTCACGCACGGTTGTCATTTGAAAAAATTAAAATGCTTCACAATGAATTGAAAAGGTTCTAAGAAAAAAATAATTCCGAGTTAAATTAAGTCAAAAATGTTCAGGGAGTTTGTTATTTTCATTAATTTTATTTATAATACTTGAAAATTATTTACAGAAAAAAATTATTTAATTACAGAAAGACTAGATTCTTTTTTTCTGTGTTTCTATTGATAGCTAAATAATAATCTAATTATTTCTTTAGATAGGGAACATTGTCGATATACAATTTTGAGTTATCGGGGAGCACTTGAAAATATTTTGCCATCAATAATAGAATTCTCCTAGAAAGTTGCGCCTATTAGGCGCTCAGTCATGAGGGGGGATCAAAACAAATCAATGTGCAATGAAACCATAAATATTGCAGGTTTTCTAAATCTGTTCACACTCCCCAAAAACAAAACAATTGACACTTTTAGTATTTTTGATTTGGCAGACGCTTTGGTGAGGTGGATACTAAGACCGCATTTACACGATGAAGCAAACTTCATGCAGTTTCTGAAAAAGCTTTTGTTTGTGGGAAAGAGGGGTGGTGAGATAGCTTGCCCCTCTACGACTCTTTCCTACAAGCTAGAGCTTTTTCAAAAACATTATGAAGTTTGCTTCATCGTGTAAATCCCGTCTAAGCTTAATAACTAAAGTCATTCAAATTCTTCTAACGCCAGAAGAGCTTAAGTACTTAATTCTCCAATTGGATAAATTTAAGTTTTGATTACTTAAAATCTTCAGTGTTAAAGCTAGGTACTCAGACACCGAAAACATTCTCGCTACGAAAATTGTTTCATAATTCTTGGAGTGGAATTTGAAAAGAAACTGTTAAAAATCTGTGAGCAGTCACCAATTCTGAAAGGGTCTGCTGTGTTTGAAAAAAAAACTGGTCTTGTGAAATAAATATTTATAAAATCTAAAACGGAAGGCTCTTTGTAAAATGCAGAGCTCAAAGTCGCTAAAGGAGGATTAAGTGACGTCAGTGCGGCAAATTATTGCTCAAATCTCATCAAATGGGTTGCATCTCGACCGCTTTGATCAGCGCAACTTGTTTCTCCTCCGTGAAGTTCTCCAAATCTCTAAGAATTATCAAGCATGTTTATTAATTCTCTGATGCCCCCTGCGAGAATTTATCAGCTGTTTTTGAAAAACCAGTTGACAGGCACAAACTCATTCTCAGAGTGCATTATCGGTATCGGAGTAGGGCCTTTGAGAATATTATCAGATCCATATAATAAGATGGGCTAGGTGAATGTTTTCGGTGTCTAAGTACCTAGCTAAAGTTTTTTATTTTAAACCTTTGAAAAAAATGGGTTAAACTTATAAAAAGCTCCCACCTCTAGAGCTGTAAAAACATCGATAGTTCCCCTACTCGACTATTTCGATAGTGATAGTCAATACTATCGAACATTTATAGCCATTTTCTTTAATTTTTATATTTGTAAAAGTAAAAGAAATGAATGCCTTTTGCTTTTCTTATTTTGTACGTTTTCAAGCATTCTATGTTGCCCTGGTGCTTCTGCAAATAGTGATGGTCCACCTCACTACGCGATGTATCGATGGAGGAAAAAACTTTCGATGGTGACCCGCAGCAAAGCCACCATCGGTACTATCGACATTATCGTCGATGTTTTTAAAGCTCTACCCAACTTCAATATTTTTAAAATTTTCAGTATATATTCGTTTTGGGATGCTGATTACAAAAAAAAAAAAATATAGTCCAAGTAGGCGGAAATTTTGTTTCCGGGATTAAGTGTGAAATAATATATAAATATTTTTCATATATCTGAGAAGATATTAACTTTATATGTTATCTCTATATATATAAAAGAGTTTGTCCTGACTGACTGACTGACTGACTGACTCTGTTGGCAATCAACGTGGAGCCTGAACGGTAAGAGATAGAAAGCTGAAATTTTCACAGAAGTTTCCTTATGAGTTGAAAGTGAGCACTAAGGCGGGGTTTTGGGTGGAAAACTCCCGGAAAAGCTACTATGGGGAAAATTTTGGTTTTCATCCGATTGACTTGAAATTTGGTTTGTAAGTAAAGTAAGCGAAATAATTGGATACCTGTTTTCCAGATTTCGGAAAATCCGCCCACAAGGAAAATGGCCGGAAAATTCTTCATAGAAAAATCTATTTTTCATCCGAATGACTTCAAACTCGGTTTGTGAGGATGGTAAGCAGAATAATTAGACTTGAGATTTTCCGATGATGGAAAATCCGCCCGAAAAGTCGGGAAATTCCCGGAAAATTCCATATGGAAAAAACTATTTTTCATCCGATTGGCTTCAAACTCGGTTTGTAAGGAGAGGTATGCTAAGTAATTGGACATGAGATTTTCAAATGTTGGAAAATCCGCCCACAAAGAAAATACCTGGAAAATTCTATATGAAAAACTATTTTTGATCCGATTGACTTCAAACTCGGTTTGTAAGGATAATATGCAAAATAATTAGACATAAAATTTTCTGATTTTGGAAAATCCGCCCAAAAAGTCGGGAAATTCCCGGAAAATTCTATATGGAAAAAACTATTTTTCATCCGATTGGCTTCAAAATCGGTTTGTGAACACATTATAGAATATTATTAGACATTTGATTTCTCGGTGGTAGAATTTCCGCCCACAGGCAAGAATAATGGTGGGCGTATTTCGGTTCAGTGACAGTGGCTATTTGTGAGCCAATCTGAATAATATTCGTTTTGTAAGCTCTAGGGTCAGAATAAATGGAAACACGTGTTTTTTTATTTCGGGAAGTTCACTGCAAAGGTCGGAATATGGGTGCGGGGGTGGGTTTTTAGCCGATATGTATTAAATTTGATTTGAAAGCTCTATGGGCCAATTAAATAGGATAAAGTTTTTAGCTTTGCGCATACTCATCCTCAAGGTCGGATAATGGGTGCCGGGGGTGGTTTCAGGGTTTGTACGCTTAATGGGCCAACTAGGTGGAAAATAATTTTCTCATTTCTGATGGTCGGAAAATGGGGCGGGGGTGGGATCATTGCCAAACGTTTTTTTCATCATTTTGGCGGCTATACTGATGGTGGCGAAGCGAAGCGCGCCGGGTTATATGCTAGTATTTATATGTTTTAAGTAAAAATGAAAGATATTGTGAAAACGCTTGTTTTATATTTATTGATTTTTTTTTAAAGTAATAGTTTTAGAGAAAAGATAGGAGGTGGGAATTTTTTTAAAGTTTATCCAAAAAATGATTTGCTGAGCTTAAGAGCTCCATTTAAAAACAAAAGTATATGGCCCAGGGCTTATTCGCGCTACAAGTGGCAACTATGCTTGTCATTATTTCAGCCAAACAACAATAAAATCTGTTTTCAGTGTCAATATATCGCCAAAAGTACTTGGTATTGAACTAGACCAGAGGTGGGCATGATATTTTAGTTCGCGGGCACTCCAACAACAGCAGAAAGAAAAAACCGTATAATCATGCTTTGAATCTAATTTGCCCAAGTCGCGGTCGCGCACACCGCCTGTGTTTTGTTTTTGCTGTCGACTTTTTTTTTAACGTAACGTCGCAATTGCCTGGGCTGCCCTCGCTGAACTAACTAATGAATACAGCGACGAATCATGATACGGGTAACGGAATTTAGCTGAAAGCTTTTGGTGACAGCACCGTGCCTCACCTTGTAATTCACTACTTAAATTCTGCAACTTTTCCTTGACGTCATCCAATTTATATATTTCATAGGTGGAAAATTCTCGCAGCCTTCATTGTGAATAGTTTCTCATTGTGAATAGCTTATTAGCCGTTTCCCGCTTGTGTTCAGCTTTTTTTCAACTAGCTTTATTTCTACGCAAGAGTTGGCAGCACGGATTAAAAATCCAACGGCAAGTTAAAAAAAAAAACAACAATTTAATCACAAATGTAATTTACTTCCGATTTTCACCCGATTCCCGGAATGAAATTGTTGCACAAACAAACAAAAAGCCTTACGAATGTGTGTTGTCAACAATTGGGAATGCAGGAACACCCAGGATTAGGTGATAAATCGGCGTTTCGGTAAGATCAAGAGATCATGGCAACAACAACAACAAATAACTGTTTATCATTTGTTTAGTGACGTGCACAACGGGGACTCGTGGGACTCCCATGGGCCAACGTCCTTGCGGCTGATAATGTCATTACCCAAAGGCCTCTGCTCTGTCCCACCACATGACGTCCTCCCGTTCAGTCAGGACCAGGTAAGATCCTAAGGCCCATTTAGTTTTCATATTAAGGCTTCATTCACCTTTTGCATTTGCAGGACACGAAACATTTTTGTAGGTCACACCACATAAAGCCGACAAATTGACGCAAAAACATTTAACACTCGCACCCGGACCTGGTCAAACATTGAAGCGAAGTCGAGCTGGAGAGGGGCCACATTGGCGGCTCTTTATTGAGGAACACCTACAAAAAAAGAAATTTCCTTTGAATTACGTTGCGTTTGTTTGCCTGGTTTTTTTTTTAGCCCTCCGGCTATGCGCAAAAAAGGACATCTCCGCTGGCGGCAGGAACAAACTACACACGTTGGCAGCGGTTGGCGACACGTTGTGTGCACTCTATTATGCATTTTTTATTTATGTATATGTATTTATGTATGTATGCCCCCATTCACCGTGTTGACATTTTTATTCCAAACAGTTGAGCAATATTTATAAACTGGTCAGGCGAAGAGGAAGGCAGGCGGTGAGGATGACGACGACGGCTTTGGTCAGGGTCTGTTAACCGTCCTCTGGCGGTAAATGGGCTGTGCGTTATTTTATCTGACGGAAACTATTGATATGCTGAGGTATCAATTTGATTAATCTATTATTAATCTATTGAGTGTCTATTAATTTGTATAAATTGTTGCCCAGATTTTCATTGAATTAATGTTTAATTCAAATGTGTATGCCAATTCAAAACACATCAATTAAACTGCAGTGTGAAAGGATTTCATTAACGTCAATAGAGACCAGCATTTCCAGGATTCTATATTCTGCCTCAAATGGAAGCACCTGAAAGTGAATAGTTTTGACAAAAATCGAATCGAAAATTTGAGACAACACTCAAAATAAATGAACTCTATTGATTTCGTGCTCGTGTCGTGCCATTTTTTGCTAAATTTTTGGCCGTGCGTGTGTGGAAAGTTCCTGTTTTTTGTACATGTCCGTCTGTGCCGTGCCAAAAAAAAAGTAAGGCAAGCGCCCATCCCTACTCGGATCCGCGGAACCCTTCCGAAACACGAATCTTTTATTATTTTGTGTGTTTTTTTTTAAAGATCTTTTGATAATGTTCTTTCATAATGCAAACAAAAACAGAAGCAAAAATTTTGGTCAGTTAGGTTCCATGAAATTTAATAGCCTGTACCGAAGGTACAAAGAGTATATGGGGATCTCCGCAGAAAAGTCTACCATGACCGAAAACTTAAAAGTTCATTAAAAGTTGTTTCTTACTTGATTTCGAAAAGGTTAATATGCAAAATTATTTTATTTAAAGAGTTTTAAGCTTTCCTTAGTACAGATAGCGATATATTGGGCTGTAAAGTACAAATTTACGTTTTGGACAGTTTTTCAGTACATTTTCTCTTTTCTCGATTTACAGCTCTAAGAGTCATTAAGCAATTCTACTCTTTTCGTAAATCTTAAGCTACAATTAAAATTGATTTTTTTGTTGCGTTTAATAATTTAAGAAAAAAAGGTGGAGCTGCAATCGGCTTAAAACCGGTTTAAAAGGTTGTTCAGAGCCATATCCCAGAAACTATTTAAGTAAAAACATTTTACTGTTTCAAGACCGGTTCCGAAACAGATTGAACCCGTTCAAAAGTGGCTTAAATTATGGACTTAATATTTTGGAATTTGGGTTGATAATATAATAATATTAATTTTCCCGGAGACAAACCGGTTCTGAACCACTATTAAATAGTGGGCAAGAAGCAACAGACAGCATGTTGGAGAAAGCCACTGCTGATGAAAGCTCCAAATTTGCGCTTTGGAAGTTCACTACCTTGAACCTTAAAAAGTGGTTTCAGTCTTACAAAACATCCTTGCCCCGCCGAAACAAGCTTGTCTCTGAATCTCTCGATAGCCCCCTCCAATTGGTCCTCCCAGTTCCCCCTCTCACCTTCACGGAGGTGAAAGGCGAAATCAAAGAACTGGTGATACGAAAGACCCCAGGCATCGACAACAGGACAATGATGATCCTTTCAGACAAGGCCATCCTTTTTCTGGTGCTCATCTGGAACGCGGCCCTAAGCTTAGCCATTTTCCATCGGCCTGGAAGAAAGCCCCAATTGTTTTCATCCACAAGAGTAGAAAATCACCCTCCTGTCCCGACTCGTACCGGCCGATTAGCCTCCTATCCACCCTTGGAAATATCTTCAAGCGTTGTATTCTTCGATCCTTCGATATACGAACTGTTTGTAAGAATGACCTTGTTCCAGTTTGGCTTTCCACTCAGCCATACAACTCCATAACAACTACATCGAGTAGTCAACTACATCCTCTAAAGGAACAACGGGAAGGAGTATGTCGTGGCAGCATACCTTGACATCCAGCAGGCCACTTTTCAGATCTGCCGCATAGACTTGACAGACAACCACTGATAGCTCAACTTAACAATTACCTACTCACTATTTTAGTTAATACTTCAACTATAACAGTACTCCATTCAACTCAGTATTGGACCCTGACAAGTTTGAAAATGTCCACCATTTCTTATAAGTTAAGGCGTCCAATTCTATGGTAGCAGAATTAGGATGCAAAATATTTTTATAAAATAAATGACTGGGAATTTCTCCCTTAAAAAACAACAAAGTTGCTGCAAGTCGGCCAGATCAGTAATAAAAAAACTAGTTTCAAATAATGCAATTACTGAATCGTTACAGTTTATGCCAAAAAAGTCGAAAAAACACTGTGCATTGTTGCTATCGGAACTAAGTTATAAAGTAAGAAACAGAACCGTTCACGAGATATTTGAAGCTATGTGCGAAAAAATGTGCATTAGACGGACATTTCCAAGGTAATCTAAGTATAAGAAAGTGATATTCTCAAACTGTTCTATAGTTTATTTTAAATGTTTTTATACCCTTTAAACGCTATCTGGATAAAACTTTACACATGGTTTTTGTTCCTATATCCTATTCCGAATCAGACCGCTAGAACAATGGTTTAGATAAAATAACTCCTAAACCGCACGACCGATCGCACTGAAATTTTTACTGTTGACTAAAAAGACCTGACTGTATTAGTTATAAAGAAAAAAGGAAAATTTCGCCATAAAAAATTATCACCATTTTCCTCAAATCTCAGTATGCGTTTTCATTGATGATATTTAAATCACCCACAAGGGTATTAAAACTTCGGAAGACTGAACTTTAATTTCTTTGTTTTTTTTTTGTTTAATTCGGCAATTCCTGCGCATGGCGATTGTAATACTTCCAAACAGGGAATAATACAGGAACCGTTAACCGAAATAAAGCGTTTAAAGCCAGGTACGAGTATCGAAACCGGAACCGAAATTAACATTTTTTTGAGAATCGAAAACCATTCACCGTTATAATAGGAACCGAAAAAACCTGAACCTTACCGAAACGCTAATACCGTTACTGTCTCGGATTCTTATTATTTATTTTATTGTTTTTTGATTATTTCAAACCAGGGTGTCAAACCGGAACCCGAACCGGAACCGTATACCGAAAAGAACCGATTGAAACTCAGAACCAGAACCGGAACCGCAATTATTTATTTTTTGCGTACCGGTATTTCGGAACCTTTATTTTTGGAACCGAAATGACCGAAAAGAACCGAAACATTGTACCGATACAGTTTCGGTTCTGAGTTTTTTTTTGTTATTTCATTTTTATTGCTTCAATCAGGGATTTCTTCAGGGTAAAACGCAGGGTAAACGTAATCAAAAACTTACAAATGTAAAGTTAAGGAATAATAATAACAATTTCATCTTATTTCGTTGCATATATTTTGGTTCAATTAATTCCAAATATTCAGCCATGCTCCCATTTTCACTTTCGCAAAAATTTTGCGATTTCAAACCGGTTTTAGGAGCAAATTTGCTTTCTAAATCGCAAAATGATTGCGAAAGTGAATATGGAACCATGGCTGATTATTAATTTATCCTTAATTTTTGCATTTACAAAGGAAATGAATTAATAATTGGCCCAAATAGACTTAACCTAATAGCAGGGTTAAATTGTGATCGGTAACGTTATCTGAAAACAGTGTATTTAACATTTCATCAGATATCAAAAGATCTTCTTGCTCTTCTATTATTGAGACATTTTTTTCTGAGGTAAAGTTTATTATGTTTAGTTTTTCTTCTTAATAACTACTTTTTGTTGTGTAAGTTGCTACCATTTCTATTATATCTTCGGATTAAAGGATTTTTAAATTGTACCGGTTCATACCGGTACATACCGGTACGTACCGGTATACCGAAATAAAAACCAAGGTACCGGTACGGAACCGAATACCGAAATAAACAAGAACCTAAACAGAACCTTTTACCAAAACATTAGTTTCGGTACGTACCAGAACCGGAACCGAAATTCGATTCGGTTTGATTCCCTGTTTCAAACGTATATTTCAACTGGTAAAATAGCAATATATACACTCAGAAAAGAGTCTTACATTTTAGAAACTCGCCCTTAAGGATTATCTAGAATCATACTCTCTTCTTAAGATATCTATATATAGAATCAAAATTTCTAAAAAGCGGAAAAACTTTTCTTTGGTTAATCTTAACCCTCTTATTAAATATGTAGGGTTTCTAAGTCTTAAAAAAAATCCTCCCTTAAATATACAAATGTTAGAAAAAGATAATATAAATTACAGAAATTTAGTTTCTGGATTTTTGTCAAAAATTCGCCCTACAAAAATTCTGTTTTAATATTTCTAAAAAAGTTATGTAAGAAAAAGCTAACGCAGTTTTTATGTTTCAATCTGTTTTTGTGTTTTTTTTGATCTGATATACCCCTACTGGACCTAAGTCTTAAAGTATAGGTTAAAATCTATCCAAATCGCTAAAGATCTCTGTTTTTAACGGAGATACGACTGATTTTGGGGCGGATTATATCGAACCACTATTAAGAAATATTTGTCAGCTTTATGAGAAATGGCCCTAAGTCGAGTTTGTCTTTTGTTCGTCCAAAAAAAAAAAAAAAAAAGCTAGAAATTGGTATATTAAAAAAAATATTTTTAAATGGCATATTCTTAGAAAACAATTTGTTAGTTCTATTACATCCATTAATTTTTTGGATGTCCTGAATTATTTAAAAAAATTTAATATTAAAAAAATTATACTTGTGCCGGTACGTACCGGTATACCGAAATAAAAATCAGAGTACTGTATCGGAACCGTCAACCGAAATAAAGCGAAAACCGTAATAGAACCTTTAACCGATATTCTCATTTCGGTACGTACCGGAACCGGCACCGGAACTGATATTCTTTTCGGGATTAATCCCTGCTTCCAAACGAGTTTGATAGAAGAATTTTGTTCTCAGATTTGTAAATATAGAACTTTTCGTTGTTTTCCTCGACTGAGTACAGAATTCTTGATTATGTTTCAGAGTGTGGGACTAGGACATGAAAACAATAAACAGTATTAGAATCAAATATTGTGTCATGCGTTCAACTATAATCCATATACAGAGACAGATTTAAGAATATCTTAAAATGCCTGGAATAGTGTTAGTTAGTTAGTTATTCTTATTGCTAAGTTCGTCGTTTTCCCCATTTTATGGTTTCTTTTTCTCCTCTATCGATTTCATTTATGGGTTTTTATTGCCACTTAATTTTTTTACTTCTCCTTTCATTCCTTCATTTTACACCTCTTTGTGCTTTAAATTTAGCTTTCCCTCCTGCTTCGTGGTCCACTCTGTCTCATTTTCCCCCCACATTTTGAATTCATTTTTTTCGGTTGACAACGGAAATCTTGGTCATTAGACACACCAACTAACAGTGGCTGCCCCCACCTGTGGTCCACTTTGTTGTAGTTGACGCACAAACAACTCCCGTGCAACTTTGTCAGTACTCTCTGGGTATGTTGTTGTTTGGCCAAATGACAAACACCTTGTAGCCTGACCGACCGTCCATCGCCTCCCTCCTCCCGCCTAATTGAATAACAATATTGTTGTAAGAGCATAATTCAATTTGCATTGTTGAAGGCTGGGCGGGTGGGAGCCAAGGTGGAAAATTATTATGCAGGTGGAAGGTTGCTCTTGCCGCCTCCCCTACACATCAATTGAAAAATCTTAAACAAACATGGGCAATTACCACAAATGGATACACTTGCTGTTGGGTCTTGTCGTCGTCGACGTTGGCGAGCAATTTTCTGGCCAAATGGACGGGCCATGTAATTACCCCGGTCCACGCCTCAGTCTTTGTCTTTGTCGGCCTCTCGGCGTCTACTAATTATCACATTTTTACTCATTAAAGTCACATTTGCCTTTTTTCTCGTCTTGAGGCCCAGGACCTTGGGCTGTTGATCCTGCTGCTTAATTATAGGGTAATCAGGTTTTCAGTCGTTTTAGCTACCGTACATGGATGATTGATTCGACCCAATACCAAAAGTTAAGCAAAACAAAAAAAAAACAAGAAAAGCTGGAGACATCTGCTCTGAAGAGTGCATCGCGCGTGCCGGCAAAAAACAAACCGATCCGAACAATAAACAGCCAGGGCAGCTGAAGCTAGCAAAGCCATATGGAAAACAAGCCCAAGGAAAAAGCAAATCGAAAACTGATTTGGAGCGGAAGTTCGTTTGCACCTTTCTGCAGTTTCCTGTATTTGTTGTCAGAACAATAAACACACACACAAATACGCACATTCAAGTCACGAAGAAGTCCACGAATCTGACTCCGCCGCGTACCTTGACGTTTTGGTCTTTGACGCCGCCTCTTGGTTTTGTCTTGAAAATGGAGTGGAATTTACCGCCCGTTGCCTTTTGTTGCAGCCTGCAACTCAAAAGCTTTTGACGATTCGAAGGATAAGAAAGGAGACTAAGAAGATTAAAAGCGTAGCTGGGAATTATCGGTAAAGGGGATTTCGAAGAAATTCAGAAAATCCGCTATAACTTTTTAGAGATGACAAATATATAACTTTGAATACGGAAAATTTTAATTTTAGGCTCAAGGCCCATAATATTTCTCAATAATACTGACTCTTTTGCTGTTCGATTAAAAATTTATTACAAATGTCGCTTATTGATTTAATGTTTATCACTTTTCTTAGATTTTCTAACTCCCTCGATAAAGATACATTTTCTTAGCAGAAGAATTTTTTAAATTCCAAAACTTGTTTTGTCAAAGTACATACTTACTTACATATAACAAAATATACAAATTTCTTATATATCATACTTATAGATCATCAACGCACAGCCTTAACCGTTAGATAACTTCGACATTAGTTTTCATTTGTGTTAAAAATTGGATGAAAATGCCCAGAATAAGAGATTTAATTGCAAAAAACAACTTTTTTTTAATTTCATTAGAACCCGGGACTCTTCGCTTACGCGCCGTTACTCTCACCTTTTAGCTATTGAAAATCTTGAAATGTTCTTGACAAACTTGATATTTGCCTTTTACAGTGTGTGGCGTTGTCATTTATTGTAAAGACGAACAATTAGTTACAATTATTTATCAAAAATTAAACAGTGCAATCATTTTAACTTAAGCGACGAGTTTGTGTTGCAACATCAGATTTCATATCTCCGAATGAAGATATAAAGCTTCAAAACGGCATAAGTCGGATCGGAGATATGTCGTTTTTAACTCGTCGGAGATATATCGTTTTCGGATCCGATGTCATGTCGTCGATCTCCAATCGGAGTTATGTCGCTTTAAAGCGTAATTTCTCCTACGAGTTACAAACGAAAAACTGTACGCCAAGAAAGTATGTTGATACAGGAATAAATTCGCACATGTCTACTTTTTTTATAAAAAAAGTGTTTTCTCTAATTTTTAAAATATCTTTTTATTTTATTCTGCTTCTCTCTGGATCTTAGAACAAACATACCAAAGAAAGTAACGAAATCCACTTAAATTTACCATTTAAAAAACAACGAGAAGGCAAAGCTAACTTCGACTGTGCCGAAGTTTTAATACACTTGAAAAACTTTACTCCAGCTGATTTAACTGGAAAAATATATATTGGATATAGATATCAGATATTTAAAATTTTTAAATCATTGATAATAAAAATTTGATAACATAAAAAAAACTTTTCTTAGTTAAACTGATTTTCCGACCGATCGGTCCTATTGCAGCTATATGCTATAGTCATCCGATTTTGATAATTTTTTTTCAAAATTATGTGAAAGCATATAAAACTAATATATACCAAGATTGGGGACGCTACGATAAAAATAAAAAAAGTTTTTCTGACTAGAAGTAGTTTTTTGATCGACCGTTTATATGGGAGCTGTATGCTATAGTCATCTGATTTTGATAAATTTTTCCAGAATTGTGTGGAAAAATATAAAACAAATATATACTACGATTGGAGACGCTACAATGGAAATCAAAAAAGTTTTTCTCACAAAGACTTATTTTTCGACTGATCGTTCCTATGGCAGCTATATGCTATAGTGATCCGATTTTGATACATTTTTTCAGAATAATGTGGAAGCATATAAAACTAACATATACCAAGACTAGTGACGCTACGATTGAAAACAAAAAGTTTTTCTAACTAGAACTAGTTCTTAGACCGATCGTTTCTATGGCAGCTATATGATATAGTCATCCGATCCGGCCGGTTCCGACATATTAGTTGCGTGCAGTAAAAAGAAGACTCTGTGCAAAATTTCAGCTCGATAGGTTCAAAACTGAGAGACTAGTTCGCGTAGAAACAGACAGACGGACAGACAGACGGACAGACAGACGGACAGACAGACGGACAGACGGACGGATGGACAAGCGGAAATGAACTCAGCTCGTCGTCCTGATCAAGAATACAAACTTCTGGGCAAAATTAATATACACTTTTCAAGTGTATAAAAATGATAAACTTTCAAAAAGGTTATATTTACCTTAACGAAATGAAAGATATTATAAAAACGCAAATTTTATATTTTAGATTTTTATTCGAAAAAGTAATAGATTTCGAGGAAAGAACTGGCAAAAATTTTGTTAACAAAAATCACCGCAATTTGTGTTGTAACAATAACATAAAAAGTTACAAAATAAAAAATTATGTTGTTATTCCAGGATATACGTTCATATCATCAATTAAAAGTTTATTATTAGAAGGAAATGTTTAGATATTGAATTTAGCCGACTCTTGGTCATGAATTGTTATATTTCCATAATTAGAAGGAAGTTGTTGACTTTTTCTCTTAAGCCATAAGCTTTTCAATAAAAATTCACTAAATATAAAAAAGCGTTTTCTTCATATCTTCCATTTTAGTATGAAAAAACTTTTTGTTTAAGAATTTTTTTCCGGTTTAACCCGTGAAAAATAATTTTGAGCAAACTTTGACTACTTTTCGTAATCAGCACTCCAAAATGCATATAATAACATTTTCTAAATAATATGAGAGGAATTCGTTTTTTTTTTTATAATAAAACTAAGGGCCGATTTCTCATCTTCTACATAGGTGCTATGTGTCAGATAAACATAAAGCTTACTCTGTTATTTGTAAGTTTATTTGACGTTTAGTGCTATGTAGGAGATGAGAAATCCGCCTTAAGTAGATTTTGTTACTTTCTTTTGGATAATTGCTCTAAGAAATAGAGAGAATCAGAATAAAATTTAAAATAAATTTCCACAATTAGAGAAGCCATTTATCAAAAATAAATTTAAATATCTAAACTTTTTTCTCTGTCAAAATACTTTCTTGACCTACTGTATTTCATTTGTTGCTTGTCGGAGATATAACGCTATAAAACGTCATATCTCCGACAGAAAAAAAACGACATACTAGTCGAAGATATGTCGCTATGCATTCGTGTCGTGTTGAAAATATTCGACACGCCCCCAACTCTAGTCTCATATGAGAAATATGGAAAAAAATGGAGTAAAGTTAACTTCGGTCTACCCTTATAGATTTGTTAATGTTATTTTGATTTTATTTCTTAAAATTTTTTTTTAATGATTATTTCAAATTCACTTAAAATCATAAAAGAAAAAGCTTACTGAAATTTTAGGACAATGGCTTGATTTATGAATTTTCTTAAAAATTTATATGCATTCAAGGCCTCCTAATCGATCAAAAAATTTCAATTCGATCGGTTCAATGGTTGAGGATTTATCTTATCTAGCCCATTGATTTAGCAGTCGAATTCGGCAGGTGTGCAGCGTGTATAGGAAAGAAACCATGTGCCAAATTTCATGAACATACCTTTAAAACTGTGGGAGGATATTAAATTGAAGCCGACAACGGACATGTCTAAATCAACTCAGCTCGTCACGCTGATCAAGAATATATAAACTTTAAGTCGTCGGAAACGCTTCCGTCTATGAGTTACAAACATCTAGACAAAAATATAATACCTTCAACAAGGGTATAAAAAGGAGAAATATGAAGCAAAGTAGTGCCAAAAATAAAAAATTTCTGACGTGATTAGCGCCAAGAATAATGAATAATGCAAGAAATTCGATAAAGACGGCTAATTAAATTGCCCATGACTGCAGTCTTAGTAAGCACCGTACACAGGCTCTACAACAATTGCAAAAAGTACCGGTTATACCATCAGGGTGCTCTCCCGATACAAAATCTGAGAAGAATTCAAGCATGCACTAAAACTTTAACTTTCCACAACAACACTTGTCAACCAAACTCATCGCGAATTTAAACTTATTGATTCTTTTGATTCTCTTTCACTCCACATTTACACTTTTTGCTTTGAGTTTAGGTAACATCTGTATTACATTTTGTTAAAACAAAAAACCACAATATAAGAAAATGTAATCTGGTGTTCCAGTCTGCTAATAAATATGCTTCTACAAACTTATTTCCATTCCAAGACTTTTCAAACTTTGACTTGAAGTTTTTTTTCTTACATATTCAATTAACTTTTCTGGTACTTATTTCACTTATGTATTCAGCTCTCTCCCTCTGGTTACGCCCCTGGCTTAGCGATATATGCAAAGCATTTTTTGCCAAGAAACGGCAGCTGTTCCTTCAATGTCCTTATGCTCCTTCGTGTGTTTGATTTGCGATTTGAGGCAAACGGAAATGGAATGACACGCGAGGCAAACGCACACACAAACACAAACACACTCCACATTCACATTCAAGTCGCATTGTTCGTTTAAGATTGGCAAAAAAAACACAAAAAACAACAACAACAACATCAATGAAAATTCCACTTCCACATATGGCATTGTGTTTGTTGAACTAGGATTCCAAAGGGGCGTGCCGCTAATAGAGGCATATGGCATATTTAGAAACTCAAAAATGCTCTCGAAATCCGATATCAAAAATCATTGTATGCATTTTTATTTCATTTTTACATTTTTTGTTTCCGCGTTTTCCAAGCGAGTGCACACAAACACACAATCTGGCAAAAAGAATCAGCTGCCGCTATGTATGACAAGGTGTAAACCTGACCAGCGCGTGTCCATATCCTAGGCTGGCACTTGATGTACTCATCATCATATTTTTACTCATACCCATTCCCCACCCAAAAAGGTCACAGGTTAATGATGCGCGCGCCCCGTGCTTGCGCTTCCGTTCAACAATTAGCCGAGGCACTTGAGCTTGAAGAAGAGCCCCGAAAAAAATTCATTGACCCTCGAGCGGAGGAGTTGTTGTTTTTATGTTTCAGTGTCGTCATAAATGTCAGGTGCGCACTGTCCAATTTAAATTTATTCATCGTTATTAGTTGCAACCCCCTTCCCCAACCCAAAAAAAGTAATTTGATTTGGAAATGAAATTTCCTTCCATCCCATTGGCCATGTACACTCAAAAAAAAATCAAGAATTTTGTACTTAAATTCGATCAAATTTTGAACAATTCTGATTTTAAGTACGACTTTTCAATCCCAACATACTTGGACTTAGTCCGGATTTCGGATATTAAAAGTACATTTTGGACTATTAGAACCTGTAGGTCGGTGTAGTTCGAGACAGGAATTTGCTTACTTAAAATACATTGAATCTTGTCATCATTTAGGTCTTAATTACCACTACTTGAATGAGATAAAGTGGGCACATTAAATTAGTACAAAATGTTCCTTGATAAAGCCCGTAAAAATCATAAACTTGTCTCGATTTGTTCTTGACACAAGGGGACTAAACTGAATCAAAAAGATTAATAAGGTACAATTTTTCGTTTCCATCTGACTTATGGGCGAAATCCATTTTATTTGATGGAATTGATAAACAATTTTTTTTTAAATTTTCGGTGTTGAAAATATATTTTGAAGAATTTTCGAATTATCAGTTTTTAAATTTGGCCAATTTTTTTTGGTTGGTTTCACATATGTTGCCATAACTTCCGTAAGCCTACACCGATTTAGAACTGAAATAAATGGTATTACTGCTAATAAGTCGGCTTTAAATTTTGAGAGAAATTAATATTTCAACACTCGGAAAAAAACGTACTTGGGCATACTTAAACTAAGTGCGAATCATTCTTAACTTAAATATTTTCCCAATATGTTCTTGAAATGAGAACAAATTCTTAAATCAAATACGAAATACTTAAATCAAGAAATTTTTGTACTTAACGTTCGAACGGGATACCATTTTGTTCTTAATATTACAAGTATGATTTGTAATTGTGTGTTGTTAAACCAAGAACGAATCAATCTTAAGTTTAAAAATTAGCCAAAATGTTACTGAAATAAGAAAAAATTCTTAAATCAAGTACGAAATACTCATATAAAGATCATTGTGAGTACGCATGTTCTTGGTATAAGAAAATATTGTTTTCTCTTCAATTCTAGCATAAAAACAAATCGGGATTGGTTCAAGACCATTTTGTCCTAAGAATAAGATTTGAAAAACTATGGAATGTACTTCGTTTATTCCGAAACGGTCTAAAATCAAGTATTTCGGAATTGAAGAAGTCGTGTTTGAACCAAGTATTTTGCACTTGTATCAAGAATCTTCGTACTCGATTTAAGTACAAAGATCTTGCCTTTTTTCCTGAGTGCATGCGTCGCAAACTTCTTGACAAAATTAATATACACTTTGGAAGTGTATAATAATAGTTATAGTAATAATACTAGTTTCAGTTTCAGTTTAATACCACACTAATCGAATCAATCATATTGAATTTTTGTTTAGGAACAGCTAAATACCTCAAAAAAGAATGACTTTAAGTAACTACGTGAATTTTTGTACGTCTATCAATTACTTTTTTCAAGCTGGATTTAAAAAAATCATAAAAAACAAGTAAGAAAGTCGGTTTAGCCCGACAGTAATATACACAGTACCAGCCAAAGTTTGTATATAACAGACAACTTTTATTGTTTCGTTATACTGTAGTTCAGAATTTTGTCACCGCTCCATATGAAAAGTGAATGAACGAGTTGGGAATTTTAAAGCGAGAAAAAATGGAATTTTGCGTTGGAAACTTTATTGACTTGGCATTTTAGGGCTATTTCGTTACTTAGTTCAAATGATTTTGTACCTAAATTTAAAACGAAATGGAAAAATTATAGATTTAAGAATTGTTATTCTTATTAAAATAATATTAACGGCTTGTTTTAGACCTAACAATAATTTGTACTTAGTTTAAGCAAAAGGAAAGAGAAAAACACACTTAAAACTTGAAGTACCAAAAAGATATAAGCTCCATCACGTTCATCCTAGAACTCTGAAAACTGTGTTTCTTTTGAGTGTACAGAAAATGTACATAAATAGCCAAAAACCAAATTGTGAAAACCTAAATGTTATGGTAGGATTTTCGGTAAAACACCTGAAACTCGATACTGGGGGGTGGGGATACATTTAAAACGTTAAAAACGAGCAGAAATTATCGTGCAGAAGCATTTTAAATGCCGCAGGACATCAGGAACCAACTGCCAACCTCCATTTTCGCTTTGGTTATCAGGTGTATTTTCGTGACGATAGCAAAAATATTGCAACGCATTGTGGGTGGAGGCAACGGGTGAGGGGTGAAGGCAGTACAAGTTGCAGTTGTTGGTGCTGGACCATTTCGTGTGCACGTCGTTATCCTTGCCCCGGATGCACAACAATCAAAATAAACGGCTGCCAAATTGACCATTGACCAAACATCGTCAGCAGCAGCAGCAGCAGCATGAGAAGGAGGCTACAAAACGGCAGGGGTAGAAGCGCCGCGATTTGAGACATCATCTTTGGTACTCTCACGTCCTCTGCATTGGGCCACAAGTCAAATGTCAAGCCACGAAAGGAACAAACATTTCAAGAGAACGAATTGAAACTTAAAGGCGAATCGATATAGACAAGGATAAACAAGTAAGCTTAAAGCAGAAGTATAGACTGCGTTTAAAGCGCGAAAGTTTTGCCCAGAGGTAGCCTTAAGAGAAAAACTACAGAAAGTTAGAGGGAGGCAATAACGAAGTTTATCTTCAAACGGACAACTGGTAAAGAGGCCAAACCAAAATACGAGTATATCTTTAAAGGCAAATGACAAATTTTGATAAGAATGGAAATGAATCATGGTTTAAAATTTGTACCCAATAGATCAAACCAACGTTTTCTAAGGTACTATTGGGGAAAATATTGCAATGTAAATAAAAGCAGCCGCATCTAAATAAAAATTACGATTTTGTCTTTTTCTACTAGAACTTGAATACATAAGTAAAAAAGTCGGTCAAGCTCGACTGATTTCTGATCCTGCTCCAAATTTTGTTCATAATTGATAACTTGTAAGTGTGGGGCCACTCAAAACAAAAATTCTTCTGTTGATTTACTTAGTCGATCTTTACCTTCCGCCCACCGACGTGACATGTCGACACCAAATCTGAAGTTCATTACTTAAACAAGCAAGTAATGAGATATATAAATGTATCAAATGAGTTAGGTAATTCGGTTAGATGTGGTGCCTTTTAATTTCCTTTTTACTTAATGATCGTCTCCGAGTCCAATACCTCTTGGCGATTAAATCACGATGCGTTTAAGCCAAATCATGAGCTCATATCATCAGGTTTAAAGTTTCACAAGGATGGGACAGATGTTAAAATGTTGTACAGGAAGAATCTAAATTTGATGGATCAGATCTAATGTTCTTATAAGATTTTGTAAACGATCTGTCCTTGGGGAAGCGCTTTCGCATATGACAATGTGAGACACACACAGACGAAACATGAGAAAGCTACAACAAAAATGCACACAGCTTTTGCACATACGTGGGTACTATTTATATTTGGGGAATATCAAATAATAACATATATTTATAAATTAAAATACCTTTATTGTTTTTTAAAATATTTTTTAATACTTTTTCCGCAGCCCTAAAACGTGGGATTTAAACGGAACAACAGCTTTGTATGGCGCGCCGTAGAAAAACGTTCCCCACGCAGTTAATTTTTGATGTCTGGGAATAAAATGAGATCGTCTGATGCTTATTCAGGGCTTTACGGCTTATGACCCATCAATTTGACGTTTTGGCTGGTCAAAAAGTCGTTTGGGTGCAGGAAATAATACCGGAACCGTTAACCGTAATAAACCGTTTAAAGCCAGGTACCAGTATCGAAACCGAAACTGATATTAAAATTTTTGTGAGAACCGAAAGCCGTTAACCGTTATAAAAGGAACCGAAAAATCCGGAATCATACCGATACGCTAATACCGGTATTGTTTCGGTTTTTTATTATTTATTTGATTGATTTAGGATTATTTCAAATATATATTTCAACTTGTAAAATAGCAATAAAGAATATCCAGAATCACATTCTCTTTTTAAGATGTCCTGCACATAAAAAAAACAAAATTTATAAAAAGCTGATCTTTGGTAAATATTAACACTCTTATTAAATGTGAAGGATTTCTAAGTCTCAAAAAAATCCTCCCTTAAATATAGAAATTTTAGAAAAATGATAATATAAATTAAAGAAATTAAGTTTCTGGATTTTAGTCAAAATACACCCTTCAAAAATTATGTTTTAACATTTCAAAAAATGTAATGTAAGGAAAACGTATCGCAAATTTTATGTTTCAATCTGTTTTTGTGTTTTTAGGGCTGATATTCCCCATTAAGTATTTTACCAGTGTATTATGTGCTATATTGGACCGTAGACTTAAAGTATGGGTTCAAATTTATCCAAATCGCCAAAAATCTCTATTTTTAACGAAGATACGGCAGATTATGGAGCGAATTATATCGTACTATTATTAAGAAATATGTGTCAGCTTTAGGAGAAATGGCCCTAAGTCGAGTTTGTCTGGGCGACATACGAAAAGAGATTTCCTTAATTCTGCGTTTTTTTTAGTATAGGGATACCACTGGAAAGAAACAAAACTGTTCGTCCAAAAATAAAAAGGCTAGAAATTGGAATATTTAAATATTATTTATATTTATATTCTTAGAAAACAATTTTTTAGTTCTATTACATCCATTCATTTTTATACACTTGAAAAGTGTATATTAATTTTGGCCAGAAGTTTGTAACGCATAGAAATATTCATTTCCGACCCCATAAACTATATATATTCTTGATCAGTACGACGAGCCGAGTTCATTTCCGCTTGTCCGTCCGTCCGTCTGTCCGTCTGTCTGTTTCTACGCGAACTAGTCTCTCAGTTTTAAAGCTATCGAGCTGAAATTTTGCACAGAGTCTTCTTTTTACTGCACGCAACTAATATGTCGGAACCGGCCGGATCGGATGACTATATCATATAGCTGCCATAGGAACGATCGGTCTAAGAACTAGTTCTAGTTAGAAAAACTTTTTTGTTTTCCATCGTAGCGTCACTAATCTTGGTATATGTTAGTTTTATATGCTTCCACATAATTCTGGAAAAATGTATTAAAATCGGATCACTATAGCATATAGCTGCCATAGGACCGATCGGTCGAAAAATAAGTCTTTGTGAGAAAAACTTTTTGATTTCCATCGTAGCGTTTCCAATCGTAGTATATATTTGTTTTATATGTTTCCACACATTTTTGAAAAAATTTATCAAAATCGGATGACTATAGCATATAGCTGCCATATAAACGGTCGGTCAAAAACTGCTTCTAGTGAGAAAAACTTTTTTGTTTTCTATCGTAGCGTCCCCAATCTTGGTATATATTAGTTTTATATGCTTTCACATAATTTCGAAAAAAATTATCAAAATCGGATGACTATAGCATATAGCTGCCATAGGACCGATCGGTCGGAAAATGTGTTTTACTAAGAAAAGTTTATTTTTATGGTATCAAATTTTTATTATCAATGATTTAAAAATTTTGAATATCTGATATCTTTATCCTATATATATTTTTCCAGTTAAATCAGTTGGAGTAAAGTTTTTCAAGTGTATTAAAACTTCGACACAGTCGAAGTTAGCTTTGCCTTCTCGTTTTGGATATCTTTAAATAATTAAAAAAAATGTAATACTAAAAATATTATACCTGTACCGGTACGAAGCGGTATACCGAATTAAAAATCTGATTACCGCATCGGAATCGAAAACCGAAATAAACTGAAAACCGAAAAATAACCTTTAATCGAAATTCTCATATCGGTACGTACCGAAACCGATATTCGTTTCGGGATTAATCCCTGTTTGTGTGACGTGATGTGTGAGAGCTTGTTCGTCTCCGGCGGTTTTGCGAATTTCTCTAAAGACTTCCGTCAAACAAATGGTCGTGTACCATTCAGAATTGACCGTCTTACGTTGCTCAAGGGGAACAGTGGCCACATGACCCATTCGGCCAAAGAAACAGGCGACTATTTGCTTAGCAGTGCTTCGTGCGCGATAAACTTTTGTGGGATTTTGTTCGTCTTGGAACATCCAAATGCTCGATTGCTACTTTCTTTTCGGCTCCTACCCATATATCAATGATTCGTCACCTGTGACGATCTAATGAACGTCTTTTGAAGCAGCGCGATCGTATTTTTTCAGCATTTCTTTGCACCAATCCACACGAGAAATTCTTCGAACGACTGTCAAATTATGCGGCAAAAACTTACATGTGATGGTGGAACTAATCTTTAGATATGCCGCAATCTCACTGTATGTCACATGACGATCTTGCATTATCAGTTCACGCACGATTTTGGACGAGGTTTACGGAATTCGTCGCTGAGCGAACTACGACCACGATTGAATTTTCTTAATCAGCGATATACTGTGGTTTTTGATGGTGCTTTATCGCCATACAAAGAACTGAGTTCGCCGAAAACCTTCCTGTGAAATTAAATTTTTTCAACTCGCTGTAAACAGCACAAATAGCGCTTGTACATCAAATCGTTGAGAGACCGTTTTTGCTACAAAAATGTCCAGCTTTATTTTGATATTACCAGATTTTATCCATTAACATTAGTGTTACCAGTTCCCGACATATAAATATTACCATATGTAATTGACAATCAATCTGATCACCGTTATATACAGGACTTCTTTTAATAATTTCACACCGATTTCTTGGAAACGAAGTTAAAGCAAAAGCCACTACCCGCTCTCTCATAATTAACCAGAATTGCTGTTTCCTCATATCGAATCCCACTTGGAGTCCCCCTTCGCTTCAACTCATTTGTGATTTGTGGTATTATTACAGAATAATGAAATCGCTAAGAGATTCCAATTCAAGCTACGCGCCGCGTAGGCCATTTATGTATTGGCATTGATTTAATACCGCGTCGCCGCATCGCCTCCAGGTTTTCGTTATCTGTTGCGTCTCCTGATGACTACCGTCCCCTGAGTCCAAGGCGCAAGGCATTTTGCACCTACAGAACAAAACGGCGGCTCCAAAGTCCGAATCTGATCTGATTCTGATTCTAGTGCCGCCTATCAGAGCCGAGAGATCAGCAGCAAGACGCCACAGCAGGCGGAGGATGCACCAGCTCCAACTCCAGTGCTGCTCACAAATGTTTATTCAATAAACTTGATCTTCCACCAAGGCAGAAGAGCAGCTGGCTGGCTGGCACATTCCTTCCAGTCTCCCGTTCCTCATTCACAACAAGACAAGAGGTTGGAATTTCTTGGTGCGTGCTCGGCACAGGTTCAGCTGGTTGGTGGCGGGGATCAGGCTTTTGGCGTCTGCCAGCTGCGCATCGTCCCCTGATTATGATAATGGAAGGCCTGCGACTCGCTGTGCACAAGTGGCCGACAATTGCTTTCGTTTATGATCGAATGATCGAATGCTTGGCAGCTCCGTTGACTCTCTGATTAATTTAATGCAAGAATGCTCCTTGGCGGCGTTCCTGGTTGGTTGGATGGCTTTTTTTGTGGCACGTTTGACCGCTGGATGCAATTAAAACGTGTTACCTTTTGGTTTAACGGAGGGGGAAACACTGCTCGGAAGGGGAAATGTCAGAGTTTTTAAAAGAACCAGAAAGCAATAGCGTTTTTACAAGAAACCAACAGTTGGTGATCACCGTAAGAAGATTGTGGTGTATACGGGCCTTCGTTTACTAAGTTGTACAGTTCGACCATTCATTCCCAGGCAATTACGCAAACAGATCATTGAAAAACTTCATAACCTTGCACATCCAGGCCGTAGAGCTACACAAAAGCTGGTCTCGGATCGATTTGTTTGGCCTTCAATGGCAAAGGACATTGGCAACTTTGTTCGCACTTGTACGCAATGCCAACGATGCAAAGTTCAACGCCACAACAAATCTACGATGGGGAGCTACGGACCAATTGATCAGCGCTTCGATCACATCAACATCGACATCATTGGTCCATTGCCAGTCTCAAGAGGCAATCGCTACTGCCTTACGTGCATCGACAGATTTTCCAGATGGCCCACTGCAATTCCGATTCCTGATATTTCAGCAGAAACAGTTGCTACAGCGCTTATAAATGGATGGATCTCGTCATTTGGTGTCCCATTGCACGTCACCAGCGATCTTGGAAGGCAGTTCGAATCAGCTATCTTTTCTGGCTTAATGCGCATTCTAGGAGCTAGCCCAGCTGAGATGCTTTTTGGCTTACAACTCCGCATTCCTGGTGAATTTGTCACTCCCAGACAACATCATCCCAACGAAACCGAGTTCATAAAGCTGCTGCGAAATAGAATGCAGTCTCTCAGTCAAAGCAATACATCGTGCCATGGTCAAAAGCAAACATTTTTACAGCCAGAACTCAATCATGCTACGCACGTTTATGTTCGCGTGGACCGCGTACGCGCGCCTTTGGAACCTCCTTATGAGGGTCCATTTGAGGTTCTGGAAAGAACAAGTAAATATTTCAAAATTCGGCTACCTAATCGCGACGTCAACGTCTCAATCGACCGATTGAAAACAGCTTTCTTGGACATCGCCCACACAAAGCCAACCACAGTCGCTCATCCGAAAACTGTGGATACACCTCTACCGGATCCTACAACATCACCGAAGCCATCTTGTACGACCACCACCAAATCGGGACGAACCGTCCGATTTCCCTCACGATTTCAATAGGATTCTATCTAGCGGCGGAGCCCTGTGGTGTATACGGGCCTTCGTTTACTAAGTTGCGCGGTGTGATCGGCCACTTCATTCCATCTGAATGGCAGAACAAACGAGAGCTTAAGTTGAAGTCGGCACTGCTCGACTTCGATATACCCGTTACTCAGGGTAAGGTTTATTTACGAATATTTTATTAGATCACAACATGCCCAAATTGTGGAAGATATGAGTTTTTTTCCAAATTGCGGGGGTGGCAACTCTACTATAGCTCATCTGATCGGGAAATGATGTACGGCGGATCAATAGGTGGCAACTCTACTATAGCTCATCTGATCGGGAAATGATGTACGGCGGATCAATAGGTAATGATGATTAAAATATATGTCTAGAAGGTTCGAACTATCCATTTTCAAAATTGTGGGAAATTTGAGGTATTTTTCAAATTGCGTGGGCGGGAACTTTTCTATCGTTCATCCGATCAAGAAACGATGTATGGCGGATCGTTAGGTAATGATGATTAAAATATATGTCAAGAGGGTTCGAATAACCTGTCTTCACAATTGTGGGAGATATGAGATATTTTCGAAATTGCGGGGGTGGCAACTCTACTACAGCTCATCTGATCGGAAAATGATGTATGGTGGATCGATAGGTAATGATGATAAAAATATATGTCTGGATGGCTCGAACTATCCATTTTCAAAATTGTGGGAGATTTGAGGTATTTTTCAAATTGCGTGGGCGGGAACTTTTCTGTCGTTCATCCGATCAAGAAACGATGTATGGCGGATCGGTAGGTAATGATGATTAAAATATATGTCTACAAGGTTTTATCAATCTATTTTCAAAATTGTGGGAGATATGAGGATTTTTTCAAATTGCGGGGGCTGGAACTTTTCTATCGTTCATCTGATCACGAAATAATGTATGGCGGATCGATAGGTAATGATGAATAAAGTATATGTCTAGAAGGTTCGAACAATCTATTTTGAAAATTGTGGGAGATATGAGGTTTTTTTCATATTGCGGGGGCGGGAGGGGGCGTGGCAAAAATTTGAAACAAACTTGATCTGCGTGCAGACAATACAAGTCTACACTGAAAAAATGGTAGCTCTAGCTCTTATAGTTCCTGAGATCTAGGTGTTCATACGGACGGACGGACGGACGGACAGACGGACAGACGGACATGTCTATATCGACTAGGCTATTGATGCTGATCAAGAATATATATACTTTATGGGGTCGGCGGTGCTTCCTTCTGCCTGTTACATACATTTGCACGAACTTAGTATACCCTTTTTACTCTACGAGTAACGGGTATAAAAACACAGTTTAGTCGGCGTCGCTTGCATTTGTCTACAACATCTAAGTTTTAATTAAGTCTTACTCTTGATATAAAAGTCTTTCAAATAAATATTATGCTAAGCCCCACAGCACTACCGGCATAAGATCAACAAATGGTGAATGTTTGGTGTCAGACTGAAATATCGAAGCATTATCTCCGCATCAACGCACAGTGGTTGCTGCCATAGGCCAAAAATAAAAAAAATTTATTTTGAGCTATTCAAACGGAAACTGTTCTTACTATCAGCCAATTGTCCAAACTTTATGACGTTATACTTTTTTTTGATTCTCTAACGGGACTTTCTAAAAAGAGAGTGAAAAGAGCGGACACGTGTTTCTGTATTTGACATTTGTCAGCAGCGCAGTGCAACTTGCTGAATTTGTATAATTAAGTTATATTATAAAACGTTGTTAAACCAAAAACAAAAAATATGAATATTGTACATAAAGGTATGAACTTTATTTTTACAATCCAATTTATAAATATTTCGTTTTGTGTTTTGTGAAAATCGTTGTTGAATAAGTGTGTCTTTTTCAGTTCCTATTTTTGGTGCATAGCAATGTTTAGGTAAAGTTTTAAGTGTTTCCCCCCGCTCGCCCACCAACGAAATTTGTACCCTGTTATTAATCAATATTTTAAGATAATAAAAGTGTTTAGTTCAGCTGCAGTAACCTGCAGCTGCACATGTGGCATTAAAAAAAATAACCTAACCTAAATTTTTTCGAAAGCAGTTCATTTAGTCTCTAATTTTGTTGTTGCCGCTTTGCAACTTACTATGGTTGATGGTAATATTTGTAATGCTTTTAGTGAATCAACATCCACAAGATGCTAAATATGTTATACCAAGCCGACAGAAATGAACAACTTAGAAAATTGTTTAAAAGAAGAAGTTCATGAGGAGCGAATTGAGATTGGATTGTCACCAAGGCTGCAAACCTCCCAAATTTTGGAAGATGTTCGGTTCGGAGGTTCGAACCAGTGAGGAATCTTTGGGTTCGGTTCGCGGACCGGTTCCTGGATGCTCTGAACCCCAGGTTTTGGTTCGAGCCTCGGTTCACTTAAACTAAAAATAATTTGAAGCTTGTTTTTACGATTAATTTATACGATTCAATTGTTATTGATCATCTATTATTATATAATATAATTTAGGCGACCTCGACTTGTTTTAAGTTAATGCAAGTACCGATCTTCGTATTAAAATTTCAATACGAGTCGAACCTAATTGTACTTTGGATTCATAAAATCTGGAATCCACCATCAACTGACATTTATTTTTGATTTATATTGATTTTAGTCCGGATGTCTTTTTACGTCTGTGTAGGCATTATATCTTTCTGTAACTGTTCATTTCTACTAAATCTTAGACAAAAAGGAACAGACTTTAGTGTTGAAAGTTCTCGTACAACTAAGTTAGTAGAATTTTTGATAAAGTCTTTTCCAAAATGTTAAATCATTTTCGATGTATGTTCTCTTAGGCAATTTTCGAAGGAATCTAAAACATCATTGATTGATTGTATAATTGACATCGGTTTTTTGCTTTCTTTTGTTCTTATAAACTTCCCTTCTTAACAGTCAGTCGTAGAGTCATTTAATATTAAGTTTTAAATAATCATATCAAGAATTTCTTCCGTCTGAGAAATTATTTTATATTGTGAACCGAACCTTTTGTTTTTGAATAAGTGGTTCGGTTCGGGTTCAGGTTTGAGGGATCAAACATGTAGAAGGTTCGGTTCATGGTCCGGTTCGTCCATTCCAAAAAACCCGAACCGAACCGGTTCTTAGGGGTTCGGTTCCGGACCGGTTTGCAGCCTTGATTGTCACTACTACTTATCATACAAATTGAATGAAAAAATATGGCAAATTCGATCACAAGAGGCCAAACAGAAGATTTCAATGAGAAAAAAAATTATTCAGAATGAGTTCAGGGTAAAAATGGGTCTTATAGTACACACGCCTAAAGCTGGAGGATGTGGAACATCGAATGATGGCAACACAGCCAGCAAATTTTTCAACAACCCTGATACATCTGCCGATATTTCGGGAATTGATAAAGACTTAATAATGAGAGTCTCAACTTTGTTGCAAGCCATATCTTCAGGCTACACGATAAATCCGGCAAAACTTGGGGACTATGCTCTTGAAACCGCGAAGCAGTATCCTTAAGTATCATTGGTTTTATCTCCCCCCATCGGTTCATAAAGTTTTACTTCATGCTCCCGATATTATAAAACATTCCTTACTTTCGATTGAAGAGCTGTCTGGAGAAGCCGCAGAGGCAAGAATTAATTATATTAAAAGTTTCGGTTGAACCATACACGCAAAATTTCACGCGTCGCCTCAAATACAGACTTGATAATCAGATTGCTATTAAGTTCTGATCCCTTTTAAACTGGAAAAAGAAAACTAACCTTCAACCAGAAGTCACCGCTATTACAATCAACAATTAATTTACTCGATGAGACAATATAAAAAGTATATGATTTTGTATAATTATTGTTCGTTTTCTACTTATAATATATATATATGTTTTTCTTAGTTTATTTTTTCGTTAACAAAATCTGTTTGCAATCACGCCCATTTTTTCGGATTATAGTTCTAACTATGCAAAGAACTTACAGTAAAAATTTCAGCCCGATATGACCACTAGAAGTATTTATGGCCGCTCTCCCATGTAAGCCCAACCACTGTGCAACGTTCTGGTCTGTATCCAAAGATTTCAAAACATCCTTAAGAAATGCAACCATATATAATTATCTATGTTGTGGTAAAGCTATTCAAAATCCACATATGATGTATACCAGAATTATATATACATATTTAAATCACAACATATAGGGGGCATTCTTTCTCAAACGTCCCAGTCAAAAAATGAAAATTTTTGGTTGGCTTCATACTTTTGTGAATTGTTATCCTATATGAAGTAATAAAAAATTAACTCAGTAAAAAAACAATTTTTTTTTAAATGAGTTAATATTTTGGGAATTTATTACTCTCATATAGGATAACAATTCACCATACTTCATACTTGCCAATCCAAAAATTTTAATTTTTTGACTGGGACGTTTGAGAAAGAATGCCCCATATATATTCTTGGGATTACGTATGCAACTCTTTTCCAATGTCCAATGCATTGCGTACAGAGCATTTTCACTTCGATCTTTGCGAATCCAACCATTTCACACAAACACACATAGATTGATTCTGAAACCTCTTAACCAACTGGCCGACCCGTCGTCTTTGTCGCCTGCTGTGTCTTAGCCAGATGCAATGCAACCTTGTCGTCGATCGATCGTCGACAGTTTTCCTTTCCAGCCTCGTGCCTACCAAGTTGTCATAACGTTCAACACATTTGTTGCCCCTCGGTGGCGGCGCCGCCGTTCGCCGTTGTTGCTGGTCCCTGGACTCTTCAGCGCTGCCATAAAAGGATTTGTCACGTGCGAGCTTTTGTTAAAAATTCAACAATCATCGGATAGCAATCTCCATTGCAGTTACTGCATTATGCATGTGGTTCGCGGCATTCCTGTTGTTTTTTTTGTTTCTTTTTTATGAAGGACACATTAGGATTCGTGTACAAGATGTTCTCGATCCCTCGCACCAAACATTGAAATTTATAATTAAGTGCAAAGGGAACTGGATTTAAAAAAAAAAAAGGCGAATGAAGAGAGCAGGGGCCCACAATTGGAGTAACAAACAAAAGCCTAATGATGTCCTGAATGAATGTGCCGTTAGCCACACGCACACCCAGGATAAATAGACAAATCATCATGGCTAATTCATGACTTTTGAGGACACTTTGGGCAAACATTTGACAGACCAAGGATGTCTAGGAATATTCACTTTGGAATTGATTATGCGTGAGTGTGTGTGTGTGTGTGTGTGTGTGTATGGCAATCAATTGGAGAATCAATCAAAATGCAATAGGATTTGACAAAGCAATCAGAGATGCAGAATAAGAGGAAACCAGAGAAAGGATTCAAAGATAGATACCTCATCTACACTAAAAAAAAAAGCTAGTTAAATCCATCTTTAAACAATGATATAAGATTTAGAGCCGATTTTTTATCTACTCTATAGCTAATATCTGTTAGATAAAACTTAATTTTAATGTTATTTATTAGTTTATGTGACAGATAGTGCTAAGTAGGCAATTATTTTAATTAAAATTGACTTTTCTTTCAAAATGAGTGTGAAACGTACCGAAAATAAGTGATTGCATAATTTATCCAACTAGTATTTAAACCTTCGTCCAGATAAACTCTGACGCATAACTATGGCCGCACCAAGTTTTTTCAGTGTACGATTACTTAGAGTGAGGAGAGCAACAATTGGTGAATGCAGATAAAAAGGGAATAAAAAATAAGATAAGCAAGAAACAAAACAACAACATTAGCAATACAAAATCTACCTTTAAAATTTAATTTCGTTTTTTCTTGGTGCATATATTTAGCCGCACTTTAAGAAAGACAAACAATCAATAGACAAATGATTAGAAAAATTTTTTTTATTTGTTTAAGTAATGAGTACGATCTCATTTAACTTAAATTAGTTCGAAAACTCTTTTTGGCAGAAGCATGGAAAGTTCTTCCCATGCCTGAATTATTGCCAATTGGCAATATAACCAAATGGACAACATGATATGTTTTTAGGTATACCTTTTTCGAACTCATAATGCCCAAAAGTTATCTATCGGATTTATGTCAGAAGAACTCGCCGGCCACCCCAAAACAATCATATTGTTGGCTTGAACCCATGAGCATCTTTTATAACTGACGTGCTTTGAAGGGTTTTCATTGCTGAAAAATGCGTATTTTGCGCTCTACGCCTGCGCAAAGGATTCATTTATAGGATCTCCGTGTACTCAGTAAAGTTCATGTGAGTGCTTGGAAATGTCAGCTCCAAGAATCGAGACACTCTGTGAGCACCGCAAAACCACCAAAGAACCACTTTAGAAATTTATCTTTGTGAACTCATGGGAATCCTTGCATATGGGGTTCAGCCCCTATCAAGGCTTGCAAATTTTTTGTTTCCTATATATAATCGGTACGGTTGCAGACACAAGAGGTCTGCTAATTATCTTGTAAAATAGCGTCTTAAACTAAATGCAAGTAAATGCATGTTTAAAGGTCCCGTGCAAACGGACATTTATCCAAATGCACGCCACTTTAAACCACAAATTTATATTAATGGCAGGACCCCCATAGAAGTAAAATCGGAAATTAAATATCTAGGTGTAATATATGATAATAAGAACATGCTCCCTTGTGTACAAAAAGCTAGTACAACCGATACTACCCCATGGACACATAGCATGGTTCAATTTAAAATCCAAGCAGATGGAAGATTTACGTCTCTTTGAGAGACGAGTCATCCGTCGAGCGTTGGGTACAGGAGCCAGGGACCCTTTCACTATCCATTATATATCAAATAAATTACTGTACTCTAAAACGAAAACAAAACGTTTAGATACATATGTGTACGACATTTTATAAAAGTTTTTAGAAAGAAATACAAATAGCCCAAATCACTCTGAATCATATAGATCATCTCAAAGAATTAGGTATTATACACGACTCGGAAGGCAATCTGATTTTCTATCATAGGAAACAGTTGTCCTTAGATCCGAGTGATTTAGTATACAATATAAGACAATAATTTCATGTTCCTCAGCATTGGCGCTACTCTCCCTTTTCATCCCCTGTACATAACCCATATTTTCTTTCTCTTCCTTTCTGTTATTTAGTTTTTTCCAGGTTGTAATCTTAGTTAGTAATTAAAACAAAAAAAAAAACAATTTATGTAATGCAGGTTTTTACCCGGGTGTGGGTTTCCCTGTAACGTATATTTAGATCTGAAATGTAAATTTTCGAATCATAATTTAATCTTTTATCTCCAGTTTTTTACCTATATATGTTAATCATTTTATTATCTTTTCACGCCTTGATAAGCATCAGCTCAGGGCAATATATATTACCATAATTTTAGTAATTCAGGACTTGTCCACCTTTATTTACCATAGTTAAGATACATAAACTCTGTTATCTTTAAATTTGTTAATGACAATAAAAAATTGCTAAAAAAAAAATTGAGGTCTGCTAAATTTTATATTTTTTTACTCGAATCAAAGATTCAAAATTCTTAGATTTTACTGGCGCCCCCGAAATAAATAATCTAGCTGCGGGTCTGTTTGATATCGATATCCTTGTACCACATTCAATTTCACTTAACTAAAAACCGGAACAGGCCTGTAAGTTGCGTTATTAATCAGTCTCGAGTTCTGCACTCTTATACTCTAACAATAAAAGAGTACTGATCTTTTTTAAACAAAAAATAAAAAGGAAAATACTAATATCCCATTTATTTTTAGTTAAATAAGATTCGCGACTCTTGTTCGGTGACTATTGCTCAGTGACTGTTCTCTGAGTTCAATTACTCACTACTCGGTGACTGTTCACTCTATTGTTCTTTTTTCTTTAGTTACTCTTTGCTGATTCCAAATGTGTGTCAACTCTGTTCTAAACAACTTGCTGGTGTGGCAGCGATATTTGTAACCATTTCACCTAGGTTGATAACAAATAGGCGAAATGTAAGTATTGCAACTGTACTTTATGTTGCAATTCACAAAGCAATCTTAGCCGCCACCTCAAAAGCAAGATTGCAGGTGAACCTATTGTCCTGTAGATTGAAATAAACGAGAACTCTGCCGTTGCCGAAAATGTTCAGCAAATCAAAACGGCCCGGAACAACTGAACAACAGAACATCGGAAGAACTGAACAACGTAACAACCGAGCATCGGAAGAACGGAGCAATTGACCAACGGAGAAAAGGAACAACTGTGCAACTGAGCAATAGAATAAAGGAGCGATTTAAGTTAGTTTAAAAAAATAACCACTGATAATGTGAAATGAACAAAAGAAAAGATTAAAAAGATCTAAGAGATAGTACACAGAAAAAAAAGGATATTTTTTGATGATCCATTGGATATTTTTCATATCCATTTGGACTGGATATGTCCATATCCATTTTTATCATCCATTTGAGTTTGAATAATGTTAAATTGATCTTAGTTATTCATTCAATGGAGCTGAAAAATATCAAAAGGATGTGTAAATTTGAAAAGGATATGCATTTCAATATCCAAAAAAAGGATATGTCCATATCCATTCCAAATGGATCTTTTTTTTCTGTGTACATATGACAAGCCCCCTGTATATGAAATTAATATTAAGTATTTAAAAGTATATCGGTTTTTCGGTCTGCGAACCGAATCCACATAATTTTTAAGGGTAGGAGCCGCCGAACTGAACCTCAGCCTCAATAGCTTAGAGCTACTGCTATATTTTGATTTAAACTAAATTTATTTTTTATAAATTTTCCAATTAAGTATCTATCAGCTTTTACATAAAAACAATTCATATATAATAAAATATGTTATCTAAATTTTTAGACTATTTCAAGCAACCATTCTACCATATTGACAGTATTTACAGCACAGCACGGCTTCGACTAGGATATTAACGCCCAGTGCGATAGCGCCCATTACTAAAGATATGCACATTTTTCTAAAGCTACTTTCTTCCCTTTTCGAAAATCTTATACGGCCACACTAAACAATTTTTGGACTCAGCGGACTGTTTTACTCAGGGATCGGCTGCCAAAAGCTCTGGATCGAAAATGCAGTAAACTCATAACTATTAGTAACAAAGTTCACACAATACTAAAAAAGAGCTTCCGGTTCTATTTTCAGAAGACTTTTAGTTAAATTAAGTAATTTACATTTTATTCTATATGAAAAACAGCATTTTAATTTAAAATATATCCAAGATATTATTTACGTTGCACTTCTTGTTTAACAGTGTAGTTAAAGCCTCTAAGTTAAGTACCCCAGTCAACTTCATTATGCCCCGTTAAGGTCTTCAATTGCAAACAAGCCTCGTCCATTACCCATTCAGTGGCTGTCCGGCATATACATAGTGTGTACGTACTATGTACCTTACTACACCAGGACAAACAACACCCAATGGCGCCCAGGTAAACAATCAAATGTCCAGCAAGGCGTGACGCTCAGGCCGAAGCGAAGGTGCATTTATTTGCCGAGCGGACTTTTTGCATTTGCCACACTGTGTAAACAGTGCACGAAACAAGGATCTAAAAGGAGCTGGGGTATGTTTGCCCACGAGCCTACACTTTTGCTCCCTTGCACCTGTGTTTGCACTCAAATCTAGTTGTTTGTGTCGTGCGGCACGGAAGAGACACACATGGGAATTCAATTTGGATGCACTTACCACATTGACAAAGTCCTGAAACGTTACATAGCCGGGACCAATGGGCAGTTGGGCCTTCTTGGCACGCTCTAGCAATAGCTCACGTTTATTCATAGGCACTTGTGATAGAAATTCTGGTGACTTTAAGGCCACCAAAAATTCTGAGACGGATATTTCGCCAAACCCCTCGGGATCAAACTGCATTAAAGATGGAAAATTTATGAGAATTTGATGGTATGAGAAAAATTTTGCAGGGATTACTTACCATATCGAACAATAGTTTCCATTTCTAAGAAAGTTAAAAGAAAATTAGTTTTTATGAATTGTTTGAGATTACATTAATTTTAAACAAATATGTGTGAAGAGCTTTACAAACAAAAACAATAAAACGTGCGCAAGTTAATCATTATATTTTAACCTGTTCCCGTTTGCCAATTTCATCAAACGGAATATATCAAAATTTTGTTTTGTTTTAAATTTTCTTTAGTCATTCTTTTCTTTTTAGTCATTTCGATTCCGCAGATCGAAATCAGAAATGCAAACTTACATCTCTAAGTAATTCTCTTTTCAGCTCAGCCTCGTCAAAATCCGAGTTTAGGGATGTGTGTTCTGTATCATAGCCAGCATCATTTGTGCACTGCTACAAAATTTTTAATTTTTTAAAGATTATATTCAATTTAAGATTTAAAATTCTTCAAACTACTTACATAACGCATTTGCGTATGCGATAACGATCCTATAGAGGCCAATGATCCAGCTATGGTGGATATGTGTTCAATGTCTGCTAGGGTCTCTTGCTGACTACTACCGCCGGCATTTTGTTGACTCGTTGGGATCTCTAGGGCTCGCGAGCTGCCTCGCTCGGACCCGGGCCACATGGTGTCTAGAGTCCGTGTTGCGTTCTAGGCTCGCCAGGATTCTTATGAGGAAGTTTTAATGATGTGGACAGTGATTGTAGCTATGGAAGAGGAAATTCAAATTTTAATTTAAATTAATGTATGAGGGTTTCACGACCTTATTTACTTAATACAGGTCTGGTCTGCACATGGTATTCAAAAACGTTGCACCAAACTTTTGAATGGATAAGCATATGGATAGAAATATGAATCCATGTATAGATTGTAACCCTAATCAGCAAGCTGCGTGGGTCACTATAAATCTAGTCGCACTTTATCTGGTCCATTCCAAACATTTGTCAAACTTTTTAAAGAAAACTTAACTAGGCTGCAAACCGGTCCCGAAACGAACCTCTTAAAACCGGTTGGGTTCAGATTTTTTGGGTCTCTTGAAACGGACCATTAACCGAACCTTCTAAATTATTAAATTTTTGAAAAACATTCGGTTTAAAAATCAACCTTAAATTATTTTCTTTAAGAACTTAAATATTATTATACAAATTTGTAAGTCATTTAGTAAAGATGCGTATTGACAGTGATATATGAATTCGTCAATTTTCGTAAAGGGCCTTTCCTTCCAATTAATATAGTCAATCCCATTTTTATTGAACAGGCTCTTTTGGTAAAAGTGGACCATGTGTTTTCCGATACATATTCTAAGCCTATCAAATCTAAAATTCACTAAAAATGCGTGAACAATCCCACAAGACAAGAACCAAAACACTGGGTTTAAAACCCGGTCCGAAAACAGTATCTTAACCGTTATAGCGTTTTCGAAACTCCATGGCGAACTTTCTTCGGAACGTCAAGAGCTTGCTGACTTGAACAAAACAAACTAGTTTTAGGAGTTCAAAAATGTAGAAAATAATAACTAATACGCAAACCGGAGCCTAATCGAACCTGAACCGGATCAGGAATTTCTGAAGGCTTCTGCAAAATACAGCAATATCTTATTAAAGTGCTTAGAAATCCGTCCTTGCAACAAAACATATTGTTGAATTGTATAATCGTCAAAAGGAACTAATGAATGAAATCATCAATGATTCTCCACCATATATATCTTCCGATGAAGATAAAATTAAATCTTTAGCTAAAGAGCTAGAAATAATGGTAAAGTGACAGATATTAAATTGGGAAACGACTTTATTGCTTCTTTTAATGGAACTTAAAAATTGTCTCAAAATATTAATGTTTTTTTATTTTTGGAAAAACTACAATATCATTGTAAAGTACTTAAAAATGTCACACTTGTTGTATTAGCTGTTCGTGCAACACAAGCATCAAATTTGTTTTATCCAGTCAATGAGCCAGTATTGATGAAAGTTTAACTGAAAGACATACTCATGATTAACCTATACTAGGCTCGAATATTATATTCAAAATATCAACTCTACGAACTTCCAAATATGAATAAAATGTTTAAGTTTGTTTCAATTTACATTCATGCTTTTGTTTTCTGACTTAGCAAAAATCATGATAATTGTTCTTAATTATAAATTCTAAACCCGCTCCGTGAACCCTAACCCAAAAAGTTGCGCGGGTTCTAAGACCGAAGTGAACGCCTCCCGAGTTCTAGCAGGTTTGCTTATAAGTTTTCAGATTTTCCGGATAATACTGCTCTTTAAATCAAAGGTGTGCAATTATGTTTCGAATGATTTTTTTATACAACTTTGAGGCTTTACTTTAAGAAATGGATGCAATGTGTTTTTCTCAAAGTACTCTATCGTTAGCTATGATTTTCCCCAATGTTCAGGCAGCATACAGATGACACTATGAAAAAATTTCTCGTTCCTTGAGGCGATGTAAAGAATCCAATCCAAATCCAATTTTTGGTTTCTTCGTAAGAAGAAAGGTGCTACTTGGATAGGCCATAAGTCTTCGATCGGATCGAGGGGTAGTCTGAAAGAGCTTTTAAAGCATCGAAACTCAAACTGGCAGGTTGATTCTGACTAAAAATCATTCCCATAAACTTTTAAGTACATATAATACCTCTCAGAGGTTCTCTTAAAATTAAATAAAAAAAAACAAAGCTTCCCGCTCATTGTGTTTAAAAAAAAAGGAGTACATATGTTGTTTGCACTTAACCAAATCGCCATATGGGCACTTCCGCAGAAAAGTCTACCGTGACCGAAAAATTAAAAGTTGTTTCTTACGTGATTAAAAAAAGGTAAAAATGCAAAACAATTTTAAATAAAGAGTTTAAATCTTTCCTTAGTACAGATAGCGATATATCGGGCTAGAATGTACATATTTACGTTTTGGCCAGATTTTCAGTGCATTTTTTCTTTTCGATTTACAGCTCTAAGCAATTCCACTCTTTTCGCAAAACTTAAGCTACAATTAAAATTGATTTTTTTTTGTTGCGTTAAATAATTTAAGAAAAATTATCTTCGATAAAAAATTGTCAAATGAAATTTAAGTAACGTAACGTCAGTAACGTCCCGTCAGATATAAAAAAGCTAATAAAACGAGAAGGCAAAGCTAACTTCAACTGTGCCGAAGTTTTAATACACTTGAAAAACTTTACTCCAACTGATTTAACCGGTAAAATATATATAGGATATAGATATCAGATATTTAAAATTTTTAAATCATTGATAATAAAAAACTTTTCTTAGTAAAACACATTTTTCGACCGATCGGTCCTATGGCAGCTATATGCTATAGTCATCCGATTTTGATAAAATCTTCCAGAATTGTGTAGACGCATATAAAACTAATATATACCAAGATTGGTGACGCTACGATGGAAAATAAAAAAGTTTTTCCCACTAGAAGTAGTTTTTTGACCGACCGTTTCTATGGGAGCTATACAATACAGTCCACCGATTTTGATAAATTTTTCCTGTATTATATAAAAGCATATAAAACTAACATATACCAAGATTAGTGACGCTACGATGAAAAACAAACAAGTTTTTCTCACTAGAACTAGTTTTTTGACCGACCGTTTATATGGCAGCTATATGCTATAGTCATCCGATTTTGATACATTTTTCCAGAATTATGTGGAAACATATAAAACTAACATTTACCAAGATTAGTGACGCTACGATGGAAAACAAAAATATTTTTCTCACTAGAACTAGTTCTTGGACCGATCGTTCCTATGGCAGCTATATGATATAGTCATCCAATCCGGCCGGTTCCGACATATTTTTGCGTGCAGTAAAAAGAAGACTCTGTGCAAAATTTCAGCTCGATAGCTTTAAAACTGAGGGACTAGTTCGCGTAGAAACAGACAGACGGACAGACGGACAGACAGACGGACGGACGGACAAGCGGAAATGAACTCAGCTCGTTGTCCTGATCAAGAATATATATAGTTGATGTGGTCGGAAATAAATATTTCTATGCGTTACAAACTTCTGGGCAAAATTAATATACACTTTTCAAGTGTACCCGGCTACGCCGATGTATCGGCTACGCCGATGTTTAAAATACCCTTACAGTTTTGGAAGACGCTACCATTAATGACAGAACAAATTTTCTTACTAGAACCATGGTTTTTTAACCGACCTTTTCTATGGCAGCTATGTATTTGCTATAGTCATCCCATTTTGATACATTTTTCCAGAATTATGTGGAAACATATAAAACTAACATATACCAAGATTAGTGACGCTACGATGGAAAACAAAAAAGTTTTTCTCTCTAAAACTAGTTTTTGGACCGACCGTTTATATGGTAGCTATATGGTATTGTCATCTGATTTTAACAAATTTTTCCGGAATTGTGTGGAATCAGATAAAACTAATATATATCACGATTGGTGATGCTTCGATGGAAAACAAAAAAGTTTTTCTTACTAGAATTAGTTTTTGGACCGACCAAAAATTATTATAAAAATTAGTAAAAATTATTGACGCAACCTTATTATTGTAGTTCGACCAATATCTGATACACAAACATTCCAACTAGACTTTCGAATAGGAAATTTAAATCCAATCGCCGTTAAAATCTCTACAGATTTCTGTATTTCTTCTTTTCAAATATTTCTGAAAACGTCCCATAAAATAGATGTCACTATTCAGAATAACTGGCAATGCGAGCAGAAAATAGTGAACGAAATTATGCTTATCGCCAAGTTAAAGTAGCCTGTTATGTTATCGCCAAGGTAATAGCTGATAAATCTTTAGATTAAGGCCTTTGAGTAAATCGCAACATAACCTGCGTTTAAATCTCGGAAAGGCATATATATTTTTTTTTTTTAGTGAAACAAGAACCCTTAAATATACCCTTTTTAAATATAATCAGTCATTTTTTAATCATTTTGGAATAAATTATGTCAGTTCTGTGCATTTTCCGTCATCAATAGTTGGCAACCCCGTATAATTGCGTTCACAAAAGCAAGCTTCAAAGGTTTCCTTAGGCGTCTGTGCCCCTAAATACCATTAATAAATTCAATTCTATGAATTGATAAATAATTTAAACCAATTTTTTAGCTAGATGTTGTACAATCGTTTGGCCTGGCCTTTTATAGCTCAACTCTCAAATTATTTTTCCTGAAACTTTCTAAAAATAATCTTTAGTTTAAGAATTGTTTTTTGTTAACTTTTACTAATTGAGAAATTCCCATTCTTTTAGATTTCAAAGCAATGTGAAAGCTTTTGTTCAAAAGCTTTTAAATTATTTCCCCTTACGAAAGCTCTTGTGCTTGATATGCCATGCTGGGCCTCATGGTGATGCCATTGGCATTGGTCGTACTCGTTAAGCTGTCGTGCTTGATTTTGGTTTGTTGACAGTGGTTCGAATCCCACTAGAGTTTGATTAAAAGAACGTCTTTTAATTATTTATGCTTTTAAGTTTGCCCTGTAAATTTCATTTGCTGCAATTTGACATTTTTGGAATTGTTGCCAGACTTTACCTGGGGCTAGAAAGAAGTTAGTTCAGTTTTAATCATGGGCTAAAATGCGGTAATCAATACCTTAGTCTATTTCACAACCGGGAACACATTTTTATTTTTATTGTTGTTTTTATGTTGCAACTATGGCAACCTTTTGTTATGTTTGCTGATGTTGATAAGAAGGTTATTGCTCTCTCTAGTACAAAAGCAATTTCCTGGTAACTTGCCGAGGAAAGGGGAAACTACCCAAAAGATGAAACGTTGCATTTTCTTGTTGATGTTATTTTTCATATATATTTTTATTTAACTTAACCAACTGCGCAGAATCCTTTTAAAAAACACTTTAATTTTGCTTTATTTCACAAGGAATTCAATGTTTAAGTTGACAAATACCGTTAAGCGAGGGTAGCAGACTGCCTGCTTTGGTGAGAGTAAGGGAAATAACCCTTGTACCGCCTGTTAATTACACTTAACATGTTTCTTAAACACTTTCCTCACATGTGTTTACCTTTATTAAAATCTCTAAAAACAAAAAAACACCCACGCAACAACAAACAAACGTTCCACCGGGCGGCAAAATGTCAACTGACAAAAGAGAAGGACCCCATCATCATCATCAAGGAGAGGCATTGAAAGAGAGTTTTGCGAGAGCGAAAGGGGTTGCTAGGCAGGGTTTTGTTTATAGTCTTTAGTTTGGGGGGGTTGTGACAGTTAAGTAAGCATTGCTCATGCGCTTTTCCTCTTGCGAGCATTTCCCTTTACCACCAGCACCACCCCCGCATTCCACATCCCACCCCATGACGCAACCTTGCACCGACTACCGCAATTTATGTCCCAGGCACACATACATACAGACATCATACTTCAGTTTTATACAAAAATGTAAACGGCGAAAGTAGCTACGAGGGCAGGTCGATAAGTCAGTTTTTGAATAAAAGTTATTTTCTTGGGAAAAAATATCGATTTATTATTATAATTAATACATTTATTTGGACCAAATCTTTTGAAAATCGCTATGATATCGAAATACTGTAAATGTAGTTTATTAGAGGACACACAGATCTATCAATAAATATACTTTTAAATTAGCAGAAAATTTTTATTATATTTTTTATTTTCTTCCTACTCTCTTGCCTACTTCTTCCTCAAAAAACAGAACATCGTACAAAGGGGAATGAACAAGTACCTGTATAAGTTCAGGCAACAAACGTTTTTCTCAAAACAAATGGCTTTTTTTTCAGATATCCCCTTTTTAGCATGATATACTTTTCCCAAAGCAACAGACTTCTTTTTAACATTTCCAACGAATATAACTTTATAACATTCCCGGAAAAGGCTTTTGTCTCTGCAATAAGGTGCTAGCAAAAACAAATACATATGGGCACTTCCACATGTTTTTCAAAAAACTTTGTTTAATGATATTTTCGTAGGAAAACATACAAAAACTTATATTATTCAATTTTACATCAATTCATAACCCACTTTCAGAAATTCAAAAGCGAAGTCTTTTCAAGGGTACAAAGATTCAAAAAAATGAAAATGCAAAAAATACCGAAATTTGTTGGTTTGCATTATCGCATATTTTGATGTGCCGTGCGACATTGAAAAAACAACATTAGTTATCAGTGCGTCGAAAGTACAAGCCGAAAGATTAATCAATATTGAGTACAAATAGAGATTTTTTTACAATTCAAAGGAAAGAACCCTTGCTGAAAAATAAGATTTGTGTTCTTGGTACTTACAGTTGAGGAAAAAAAAAACTTTGAAACTTTATCTAATTGATCAAAAAACAAATAATTACACAGTTCTACAAAATTAGACCTTTTGTGGGTATCCCGAACATTTCAAACTAATTACTGTTCGTCTAGCCATGCTGAATACGAGTTGATTAGCCAAAGTCATATCTTAGTTTCCGTTTCCAAGAAATTGCGGAAAAAGCATATTTTCGATTTTTTGAACTATTCGAATTTTTTGAGACCACACTAACCATAAGTTGATGGGTTTATGAAGCCTATTTGATAGTAGCATGTCAATGCAACTGAGAAAAATCAAACACATCAAACAAGTAAAGCCAAAAGAGTGGAAAATGGCCTGTGAAGTCATGTTTTTCTATATTTATAGCGTTTTTGTCAAACTAAATCATCTGCTACAAGCCAGTAGATTGGTCGGATATTTTTTGCAATCACATAATCATATAGTTTAACATATGCACTAATTATGGCAATTTTGTTAAATTTATGACAGGTAAATTGGCAACGTTTGAGCCTTTTTAAACCGAAAATCAACATTAAATTTTATGGGAGGACAACAAGATTCCAACCCACATTTTTATAGGAATAATAAAAAGGCTATTTTTCCAAATTTTCATTAAAATTTGGTCACATTTTTAACATAAATAACATTAGCATTAAATAACATAATTATTATGATGGAAATAAATGTCCGGTGCGAAAGTGCTTAATATTGAATATAAAAAAAGTATAAGATTTTTTTGGGTAAAATCAAAACCATTTTTAAGTGACAGCAATGTACAGTATTCTTAAATTTAACACATTTAAATTTTATCTAAGGTTTCGGCTTTCAATTGTTGGTCGCGAAAAACATTTCTGTTTTTGTCCCGTGCAAATGCCTTGGTTTTTTGTAATTATTTCGAAAAGTGAAAATTGCTCAAAATCAACCTTAGCACCAATTAAAGGGCTATTTAAGAGCTATAAGTTAAGTCTCTGACAAAATAAAAATTCGTTTTATTTTGATTTTATACTTAAAAAGAGTTCAACGGTCCCGTTCGACATAATAGAAATGCCCATATTTTAAAATTAATCATATTATTCAAGACATTTTTTAAGTTCAATTTTTTCCTGACGGATTCACTAATTAGAATTCAACGAGCAGTTAAAACGCTAGGACTTACGTTTTTTGCTATGACATTATCACAAACTATTTTTACTTTTGTACTTTAAAATCCAAACAGTATGCGTGATCCACTGAGCACAACCGAAAGCGATTTAGAAACCAAACGATGGTTTCAAATCTCTATAAAGCACTATACCAATTAAAGGACTAATTAAGAGCTATAAGTTAAGTCTCTGACAACATACAAATTTTAAAATTTTTGAATTTTTGTATACTTTAAAAGTGTTCGACGGTCCCGTTCGACATAATGGAAATGCCCATATGTAATCAAAAGTAAGATTCTCTCTATTTCGACTGTACCATTTCGATCGTTTCGCTCGCTTGATTGTTGTATCTGTTATGTTCCTTATGACGGAAATGTTTGGAAAGATGTTACGCAAAAAGCGAGCCATTGCATTTGAAATCCTAAAGCGAATTAAAGTCGAAAATAATTTCGGGTTACTTTTCAAAAAGTAACAAAATTAAGTACATGCCTGATTAAGTGATTAAACAAAAAATTTTAAAAATTTTAATTTATCAAATCTAAAGGAGTTATTTATTGATTTTACGTTTTACTCCAGTTGAAGGACTTCAAAATAGGCTTGATACGTTTTAAGCCTCCAAAAACGACCATTATCATTGGAACGGAATCTATGAATTACCTGAAAAGTAAAAAAAACAATTAAGAAAATCGGTCAAGCCCGACTATAATATACTCTGTACCTGTTTGTATATAACTAGTAACTTTAAAGTGTGGGGTCACTCAAACTGTGCTCCCAGCGTAATTATTTGATTTGCTTATAACTTGAATATCGTTTATCTGATCTGGAAACGGTGTATGGTGGATCGATAAGTAATGACGATTAAAATATATGCATAAAAGGTTCAAACAATCTGTCTTTAAGATTGTGGAAGATATTCGATTTTTTTCAAATTGTGGGGGTGGCAACTCTACCATCGTTCATCTGATCGGAAAACAATGTATTGCGGTTCGATAAGTAATGATGAGTAGAATATATGCCTAGAAGGTTCGAAACACCTAACTCTAAAATTGCGGGATATTTGCGGTGTTTTTCAAATTGCGGGGGTGGCAACTCTACTATCGTTCATCTGATCGGAAAAGATGTATGGGAGCTCGATAAGTAATGATGAGTAGAATATATGCCTAGAAGGTTTGAACAACCTAACTTCAAAATTGCGGGATATTTAAGGTGTTTTTCAAATTGCGGGGGTGGCAACTCTACTATCGTTCATCTGATCGGAAAACAATTTATGACGGTTCGATTAGTAATTATGAGTAGAATATATGTCTAGAAGGTTCGAAACACCTAACTCTAAAATTGCGGGATATTTGAGGAGTTTTTCAAAGATGGATAATGATGAGTAGAATATATGTCTAGAAGGTTCGAACAACGTAACTCCAAAATTGTAGAAGATATGGGCATTTCCGCAGAAAAGTCTACCAAGACCGAAAAATTAAAACTTCATTAAAAGTTGTTTCTTGCGTGATTTAGAAAAAGTAAATATGCAAATTATTTTTAATTAATGAGTTTAAAGCTTCCCTTTGTACAGATTGCGATATATCGGGCTAGAAAGTACAAATTTACGTTTTGGCCAGTTTTTCAGTGCATTCTCTCTTTTCGATTTACAGCTCTCAGAGTCATTAAGCAATTCCACTCTTTTCGCAAAATTTTAGCTACAATTAAAAATGATTTTTTTGTTGGGTTGAATAATTTAAGAAAAATTGTCTTCACTTAAAAATTGCTAAATGAAATTTAAGTAACGTCACGTCAGTAACGTCACGTCAGATATAAAGAAGCTAATAAAAAAAGAACGAGAAATGAGATTTATATTTGGTAAATTGGAAAATAAACTTATATTATTCTAAAAACTACTGAAAAAAGTTTCATACAAAAAGAGTTTCTCAATTCGCAGAGTTTAGCAATTTTGTAGTAAGAGTCGAAACCCACTTCCGTTTTAAGTAACGTCACGTCAGGGCATATTTTTGCTTATATCTTTGTATCCTCTGGGTCGATTCTTGTAATTTTTTTTCCTAAAAAAGTGCAATTGAATTACGATCTAAATATAAAAAAAAAAATTTTTAAATTGTCTCTTTCATTTTTTTTTGTAATATTTTATCGTACGAATGTCACGTCACGTCAGAAAAGAAATGCCCATATACGGTTTTTTTCGATTTGCAGGGGAGGCAGGGGGCGTGGCAAAAAAAAAAACTAAACTTGATCTGCCTGCAAGTAAAAGAAATATATGTTCCATACACATCAAACCTCTATCTCTTACCATCTCTGAGATCTCAGCGTTCATACGGACAGACAGACGGACATTTCTATATCGACTCGGCTGTTGATGCTGATCAAGAATATATATACTTTATAGGGTCGGAGATGCTTCCTTCTGGCTGTTACATACATTTGCACAAACCCAATATACTCTTTGTACCTTCGGTACAGAGTATAAAAACATTGCTGACGATGGGCAATGAAATCGTTTGAAACTAACTTTTGCACCCAATATAGGAAATTTTAATAAAATTTGTAATTACGGCTTCAAAAGTGAAGATAAAAAAACCACTAAGCCAAATATTAAAAGTAAATAAACACAAATAAAATTTTACCAACAATTATTATGGTTTTTTTTAAATGGCTTGGGTGGTTTCATTACCTTCACCTTATAAATACATGAAACATTATTGAAATCCAAAGTATACAATTTTTTTTTATTTTTTTAGTTCTCTCAAAAAATAATCTTTAATTTCCGAGTTTTAATTGAAAATCATTAAAGAACTCTTTTATTAGATATCTCTTTTTTTGAATATTCAAGTAAAATTAGGAGCTCCCGCTCAGCCTCAGGCAAATGACACACTTTATTCTCTGATTTAACAATATCATTCCATGGATTTGATCGACGATTGAGTAGCGCTTCTTAACCTTTAAAATGATGATGGTGCAGAGATTCATCAAGCCTTTCCTTGGAAATTCACTAGATATTTTTGACGATTTTCTTGAAGTTGTCTGCTTTCAATGGCTGTCAAACACAAACCTAATGAGGCAGAAGGTTCAAAATTTGACAGACGTTTATTAACAGATGTTAGTTGACAGGGAGAAATGCAAAAAGGGCCTCGTATGTACAAGCTGGCGTGCTATATAAGAGAAAGTGGTAGGAGGAATAAAACATATAGTGTAAGATACAGGCGTGATCTGGTTTACAATCCAATCATATGTTTATCGTATAATGTCTCTAATAATAAATATTTTTTTTAATGCAAAGCAAAACAAATTATAATCCAAAAATGTTACAGGCAAATATTTACAGGTTACCTTAGCTTAGGGTACATACTCTATGGTCTAAAGAACAAACAGAACAAATCATCTTTCAGACATGCACAACACAATCAAAAAATTTAAACTGAACACTAAACAGACAATTGAAGCTTAATCTAGAATTGGGGCTAAACACTAGGAACAGATACATGAAACGTCAGTTTTATTTTGTGGAGGGTTATATTTGAAGGATCTCTTTAATCATCTGCTGCTCTGCTTGCCAATTCGTTTTCATTCCATCTTTCTTTTTCTTCTTTTAACAATATTTACATTTCGGAAAGTCTTACATCATATATATGTATCTCTATATATATATATATAGAATCTAGTTAAATGTAATTTTAAATATATATTTTTGTAAATTTTGCATTTAGCGTTTCTCTTTTCTTTTTCTCTTAAACATAAAATTGGGAAAAGAATCTCTTGAACAATTATATAACACTTGCACTTGCCTTAAAAACAATGATAAAAGTGGGAGAGGATAAGGAAAAAATATTGAACATTACAACAAACTTGAATTATAATTTAACTTAGATTTTTAAAGTTTTAACCCTCGATCATGCGCTCGGCACCCGAATCGCACTGTTCGATGACAAGGCGCGCGATGCGCTTAATCTCACAATAAGGACTTTCGTGCTCGATCAGCTCGTTTAAAATTTGTATACCATTCTCCTGTTTCACCAGTTGGCAATATTTCTCCGGATATACCTGCGGCGAAAGAGAGGGAAAGAGTGTAGTATTTATTTATATAGTTTTGTATAAAATAAAATAAATAAAAATGCTTGTCGAGTATAATGTTACCCAAAAGTTTTTAACCTTTTGGCAGAAAAAAAATATACTTATTTTTAGATGGTCCTGATAGACGCCAATTCTATTTTAACGATTTGCGAAAGGTCGAAGATTATTTAAGCTGGCATCATAACCTTAGAAGCGTAGTCATGGTAAGTATGAATGGAAAAGTATGAATGGCGTGCTCTTCAAATTACACTAGTTTACAAAAATAAAAAAAAATAAAGACCCATTGAAGCTGTTATTTTTGTATGATGTACTTTGGAATGCTGAGCTCAAAAATGAAATTAAAAAATTTTTGTATGGATACGTTTTTGAGTTAGAATTTTTTTCAGTTTTTTTTGTAGGTACCCTTACATTTTATGACATATCTCGAGATAGAAACTTTAGATGTCGTCAAACAAGGTATTAATCTAAAGGGTATGCAATATTCAATAATCTAGTTGAAGATCATTTTCCAATCGGTTTAGTAGTTAAAATGCTACAAGCAAAAACATTTCGAAAAAATCGATTTTTTTTCGCAAAAACGTGCAAATTTTGTTTTCCTAAAATCTGTAAAAGGCTGAATCTGATAAAAATAAATTGTTTTTTTCTTTTGTTCTTACGAATAGCACTTCTACGAAGAAAATAAGGCATTGGTAAAGAATATCTATGGATAAATAAAGGAGCTGTAAGCAATTGACTACAAGTACAAACAGTCAAATTTCATTGTTTTATATATTTATTAAAAAATATTTTTATTTTTTCTTCGTTTTTGGCCATGCTCCCAATTTTTTTCTGTGATTTGGCTTCTATTGGAACTCTTTCATTGAGCAAAAAGCAAAGAAAAAAAAATTTTTTTTTAATGAACCGTAAAATAGTCAAATTTGACCCCTAGTTTTTTCACACAATTGCTTACAACTTCGCTAATTATCCACAGATTTTCGTCATCAACGCCTTATTTTCTTCGTAATAGGGCAATTTGTAATAATAAAAGAAAAAACAATTTTTTGATTTTTATTTTCAACCATTTACAGATTTTAGAAAATCAAATTTTTCACGTTTTTGAGAAAAAAATCATTTTTTCGAAATATTTATGGTTCTTACTTTTCAACTACTAAACCGATTGGAAAATGTTCTTTGACTAGATTATTGGGAATTGCATAACCTTTTGATTAATCCCTTGATTGACTTCATCTAAAGTTTGTAACTCGAGATATGGCTTAAAAGGTATGGATACCTACCGAAAAACTAAAAAAAAATTCTAACTCAAAAACGTATCCATACAAAATTTTTTGAAATTCATTTTTGAGTTCAGCATTCCAAAATACATCATTAAAAAATAATGGCTTCAATGGGTCTTTTTCGCTGTAAACTAGTGTTATTAGTAGTGATCGGCAAAAATCACAATAGCATTTTTGCGTTACGTATGTGTGCTTAATTGCTCTTAGGATCGTTTTATATCTTGCTTATAACATTGAAGGCTACTTAAACTGGCCGCTAAGAGAAATTTTGTTGTCATAGTCAATTAATTTTATAGCTTGTCACTGGGTGCTATCTTAGCAAAAAGATCATCTTGCCCTTCAAGATGTGGACACCAATTAAACTTTTTAGATTTTTATAAATAAAGAAAAAACATTTTATTTAAAGTTTCAAGGTGGAGTCGAACCCAGATCTCCCGCACTTAAGGCAAATATGCTATCCATTGCACCACAACCGGACTAAACAACTTGCCAATCAGAATCCTAGTTTGTATATTTCTGCTTACACTGGCAACATTTCTGACATTTTCTGCTCGCATTGGCAACTCGCTCCAAAGCTCTAGCAAAGAGTTGCCACATTTGCACAAAAGCTCAGTATTTTGCTAATATCAAAATATAAAAGCGATATGTCTTAAATTCTGCATTTAACATAAAGCCGATTTCTGCTAAAGTAGACTGTATCGGCAAGATAGATAGATAGATAAAGAATTAAGAACCATGAACCAAAGTTACAGGGTCCAAAATTTTTCGTGCATTCCTGGTATTTTTGTAAGACCCTGAAATTCAGTTTTTTTTTTCAGCGATCGTTTTATCCTGCTGTTGTTGCCACAGCATGATGTGTGTAAAATAAATTATTGTCTTTAAAAGGAAAATAAAGCGCAAGGTATGTCAAATTCTGAAGAAAGCTTATGCTTTTAATACGTTGTGCCTTTGTTTTGATGTGATGTTGTTTTGTTTTAGTTTGCAACTGACGCCGCTTTGACGCACAAGCAAAAGTAAATAACAAAAACAAACAACATACACCGGCGAAAGCTCGGCACACAAACAGACGACTGCAAGAAAAAACAAGTAAGAAAGTTGGTCAAGCCCGACTGTAATATACTCTGTACCCGTTCAGGTCGCCGCTCCAATTGGCTTCCGATTATTGATAGGTAATGATTAGTAGAAAATATGTCTAGAAGGTTCAAACAACCTAACTCCAAAATTGTGGGATATTTGAGGTGTTTTTCAAATTGCGGGGGTGGCAACTCTACTATCGTTCATCTGATCGGAAAACGATGTATGGGGGCTCGATAGGTAATGATGAGTAGAATATATGTCTAGAAGGTTCAAATAACCTAACTCCAAAATTGCGGGATATTTGAGGTGTTTTTCAAATTGCGGGGGTGGCAACTCTACTATCGTTCATCTGATCGGAAAACGATGTATGGGGGCTCGATAGGTAATGATGAGTAGAATATATGTCTAGAAGGTTCAAATAACCTAACTCCAAAATTGCGGGATATTTGAGGTGTTTTTCAAATTGCGGGGGTGGCAACTCTACTATCGTTCATCTGATCGGAAAACGATGTATGGGGGCTCGATAGGTTATGATGAGTAGAATATATGTCTAGAAGGTTCAAACAACCTAACTCCAAAATTGCGGGATATTTGAGGGTGTTTTTCAAATTGCGGGGTGGCAACTCTACTATCGTTCTCGATCGAAAACGATGTATGGGGGGCTCGTAGGTTATGATGAGTAGAATATATGTCTAGAAGGTTCAAACAACCTAACTCCAAAATTGCGGGATATTTGAGGTGTTTTTCAAATTGCGGGGGTGGCAACTCTACTATCGTTCATCTGATCGGAAAACGATGTATGGGGGCTCGATAGGTTATGATGAGTAGAATATATGTCTAGAAGGTTCAAACAACCTAACTCCAAAATTGTGAAAGATATTAAGTTTTTTTCAATATGCGGGGGAGGCAGGGGGCGTGGCAAAAAAAAAACTAAACTTGATCTGCCTGCAAGAATAAGAAATATATGTTCCATACACCTCAAATCTCTATCTCTTACCATCTCTGAGATCTCAGCGTTCATACGGACAGACGGACGGACAGACGGACATGTCTATATCGACTCGGCTGTTGATGCTGATCAAGAATATATATACTTTATAGGGTCGGAGATGCTTCCTTCTGGCTGTTACATACATTTGCACAAACCCAATATACTCTTTGTTTCTTCGGTACAGAGTATAAAAATAGAATGCTAACATCGGCTACTCCGATGTTTTAAGCACGGTTGCCACTTGAAAAAATTAAAATGCTCCAAAAAATTTTTAAAATGCTCCATTTATGAAAAAAATGCTCCAAAAATGGCTCCAATGCTTATAAAAAATTCCAAACAACATTATGCCAAAAAAGTAAATGGAATCATGATTTTATATTTCTTCATTTAAAATTCTTTAAAATTAAACATAACAAAATCCATTTTTTAAGATTTTTAAAACTATCCGTTTTTTATTTAGGCCATTTACTTGTCAGTGGTGTTACATATATGGCCATAGCTTGCGAATTGAAAATGCAGTAAAAAAAAATTACTGCCAATAAATAAGCCTACAAATAAGTCAGACACTTTATATTTTAAGGAAATAGTTTTTTTGAGTTAATTAGCTCAAAACATAGATTTTTTTGTAAATTTTTTAATCAAAAAAAATATAGTGGTTTTTCATCTTTGATCGTAGTTATAAGATATGTGGATAAATGCACAGGATATACCCATTTGAGCAAGCCTGCCTTCAGGCAGGGTTCCATAACGAACTCTACAACGGTTCCATGTCAAGCTATGGCGAAATATGTAAAACCACAAAAAAAATTATCTAAATAAAAAACGGAAAATTTGCAAATTCTTTAAAAATAATTTTCACAGCAGAAAAATTTGAAAAAATATTTTCGTCTATTGGAAACCCATATTTATAATTAAAAATCAGTTTTCAGTAGACTTTTTGGCTAATTTGTTTCAAAAAATATAATAATTAAAATTCTATTCGACTTTTATCGTTCAGATAAGAATTGCGACCTGTATCTTTCCCGCCATTGTTAAGCTTCTTCCTTGACCCCCAAATTTTATGGAATACTTCAACTAAAAACAATTGTTTTGTATTCTTCAAATATATATTAAATCACACAGAAAATTTTGTAGAGCTTAATTAATTTATTCAGTCCTAAAAAAATCTAGAAAAAAACGCCTCTTTTAGACCTCCTCCAAAAAAGTTTCAAAATATCAATTTGTCCATTTGAAAACTATTGTTCTCGCTTTATCATTGCTACCGTATGACTGATCAGTCAGAAAATGGCACAATATTTTTTGTTTATAAAAATACTTTACGCTTTCAAAAAGTTCATAAAAATTTGGTCGGATGACTATATGTATTAGAACTTTGTCACAGAGAAAGTTAGCTTGCCTTCTCGTGTCGAAAATATGCCTTTTTAGGACGGGTTATGTTTTTATTACATGGAGCATTCCTGCATAAATTTGTACTTTTAGGGTTTAATTTTAAGCTATATTTACTTATCTGCTCTGCTCAAAAAGCTCCATTTTGCAGAAAAAGGCTCCAGTGCTCCAATGAGAAAAAAAAGATCCATTTTGGAGCGTTTGCTCCAATTGTGGAACTAGTTTTTTGACCGATCGTTTCTATGGCATATGACTATATGATATAGTCATCCGATCCGGCTGATTCCGACATATGTGCAGCCTATGCAAATTTAAAGACTTTTCGCAAAGTTTGGTCAAGATAGCTCTAAAACTGAGGGAGGAGATAGAATAGAAACAGACGGACAGACGGAAATTGTCTCGGCTCGTCATGCTGATCAAGAATATATATATATTTTATGTGGTTGGAGATGCTTCCTTCTATGCGTTACAAACATCGTGCCAATTTTAATATACCCTCTGCAAGGGTATAATACATGCAAAGTGTGGATGGATCGCTGCTCGATTCGAACCTCGCTGTTAAGGGTTGTTTTTTCTGTTGTTGGACTGATCCCAAACTCAAATTTTGTGACCACCCCTGATGCTGTGCCGGAATTGAGACTGTGAAACGTATATTAAATTGATCCATTAATTGGACCAGCATAAATTCCATTCTGCGCGGTGCATAAAATGAAGTCTATAAGATTGTTACAGCATTCTTATCAAAACCACAATTTACATATTGGTGTCATAAAACGAATCATATTCGACAACAGTTTGAATTTGCGTTTTTATTACGGAACTGTTCCACTGCATAAAATTCCATCAATGTTAACTTTTCGTGCTATGTCAAAATTTGGATGAGAATCAGCCAAGCAGCATTGTTTCAATTTCAAAAAAACTTCGATGTTTTTCTCCAGACTTCTATCATTATTTCCTTATGACCACGAAAAAAACAGATCAAATGTCAACTGGTTTGGTAAAGAAAGTTGTGGAGCTATCGAAATATTAATAAAATATCGAAACTTTATGTTAACATTAAGTATTCTATGTTCAATTTGTTCGAGGCGAATACTAACATCACGAATGGATGTACATCCATTTAACTTATGAGGCCCTGTGTAAAAAAATCCCCTCCTCATCAACATCCGCTCGGATGTACAAAGATGTAAAAGTGGTATAAGGCAATAACAAGTATAAAGACGCTACCATTAAAAATAATTTAAGAACTATAGTATATTTTTTGGAACTATCAGCCATGTTCTGAATTCGACGGAAAAAATTGGGCTAGTTTTTTTTTTGAATCACTGAGCAGTGCCCAGTGGGGCACACACACATATGAACATTCAAAATTCGTGTGCTGAACCCTTTCATCTGACTTTCGCATTCACTTTTCATAAAATGAATTATAGTTAAAAAAAACATCTGCGCAATTTTATTGTAATATACCCTTCTCTGCAAGAATATAATAATTTTTGATGTTTATTAAAAACTAACGAATACTCCACCTGCAGCAATCGCTTTAATTATTCAAAGCTGAACAAATATCTTCCCCTGACTCCCAACTCACCTGCGTTAGATTTGCCAATGCCCAGACAGCCCAATGTTGACACTGGGGCGTCTCATAGCAGCGCACTAAACTCAATATGGGCTCAAAGCTGCGATAGTTGATGTTTCTCTCGGATTTGATATTCCAACGCTGAATGGCGGCCACCATGCGCTCCAGCACATGCTCCCGGGTGGGTGTCTTAATGGTCCAGGCATCGGCACCATCGGATGCAATATGCGCCAACACTCCAGCCGCATTGTAGCTGACCTGGAAGCGCAGGTTAGCATGATTAACATTGCCATTGGCCATTATTCGTCCACTTCCACCCACCTCGATGCCGTCACTCAGTGAGTCCAGCAGACGGGCAAAAACTTCAATAAACTCCTGGGTCATCAGTTTGGGTCGCAACCATTTTACCTCGGCCACATTGCCCAGCAGTCCCATCATGTTCCTTAACAGCTCATCACGATCGGGAAAGGTCTGCATGGGGTGGGTGTAATGATGGATTATATAGGCACAAGTACAAATCCAGACTTACATTTAAACACTTAAGGAAATACTCCATGCCGCGTCCATCAAGGAATCTCTTACAATTAATAGCAGTCTCATCGGTTACATTCCACATGGTGGACCATGCCACCTCCATGACATCATCAAAGACCGAGCGTGTGAGGCGATCCTTGATCAAGGTGAGCATGGTCTACAAAACAAGGGGAAATTGATAAAGAATCGCCGTTTCCCTCTAGGCTGCCAAATTAACAACTTACACTAACTACACCTAACTCGCCCAGGAAAAGCTTTTGACGTCCATCCACCTGACAAGCCAATGTATTTAGCAGATAGATGGCTATGCGTTGAACAAAACCCTCCTGTTCGGTTTTGGATACGCCATGCAGCAAGATCTTGATGAGGCGTTCATACTCAAAGAGCTGCAAGATAAGAGAGTTTGAAAATTAATGAGAAATTCGATAACAACCCGTTTTGAAATTAGGAAACTATTTTTAAATCTCAAATGGTTCGTTTCCAGCCGTAGTTTCAGAGATATCGAATTGATATTTGAAAAGCTTTTATTTGCCATGAACATTGGACAAAAATTACTCCACCCACTACAGACAGACGGACCGACAGGCAGACATGTCTAAATCAACTCAGTCAACCAGCCTACTCTGTACCTGTCAAAGTTTGTATACAACTTATTAATTTTATTTGTGGAACCCATGCAAACTCTGTGCTGCCCATTCTAATTATATGATTTGCTTATATCTCGACTGTCGTTCATCTGATCAAAAAAATTTGTATTGTGGACTGATAAATAATGATGATTAGCATATATCATGCATTCCATATGAACTCAGCCACGCTAATTTTTTTCTAAGAAAAAGAAATTCACTGTCCGCGGTTCAAAGTTCTACAAATCGAGAATAAATTTATATTTTTTGCACGGAATAATACCGTAACCGTTAACTGAAATAAACCGTTTGAAGCTATGACCGGTATCGAAACCGATATTAAAAATTTTTTGGGAACCGCCCTTAACCGTTATAATAGGAACCAAAAAAACCTGAACCTTACCGAATCGCTAATACCGGTATTGTTTCGGTTTCTTATTATTTATTTTATTGATTAATGGTTATTACAAAAATATATTTCAACTGGTTTATACACTTGCCATATATGCACTCAGAAAATAGTCTTACATTTTAGAAATTCAGGCCTGTTCTCGTTTCCGAATTCGATCAATCGGAATTAGTAAGAGTTGAGATTTCCAAGAAACGATTAATGAATTCGGTTGAAACTATATGCTATCAAGTGAGTCGAATGAAGATATATGAGTTTAAAAGCCGAATATCACAATGAGTTCTAAGAAGCCAGAACATTCAACAGTTCCAATTCCACATGATTTGATCTATATCGGAAACAGGCCTAATTCTATTTTTAAGAAATATAAGATATAGAAAAAATTTTTCTAAAAAGCGCAAAAAGAATTCTTTGGTAAATATTATACCTATTATTAAATGTTTAGGATTTCTAAGTCTTAAAAAAATCCTCCCTTCAATATAGAAATGTTAGAAAAATGATAGTAAAAATTTAAGAAATGAAGTTTCTGAATTTCAATCAAATTTCGACCTAAAAAAATAGTAGGATTGTTTAAATACCCTAGCAGTTTCTTAAAGACGCTAGCATTGACAACAATTGATCCCATTTTGATCAATTTTTCCAGAATTTTGTGGAAGCACATAAAACTAATATATACCACGGTTGGTAAAGCTACGATGGAAAACAAAAAAGTTTTTCTCACTAGATCTAGTTTTTGGCAGCTATATGATATAGTCATCCGATCGGGCCGACAAATTTGCAGCCTACGTGTATTTAAAGACTTTTTGCAAAGTTTGGTCAAGATAGCTTTAAAACTGAGAGAGGAGATAGCATAGAAACAGACGGACGGACAGACTGAAATTGTCTCGGCTCGTCATGCTGATCAAGAATATATATACTTTATGGAGTCGGAGATGATTCCTTCTATGCGTTACAAGCATCGTGACAAATTAAATATACCTTCTGCAAGGGTTTAAAAACTATGTTTTAATATTTCGAAAAATGTAATGTAACGAAAAATTAACACAGATTTTATGTTTCAATCAGTTTTTCTGATGAGTATTTTACCAGCGTATTAAGAGCTATATTGGACCGTTGTGTATAGTATAGTATAGTTTCAAATCAATCTGAATCGCTTAAGATCTCTATTTTTAAGGGAGATACAGCAGATTTTAGAGCTGAATATTTCGAACCTATTTAAGAAAAATTTGTCAGCTTTATGAGAAATGGCCCTATGTCAATGTTTGCCTGGGCGACATACGAATAGAGAATTTCTTAATTGTATTTTTTTTTTGCTCTGTATATTGGGATACCACTGGAAACATGGAGAGAAGCGAAATTGTTCGTAAAAAAGGTAAAAATCAGTATATTTAAAAAAAGGGTTTTTTTTTAATGTCATATTCTAAGAAAGAATTTTTTTCTATTACATTCTTTAATTTTTTGGATATCTTGAAATAATTAAAATTTTTTAATTTTAAATAAAATTATACTTGTACCGGTACCGGTACGTACCGGTATACCGAAATAAAAATCTGAGTACCGTATCGAAACCGAAGACCGAAATAAACTAAAAATCGAAATAGAACCTTTAACCGATATTCCCATTTTGGTACGTACCGGTAACCGATATTCGATTCGGGATTAATCCCTGATATGTACATATAATTTTTTTGGGGATATTAAAATTTTGGATATTTTTCAGCTCCATTGGATGAAAAACTAAGATCAATTTCACATGATTTAATTTCAAATGGATATGATATATCCAGTCCAAATGGATAAGAAAAATATCCAATGGATTTTCAAAAAATATCCTTTTTCCTGTGTACTATTAAGCTGTCGAATATAATTTCATTCACGATAGAAATATACAATCGGATGTTATTATAATGAATTCATCAAACTTATTTCTTGAAGTGAATATATTTGAGAATATAACATTCAACTTTGATTGAAAACTATGCCTAAGATGACGTCAACCCCAGTGGATATTAAAATGCTGCTTAAAGTAAATTCCTTGATTTTAGATAATTAAAATTACGGGTTCTGAAAAATAGCATATGGGCATTTCCATGATGTCGAACGCGGGTTCTTCAAAAGTAAAAAAAAGGCAAAATAAAAGGCATTCATTCGTTTATTAGGGTATTGAGTAGACTATAAATAGGTAAAGGATGACAGGTGAAATACGATTCCAAAATAATGGAAAATATGAAGCGATTTGAACGGGACAAAAACAGAAGTTGCTTTCGGGGCCACCTACATATAGCCAGAACTTAGCGAAACCTGACGCATTTCTAAAACCCAAAATGTTTTAGAATCTTATCATGAATGGTACTTTGAAATGGTTTTTAGTTGGTTCAAAAATCTTCAGTACTTTTTTTTTTAAATAAATAATAATCTGATTCGTAACGGGACATTGCGAACGGGACATTTTTTCCAATATGATTCAAGTGGATATGATTATGTATATATTTATGCATTTTAACATAATCAATAACTAGCACTAATCCCGACGTTGCTCTGGTCTCTACAATTGTATTGAAATGGTTTTTGCACAAAACACAAAAAATATTAGTATGAATTAATTTTTAACCCTAAACTTTACACGACGCGAACGGGACCAACTTTGAACGACATTAAAATAACAAAAAATTTACCAATTGGGATTTTTTTATTAATTGCTTATAAAAATTGTTTGTGCTAAACTTTCCATGCATTCACTTCTTCAATTTGTGACACATGATAACTAATGTTCTTTTTCGGTATCGAACGGGACATTGAAAAATGGACTAAAGGAAAACAAAAATTTTCAGTTAATCGCGATTGCGTTGTACCCTTTGCTTTTTTTTTTTAGATAAATTATAATGTAAGAGACATTTTGTAGAACAGTCTTTATCCTGTATGATCTTTCTTAAAGAAGATAATAACAAATAAAGCATGCAATTTAAAATAGCAAAAAAAAGAAAATATGCACTTGCTGTCGATTTATCATTGAGGTTAATGACCATATGTTCACTTTAATTAAATTAGTTAAATTTGAATGATTCTTTACCATAATATGAATAAACAGAGAGATTTTAAGAACTTTTAGATTTTTAGCCTCGGTGGACATTTTGGCGGAAATGCCCATATACAAATGGATAAGTGAATTTGAAGCACAGGAACGTGGTTCCGTTTCAGTAGTTCATGCTGCTCTGTTCTTAATTTTATTTTTTAAACGTGTCTTTTCTATATTTTAAAAATCGGTAAGAACCATGCTATTGTCAATCAATCAATAGAAACTGAAACGACAAAAAATCGACTCTAAGTGCTCTCTTAAGACAAAGAAGGAAACAGATGTCCCAATTTATAGGCTGACATTTTGTAGCGTTTTAACCAATAACAAACACAAACCTAAAATAGTCTTGAATATTTTTAGGGAATTTATAGATCTATCAACTGTCGCAAGTCGCACATGCTTTACAAATATAATTATCAAACATTAACTTTAAAAATAATAAGCTATTTTACCAAACTACAGCTGCTAGATATGCTAAATCCTCTCATTACATATTTTCTAGTATGATGATTTTGAACCACTTGACTCTGCCTTTTCATTTTTGAAAGTTTATTCAATTCAACATTTAAATAACTTCTAAATCTCAATAATGAATTTTAAAGTAAAATTCTGCGAATCTCAAATCGTTTTTGCATTCATTATAAAACAAAGAACTAAAAATCTTACCACATCCAAGGGCATATGGAACTGGGTGAGGGTGAGGTAACCATTTCTCAACATGGTGTCATCCGTGAGATGCATTTCCATGCCATTGAGCAGGGTGCGTATGATGTGATTGCGTAATAAAGTGCCAAATTTCGAATGATCCCGGCCCTTGACGATGTAGAAGAGGGTAGCGCTAACAAAAATGGAAAGGAACGGTTAATTTTTAATTATTAAAAAAAAAACACTTCCAAATAAATCTCACCTGCCGGATATTTGCATATGCTTGAACTTGAGGTGTCTATCCATGGCGGAGAGTACAACATCCAGTGCTGTGTGTATATCCTTGCAATTCTCAAATCGAAATAGATGATACAGATCATTCAGAACCTAGAGATTAAGGCATACATTAAGTTAGAAAGTTAAGCTATTTGATAATTCGACTTACCCTCGTCAGGAGTACCGGCCTGTCATGATAGTATCTCGCTGCTGTCAATATCTGCTGCTCATTTGCATCGCCGGCCACCTCTAGGGCGGGTATATCATGTCTTTTACATGCCCAGTGCGCCGTGTGGTAGAGACCCAAAAATTGCAAAGGCCGCTGCGTACGAGATGCTAATCCGGGGATATCTGTTAAAGCAAACTGTTGCTCCGTCTTGGTATTGGCATTCGTAGACTCCTTTGTGGCCACCCCATTGCCAGCTAAATTCGTGCCTGAGATATCCAGGTGTGTCAGATGCCGCAGATTATCCATTAGCATTTCTAACGTCTGATCGGGCAGATCGTAGGTGCCATGACCATTACCCGAACTGGAAATGGAGATGTCCAGGGTGCACAAGCGCCGTAGACAACAAATGGCATGCAGCTGATTGGCAATGGGCCACACATTGAACAGTATAAGCGTATGCAGGTTGGGCAGCATGACCAATGCCTCCAAACTGAAGTTGGCCAGCACGCAGGAAGTTAGATCGAGATGACTCAAATCATGGAGATGAGCAAACTGCAAACGATGATGCATGACCACACCATTGAGAACCAAACGACGCAGATGCGGACAGGTGAGTTGAAAATCAACAGGATCCTTCTCGTTCGGTTCGGCATTTTGCAGTAGATGCGAACTTATGCCCAGCTCCAACGAGCGCAAACTATCGCCATAGTGAGCCAACAGATGATGTGAGTTGACAGTGATTCTATCGCAATACCACATGGACAGGGCAAAGAGTTTGTGACGCATCAGAGTCTCTAGACCTGAGGAAAAATCACGATTATAAACAATTGCTAACGAGAATGTAACTAATTTATCATTACTCACCCACACTACTCAGCGTACTGTTCCTTAGATTCACAATCTTTAATGATGTCCGCTGTGTATCGTGAAATAAATTGATTACCCAATCATCCAGAGGTCTATTAAAGCGCTGATAATTCTCCAAGAAGCCATCGCATATTTCATTCGGCAATACAATGCCGGCGTTCAGGATGCGATGTCCTCCTGTTGAACTGCCGCTGATTATATCCAAATTGTTGCACAACTTTTGATAGGAAATCTCTTTCAATGTCAACGGCTCCTCATCCAAGGAGCCGTCCTCCATTAACCGCACTTTGCAGCTCATTTTCCGTTTTTTTGCCTGTGACTCAATGATGTCTGTTGCTGTCACTGGGTTGGTTATGCTGGGTTGTCTGCAATTGATGAATCATATGTTATTTAACTAACAATCTCATTCTGTTGCTAACTGAAAAATTTGTTTTGTACTTTTTTTAGGTTTTTTTTTTTGTTTTTACTTGAGACAACTGGTTGCCTGATATCGAGATATTTTCAAAAGGGATTAATGCTAACTTCGTCGGTTTTTTATCATTTTTGCGAACTCTTCTGAGCAGGGCTGTAAATGAATCAATCATTTCAAGGTTGATTCACTATTCCATCTAATTTAAAGGATTTTATTCACTTCAGCTTTAAATTATCAATACTTAAATCAGATTCAATCATTGAAGATTGTTTTAAGGAAATTTATAAACCAATTTGGAGCAATCAGAATGTTTAATTTAAGATTTAATTCATTTGCATTAAATCATTGAAGATTTAAATCAAACCTGGAACACCTTAAATGCAACTGTCGGCTCTCCCACGCGTAAGACTAAGTTACCTCGGGGAGACTGTGCTGGCATCGCTGGAAAGTGACTTCAATTAAAGGCTATCGGAAGTTATTGGCCTTTTGGCAATGATTTCAAACGGATCAGCTGTCCAATGGGCCATTCGAGTTAACTCAACCTAAGATTTTTCTGAGTTTGTAATAAATATAGACGCGGGACCGGATTTCAGAATTTCGCGGAAATAGAAACTTAAAACATTTATTTTCTGTTAGAAATTAAAGGAAAATTATTTAAATTTGTAATTATAAATTCATCTCAAGGGTTTTTAAATATTTTTTTGTCCGGCGAGACCCGTATTCCCGCGCCCATCTCTAGTGCGTACCCTTTATTGGATTTCTTTTTTACATGTTTGTCGTTGTACCGACTATTGATTAATGACAATAGCGATTAGCAAGATAAAACGAACGGACCTGTGCATAAAAAGGGTTGACTTTTATATTGCTTAAGCTGTCTTTACACGACCTGATTTCTCAGCTGAGTTTTCGTCTGAGTTGATGTCAGCCCGTGTAAAAAGGCGACTGAGTTGTCATCTGACTGCTCAGCTGAGAAATCAGGTGAAATCGATCCGGTTCGTATTGACCTGAGCGCTCAGATGAGCTGTCATCTGTCATTTCATAGTGTTGTATAATTCAAGTGAGCAAACGTTTCCACTTCCAGGATTTTTGTACAATCGATATACATTTATTATCGATTTTTATCTATCGGTTTGGTAATTTGTGAATGTCAAATAAATTCTTATCTTTTGTACAATTGAACAAGAAGATTCCATGGTTATTTCGTCTTGTATTTCACTGGACAGGACGGCAATTATAATTTTTAATGCTTCTCTGTTCATGTCGCTTTTATTGTTCTTCTTTTATATGTAAACAAATAAACGTCACAATTTTCAAATGAACTAGATGATTTCAATGAACCAATGGTTCTGTAACTGAGTCAACTGAGCTCCTCAGGCATGTGTAAAAGCTAAACTGAGTTGCTCAGCTGAGTTTTTTGACACTCAGGTCTGACGAAAACTCAGCTGAGAAATCAGGTCGTGTAAGGACAGCTTAACTATTAGTTAGTTAGAAGGAAGGAATGGCTACATCATTTTTAAATATTAAAATAAATCGCTCGTGAACCAAGGCTGGTTCGGTTCAGTGGTTCACAGATGTTTTGAAACACCGGTTTGGTTCAGAACATGATTTTTAGAGCTAAATGAATAGCGGTTTCGGTTCGGATCAGTGGTTCACGATTCCTATATTATAGCAGGGATGCACACCGCTCGGAAATAAGGAGTGATAGTAAAAGAAAGCTTCAGAATATCCTCTGAACTAAAGGAACACGTACTAACCTCTATAAACGTAAGGTAGAGAATAATAAGAAAAAAACATTTCCTCAACCTTTGAAAAATATAAGCAGACTGATTGGAAAAAATTATATGCTTTATTTATTTGGTATTAGCTCTTTTATATGCTCTAACTGTGCATCCCTATCGTAGTCTCTACATCATTAATCTTATCAATAAACTGAACCGAATCGAACCGTTTTCATAGGCGGTTTTTGGTTCGGTTTGGAATTTTCGAAAGAACACTGGTTCGGTAATTGCTTCGGTTTACGAGCACAAATAAGCGGATCGGTTCGGAACCGATTTGTATCCCTGTATTATAGGGACTGTTTCCGGCTCCGAATTTCTCATCTCATATGAATATGTTTCATTTTAAATTCATAAAAAACTCACTCATATTAATAATCTAATAAAATATAGTGGTATCCACCGAACCGAAGTGTCTCATGGCTCAGCGAAACTAGGTAGCGAATGAAAAAACGGTTTCCTTTAGTTAGATAAGATTAAGGTGAAGAAACTAGACTAGAATATAACGAATAATCTGCAAAAACACGTAATATAAAACTCGGAAAATTGCAGAAGAAGTACAGAACGAGATGCTGAGAAATCTCGTAGAACATCTTATCTGTAACAGACACACCACCGATGCAGCCAAACGATTCCTCTTAAAGGAAGTAATACTATTTCAATTAGTTGATTAAAACTGATTCTCATAAAAGATATTAAAAAAAAAATTGATTTGTGGTAGGTGGGTAACGCCATCAAACATACTGTTGCGAAAAGAATAATAGGACCACTATGACTCATTGTCCAATTGATCAAAAAACAAACAATTAGTGATAAAAAAAAGTAGAACTGCCCTTGAAAAGGTTCTCAATATTTTGTTTTTTATTTTTTTATGGATAAAGGGCTTAAAAATGCGAAAAAAAATAATAATAGGACCACTTTCGCATTCTTCATAGAAACCGCCATATTTTGCAAAATTACTTTGATGGAAAGCACGTGGCTAGGGGATTTGACTTTGATTTTATTATTTTGAAGTTGTTCGATTGGTTAAGTATTCAAATAAAATAATACGGAACTCAATAAACTACAAAGAAAAGACTGAAACAATTGCACAAAAGCGATTCCTGGCCCAGTTTCACGTGAAAAGATTGATACTCAAGGGCAACAGGGATTATTTTAGGGCTGTAACGGAGATCTAAAAGGACCTAAATATAACTGCGTCTGTCACACATGACCCAGAGAACAGAATTAAAAAACCCGCAGGCCCAGGAAAAGTCCCTTTTTTAAAAGTCACACATATTAGTAAAGCGCATGAAATTCGCAAAGGAACATATACATTGGACATCCCCAAAATGTGGAACATTTTATAGAAAAATAACAGTTAAGTTGTTATGTTTCGTGGAAAAGGTTCTCGTTTATACGCCAGGAGTCCTCTAAACTCAGAAAACAATCCTAAATGCACTGGAAAATCATTAAGCATGAAGGCTCAAGTGTAATGGTATTTGGATGTTTTTCTTACTATGGAGTAGGTCGACTATATTGTATCAAAACCTTAACGGATCAACATGTATACGTCCATATTTTTGATATTTGATGTTTCTTATCACAGAATATGAGATGCCCGAACAAGACAATGACCCGAGGAAAAAGCAATGGAATGGTTAAGAAAAAATTTTGTGAATGTTTTAGAGTGGCCTGCGCAGTCACCAGACTTCAATCCCATCGAAAATCTGTGGTCTAATGTCAAAAGGAAGTTAAGCCAACAAGCACCGGATCACTATGGGAAGTCTTTCAGAAGTCCTGAAGCAAGATTCCTCTAAAACGGTGCCAGCACTTGATTGAATCGATTCCAAGACGTTGCGCAGCCATTACAGCCAATAAAGGCATCGCAAAAAAGACATTAAATTTATTGAATAATCTTATATTTAATATACAATTATCTTTCAGTAATCATTTAAATGATTTTTGTAATTTTAATGGCATATTTGAAAAAAGGTCCTATTATTTTTTTCGCCTAATTTCCCTATATTTTTCGTAAAAATCCTTAAATTTGTTGAAAACGGTAAATAAAATCACGGATTATTCCCCTTTCGTTATTTTTAAGGGTCTTTTCATTCTAAAAACGTATTGAAAGGTTTCTAAATGCTACAAATGAAGTTATGACGTCTTTGGAAAATTTGCTTGTAAGGGTGGTCCTATTTTTTTTTCGCAACTGTATAAGCTGATCCCGTTTATGCCCAAGGATGCCGTAATCCCGCGGTATGACATATAACGAATTTGGGAAATAAAATTAAGCACCGCATCAATTGATTCTGGCAAGACTAACGAGTTGTATTAGTTTTTCACGGTGGCTAAACATGTTGCTTAATCTTCAAAAATGGAATTATGTGGATCGATGCATTCATGCCTTAATACTCCTTAAATTCGTAATAAATCATTGCTCGAGCTGAATTTGTTTAAATCCATGTAAACAATAATCAGAATGACTGTTAAAAAAAGATTTGTGTAAACATTTTCAATCTTTTTAATGGCAAATCGTTCCTGGTCACACTTAAATCAGCCAGGTTTAGAAATATATAACAATTTTGTAACACAATAAATCAACAATAAAATTCTAACAGAATGCTGTTTATGAATGATTTGTTTTAATATAGTTGGCATCACTTATCACCCTCTATAAATCAGAATTCGAAAACCGAATTTTGTATTGATAAGCGTTGAACACATGTGTGGTATGAGACATTAGTTAAAGTTTTAAGCTCTTTGGCGTTCCACAAAACACACTGGATCTGGCTTTGATGAGTCAGTGGCTTGCCACTTTTGAAAGCGAAATTTCGCAACAGACGGAAATGCTTGGCAATGAACAGGACAATATCACAGTGTCTTGGAAATCCGAATACTAACATTTTCCGATCGATCGAATACGGATTCAAAATGAATTTACTGCAATAACTTCTTCATTCAATATTTTCTACATCTGATTGTAAATATTGAATTATAATTAATATTCCATGCACGTGATAGTAATCTAATAATCTGGTGTCTGGGTGTTTTGTTTAGAACACTGATAGAGTTAGATATTACGTAATCTACAAACAATTGGAAAAGTGTTTTCTGCTGCCAGACAAAGTGGGTGTGCAGGATACAGTCGCACAGAGCAAGTCTTGAATGTCAACAATAGTTAAAATAGAACAGCGGAGGAGGGGCGGAGTTGAACTCATTGAGCTCACAGCAGTTAGCTACAAAACAAACAATCGTAAACGGAAGTAAACGTACGAATCGTGTCTCATTTATGAATTTATTAAACATTTGCAAAATGCCAACAAACTATTTACAAAAAGGTGCCAATGTGTAGGTGCGTAGTTATTGAAATCGCGACAGCGACGCTCTGTCTGGCCTTATCAAGGCGAGGACAGCCAGTAGTCAGCTAGGTGATAGGTGATAGCGAAACCCCATCAGCTGTGTGCTCGAGGTGTCGTGTGTAAAGCCCTGATTCCTTATACGTTAAATGAGATCTGTACCTTTTTTCCCCCTCAGCAGCAGCAGCAGCCTCTTGGCCTCCTCCTCCTCCCCCTTGAGCAATCACAATCCAACAACAACGATTGTTGCTGCTGCTTTTTTTTTTTGCTTTCCCCTTTGTCTTCGTCTTTAGTTTCGCGTTCCTCCTCTCTACACAAATTTCAATCGTTTTTTTTTTGGCAAACACCACAATTTTCAATGCTCACGCGACACGCACAAATTTGTGGCGTTGTTTATTGGCAATTTCACTTCATTATAATTTTGTTTGTTGTAGTTAATAAACTATTAAATTAGTTATTAAATGATTTTCTTTATCTCACGATATGACACAGAGTTGATTTTCACATCAATCGCGGTGTGACCGTAAACAACAAACTCAAAAATGCCGCAATTGAAGTGTTGAGAAGAGCCAAAAAAAGTGAGCGCTAAATTTGAACCATTTGTATACCCTTGTGGAGTAGAGTTGGAGTATTTAGTTCATTTTAATGACCAAGTTCATAAGTTCATTTTTCAACTTAAGTTAATTTTTTTAAGTATACTTATCGTTTGCGGATTTTCCTATGTAGTATTTCGAAACCAGCCAAATCCGAAAATTAGATTAATGGCGTTAAAAAGGCATTATCAACATAAGGAAGAGCTGACTGCGTAAAAATGATCAAGAACCACCATATTCATTATATGAGCATAACCACAGAAAAGTCTACCATGACCGAAAAATTTAAAAATCACTAACAGTTGTTTCTGACTTGATTTAGAAAATGTAAATATTCAAAATTAATTTAATTAAAGAGTTTTAAGCATTGCTTCGTAGCAACTGCGATATAACTGGCAAAAGTTTGAAACAAAATTGATCTGCGCGGACGTTCGTACACTTTTATATGGAATAAAACCAGAATAAAATGCATTTTCAATTCGTTTTTTACTTTATATTATAGCTATTCAGTAGCACTATAATTAGTGCTAAAGCGAATGGCATGTGAAATCCTGACTCCGAAAAAATGGCAAGAAAGAGGCTATTCGAACGGGACAAAAACAGAAGTTATTTTCGGGGCCACCTAGATATAGGTAGAACTTAGCAAATCCTGACACAATTCTAAAGCACCATCAGTTTTAAAATGTTATACATGAATGATACTTTTGAAATGTTTTTTTGTTCGATTGAAAAATATACAGTATTTTTTTTTAATTAAAAAATAATCTGATTCGTAGAGGGACATTGCGAACGGTACATTTTTTCCAATATGATTCAAGTGGGTATGATTATGTATACATTTAATCATTTTAACTAAATATAATCAATAACTAGCACTATTCCCGACGTTGCTCGAGTCTCTACAATTGTATTGAAATGTTTTTTGCACAAAACACAAAAAATATTAGTATGATTTTATTTTAGCTTTACACTTACGGACGCGATCGGGACCAACTTTGAACGACATTAAAATATAACAACAAAAATTTTTTAGCAATTGGTATTGTTTTTACTAAATTGCTTATAAAAAAATCTGTTTGTGCTAAACTTTCCATGCATTCATTTCTCCAATTTGTGACAGACATATACATAATGGTCTTTATCAGGGACATTGAAAATGGACTTAGCAATCCAAAAACGTACAATTAATCGGGATCACATATATGATAAAACAAAGTGATTTAAAAACTTTTATTTTTTTAGCCTCGGTTGACATTTTGGCGGAAATGCCCATATGCCAATTTTACATTTATCACCCACTTTGAGATATTCAAATGCAAAGTCGCGCAACTTGTCTCATTTTGATATTTCTACTGAACTTTTTGTTTTCATAAAAGATCTTAAATTTCTCTCTTTATGGATTAATGTTTGCATTTTTAAATCTTTCCAAGGGTACAAAGAATAAATAAAATTCATGAGAGACAATGCAATTGCAATAATACATAATTATACATTTGAAAAGTGTATATTAATTTTGCCCAGAAGTTTGTAACGCATAGAAATATTAATATTCGACCCCATGAACTATATACATTCTTGATCAGGACGACGAACTGAGTTCAATTCCGTCTGTCCGACCGCCCGTTTGTCTGTCTGTTTCTACGCGAACTAGCGCCTCAGCTTTTAAGCTATCGAGCTAAAATTTTGCACAGAGTCTTCTTTTTACTGCACGCAACCAATATGTCGGAACCGGCTGGATCGGATGACTATATCATATAGCTGCCATAGGAACGATCGGTAAAAAAAATAGTTCTAGTTTAAAAAACTTTTTTCTTTTTCATCGTAACGTCACCAATCTTTGAATATACTAGTTGTGTAAGCTTCCACATAATACTTGACAACCAACCTGTTCTGTTTAGGTTCTAGTTTATTTCTGTATTCGGTTCCGTATCGGTACCTTGGTTTTTATTTCGGTATACCGGTACGTACCGGTATGCACCGGTATAATTTAAAAATCCCATAAACCGATGATTTAATAGAAGGGGTAGCAACCTACACAACAGAAAGTAGTTATAAAGAAGGAAAATTAAACTACCCCATATGGAATTTTAAACGTTCAAATAACGTTATCGATCACAATTTAACCCTGCTGTTAGGTTAAGCCCATTTGGTCCAATTATTAATTCGTTTCCTTTTTAAATGCAAAAATTAAGGAGAAATTAATAATATTTGGATATTATTGAACCAAATTAGATGCAAAGAAATAAGATGAAATTGTTATTTTTATTGAAAATTTCAGTATATACCAGATGATCATTTAATCTAATATTTGTAAGTTTTTTTTAACGTTTACCCTGCGTTTTACCCTGAGGAAATCCCAGATTGAAGCAATAAAACGTTCAACGTTTCGGTTCTTTTCGGTTCCAAAAATAAAGGTTCCGAAATACCGTTTCTCAAAAAATAAATAATAACAGTTCTGGTTTTGAGTTTCAATCGGTTCTTTTTGGTATACGGTTCCGGTTCGGGCACGGTTTGACACCCTGGTATTTATCAATAATTTTATTATAAGCAGAAGTCTGAAGAGTCCACATGCCATATGTTGGACCGCTGGCCTGAACACAATTATGCGTAGTAATTTGACATGATTGCGCTTCAAAAACATTGTTGTCATTAAATGTTCTCTTTCTAACAGCGAAATAAATTCCTATTTATCAAACAATTTAAATTTGAATTCTTTATTGCTAGTCAGGTTCTTCAATTGTAAAACAAGTAAGAAAGTCGGTCAAGCCCGACTGTAATATACTCTGTACCTGTTTGTACGAAACTAATAACTTTAAAGAGTGAGGTTTTTTCAAAATCTGGGGGTGGCAACTCTTTCGACTATCGTTCAGCTGGTTGAAAAACGATGTATGGGGGCTCGATAAGTAATGATGAATTACCTAGTACATAACTCGTAAAATTATAAAATTTGTGTATAATTTCCTATTAACATAAACGTATCTATATTATTCACGCGGGAATCACGCGTGATTTCTGACCGCAGGCCATCTCATTTACATTGCTCCTCTCATAGCAAGGTCCTATTGGGCAATTACCAGTTAGCTATTGCCTTCTCGCTCTCTCTTTCTCGTAAGTTGTCGTGTTGTTGTTGTCGTTGGTTTTTATTTTCTTTTACATATAGCTCTAATATCGTTCATCTTATCGAAAAACGATGTATGGCGGGTCGATTCAAAATAAGTAGTAGAATATATGTCTAGAATGTTCGAACTATCTATCTTGAGAATTGTGGGAGTTATTTCGCTTTTTTTAATTTGCGGGGGAGGCAGGGGGCGTGGCAAAAATTAAAACTAAACTTGATCTGCCTGCAAGTATAAGAAATATATGTTCCATACACCTCAAACCTCTATCTCTTACCATTTCTGAGATCTCTTCGTTCATACGGACAGACGGACATGGCTATATCGACTCGGCTGTTGATGCTGATCAAGAATATATATACTTTATAGGGTCGGAGATGCCTCCTTCTGGCTGTTACATACATTTGCACAAACCCAATATACTCTGTGTACCTTCGGTACAGAGTATAAAAAGAACAGCTGTTTACAAAATCCAAATGCTGAAGCAACACAAAGCAGGATAACGATAACTTTTTGGAAAATTTATCATTCAATCTGGAATCTTACATTGCTTATTATTTTCTAAGATTTTTTTCCACTGATTATCTGAAATTTGAAATATTAACAAACACTTCACTTGTTGTAATTGGGGGAAAACGCGAGTTTTTGTGTTTTTATTTTATTATAAATCTTTGAAATTATTTAAATGTAAATGTGTGATTAGAAGGGAGCAAGAGGCAGCAGTGCAAGTGCTCAAATTGCACTTGTTAAAAATACAAAATATTCTGGCGAAAATTTAAATCTAAAAATCACTTTACAATCGCGGAAACTTCAGCTTATCATAATCCGAATTTTTTATGCTTATCCGTGCTTAATTCACAATCTTTTAAATAAATAAATTTGCTTTGTTTTGCAGAACAAAAAGGTCAAAGGGGAGGACGACGAGGAGTGGGAGAACTCTTGTAACTTTGAAGAATACACGCTTGTTATCTTCCTAGCCGGACAGATCGCCCTGATCAAAAATACCCTGATCGTACAGCTCGGCTATGACCCGCCTGCCGCCAAAGAAACGTCCATGCAGGGCATCTTTACCGCGTATTGCCTCGGCACCGGCCGAGAATTCCACAAAGATCTTTACAATAATCTCCGCCTCGTCGTCATCCTCGTTCTCGGTTTGCTTTTCATTGAAAATGATGACACGACTGACTGTGCCAAATTTGCTGCACTCCTCTTGGATTTCCTCCTGCAGTGTCTCATCCACATCTTCGGGACCAACCATATTGCGAAGGATAATGACACGCGAGTCTTGTGGCCGCATTAGTCGCTGCATCACCAATTGCCGGGCACTTTGACCCTTGATTGACATATTCTCCTGCTGCTGCAGCGTCTGGACATCGCCCTCATCCATTAGTTTCTTTTGTAGCTCCTCCTGCTGTTTCTCATGGGCCTTCTTAATGTTCTCCGAGAGATTGGCAGCAGTGGCAGCAGCATTGTTGGCCGCCACGGACAGAGCGGCTACAGCCACGGGAGCTCCTCCATTGCTGGCTTCGATACCAGCCACGGCTGTGGGCATCACACCCACTCCAGTTCCAGTAACCACACTCGCCAAGGGAACTGTGGGTGTGGCCAGCAGAGCAGGTGGTGGCAATATGGGAGCTACACTTTGAAGTGTGGGCAAACCAGTGGGTACTCCCAACAAACTGGGGGCCACTGCTGTGGGTGCCTGGAATATGCCTGGTGGCAGCAGGGCAGAAACTGGAGCTGTAGGCACAGCCAGAGCAGGATGAAGGGCCGCCGCAGAGGTGGCTGCACTCACCACGGGCATGGCACCCACCTTTGTGACTATGGCTCCGGCCGCCATATTACCCAAAGAAGGTGTATTCGCCGACAAACCCAAAACGGCATTACTGGCCACCGCATCCAGAGCTTGTATTTTGGCTGTGGCCGCAGCAGCAGCTACTGCCGCTGCCGTGGGCATGGTGGAATTGGTGGTCGGAGAAGTCAAAGCATTGGGCGGTGTAATGGAGCGGCCCACCCTAAAATGAAAGTAATTAAAGATATTTTCTTACTTCTCAACAGTGCCAAAAATTTACCTTAACAACTGTCCGCCCAGATCAAAGAGATTCATGCTGGCTATTGCCTCATCCATGGCCTGTTTATTGGCATACTCGATAAAGCCGTAACCCTTGTGCGTATGTACACTTGTACCCTGAGCCAATTTGCAGTAGAGAATGGGTCCAAATGCTTCGAACACACTTTTAATATCCTCCTCGGACAAATCGGGATGAATGGAAGCCACATAGATGCGATTGAAACTTTTCGCCTCCTCTTGGACTTCATCGATAACTTGTTGGGCTTGAGGCATATTACTGGGACGTCCCACCTTGATGTTTCGGCCACCCATTAAAGCGCCATTCATCTGTTCCAAAGCCAATTGCGCACCCTCGGGTATTTCATATTCCACAAAGGCGAATCCTTTATGTTTTTGCGTAATGGGATCCCATGACATATTGATGGACTTAATGGGACCAAATGGGGTAAAGGCTACGCGTATGGTGTCCTCCTTGAGCTCAAATGAAATGCTGCCCACATAGACTCTGAAAAAAGGAAGTGAAAATATCATTTTAGTTATTGTTGAGTTATCCGAAGGAGTTCTAATCGATTTTAAACTCAGATCTTATCAGCAAAGAGGGCACATGACAAGCCTATCTTTAGACCACCTCCAGTAACTCGGATTGGTGGTCCTCAGACAAGCTTTATTCACCAGAATTTTCTACATTTTGCATCATATGAACTCCATGTTAAGAAGAGGATTATGTATGCCTACTAACCTGCACATGAGTGCCAAAGCCTGTTGCCTTTGGACCTGGGTACGTTGAGTGGCCAACTGTTGTTGCTGATGCGCCAGGGTTTGCTTCATTAGCACCATTTTGATGCTCTGCTCCATGGCATATTTTTTCGCTTTGCTAACCAAATCATGCTGCTCCGATGTCAGTTTTGGCAAGGCTCCACCCAGCAGGCCCAACAGAGCTGAACGTGTTCCCGGTCCAAATTTCACATCGCCCGTCTGCTTCAGATCATACAGAGGCTGCGAAAGGTAGGGAATTTTCGTATCCGTAGACTTGCCTAGAATTGGGAATAGAGATTAGTCCAACTCATACGTAGGGTGGAGAAATGATTCATCATCATCAGCTAGGCAATTTATTTGGAATTTTTTCTCTTTTCTTTTTTTGTTTTTTTGATTTTTGTCTGTGTTCCAAAGGCAACTCTCGCAGAAGGTCAAAAAACAGAGTTGGGACACACAAGCATTGCCCCCGCCCGCCTGGGCGTGACTGACAATGATTGAAGTTGGCTTTCATTGCATTTGGAAATTAAGAGATTAGATTTTTTTTTGAGACAAAAAACTGCTCTGCCTGCAAGAAAGATAAAGACAAAAAAGAAAAAAATAGAAAAAAAAAATGTTGTTAATTTGCTGGAGAAGATCTGGAACTGTAGGAGGGGCCACACACACAGCTTGTATTGGATTCAATCACCAGATCTCGGTGGGGATTTGTGTTTTTTTACTTAAGTTGCTAATTGGTAACATTTATCGAAAGCACGATGAGAGTCTTTTCGGATTTAGGTTGAGAATAGATATACGTATGTATATATTCTTCGATCTTTTCTATCGTTAATGCAGGGGCATTGTTTTTGTCATTATTTCTTTTGTATCAGTTTTTTTTGGATTTGATTTGTTAAAGCTGGAAAAATGCAAGAATAAAAAAGAGAAAAGCACCCGTAAAATAAAACAATATTCGACTTATTTTGATAGATAAAGAGATATACGTAGTGCTATATGTATGGTATATAGTAGGTACGATCATGTGTGGGCGTGTATGTGTGTGTGTGTGTGTGTGAACGATATCATGTAATGTGCAGTCGTATATGTCAAAATCAAAAATCCGCCGACAAATCGAAACCAAAGATCAAACATTTTTTTTACTATATAGTTGAGAACTGTCCACACCGGAATCGTCACGCAAATCCCGATTTCAGCACCTGGGCTTTTTACGTACCCCATTCAGGTGTGCTCAGTTCTGTGTGACAAATATATATGGTAAATTATAAACGACCTTATGTGCGTTTTCAATACGGGTTTTTCCATGAGTTGACGAAAGGGGGCGTGGTAGTAGTAGTAGTAGTAACTAGACTTGAAGGGCCCTCACACACACATTTTTTACATTTTGCTCAGTGATAAAAAAGAGAAAATAAAAAAAGAAAAACAAGACGCTGAAACGATAATAAGAGCAACAATATGTTTAAGTTTGGTTAAGTTTTCCGCCGTACAGTAATCAAGAAGATGTGTATTATAAAGATTTGTAAGTTTCTTTTTGCTAGCAATAGTTTGGTTTGGTTATTTGGTTGGTTGGCTCCAGGATTAGCCGAATGAAAACTGAAAAAGTACCTTTTTTTTTGTAAGAGAAGATTTTGAAATCGTTTAGATCTCTTTTCTAAAAGATATGTCAATCGGTTGGTTATACAACGGACAATTTGTACTTCTATGTTTACTATTCTATACTGCTAGTGACACTGTGCAACAAAATCGAAACTTTGAATGTAAGGTTTATTTCAAAATTCGTTCTTTCAATTTGGCTAGGAATCTCAACACTTAAACTTCACTTCAACTGATTTAACCAATGGAATTTAAATAGGATATTTATGCTAGATATTTATAAATTCAAAATCATTTGTTGAACTGTTTCAAAGAATATAATATTCATAATGCCTGAATTTAAGATCGTTATCATTGAAAACAAAACAGTTTTTCTTATTAAGACATATTCCGACAAATATGCAGCCAGTAGGGCAAACAATACAATTACATTTCAGCTATGTATGTGTGCGTGGCAACCGACACGAAATTCACAGCAGCGCAGCGAGCTTACAGTGTCCGTGTGTGACGTCGCTGCTACAGCGACCTTTGCCTATGCACACGCTATGCGGACGCGCCCTTCACTGATTTAAAGTCTTTTTGGAAATTTTGGTCAAGATAGCTTTAAAACTGGGGGAGGTGATAGCATAGAAACAGACGGACAAACAAACGAACAGACGGACAAGACTAGATTGACTAGGCTATCTCTCATCAGACTGTGTGTGGATGCATAATTCAATTCTAACATACTTTTTATGCCTCGTAGTTGACGGAATAAGCACTTGTGAACTTCAAAATGTTCAAATCCAACCCCCTGAGGTATGCTGCAGAAGTTGAATTATGTATATATATGAAGTATAGGCATCAGATTTTGACCAAACCTTTGCAAAATTCTTTGAAACCATATTATATTTATAATTGCTGAGCTTACATTTAAATCCATTAGTTTATCTTACCAAAACAATTTTTTTACAGATTGATCTTATGAAAGCTATAAGCTATATTTATTGGATTTTTATCAAATTTTTTAGGAACTATTTGAAAGCAACTATTGATAGCATATTATAATTGCGGATTCGGGCGACTCCATTCAAATAAATATGTGGTCAGAGCTTAGGGGACATGGCCATGGCGGAGATGGCCAAGGAGTTAGCAAATTTTGAGCTAGACTTCACGGCAATGGAAATGAAACTGAACTCATTGCGCCGAAAATATAGGTAAATTTCCATACATTTTATAATATAATTTTTAAGCTCAGGTGTTCTTCATTTTAATCAAGAGAAGGCTGGAGTTGGATTATCCGGCGGAGCGCGATTCCAGTGGGTGCATTACGAAAAAGCAGCTGAGCAGCTCAAAAGCTATACATTTTGAGATGTATATCGAGGAATGCTTACAATCTGGTTAGTATAGCATTGCTCTATTATTTTTAATACAACATCTGCAATTAAATATATGTTTTCTGCATAGAGATGGGCGCGGGACGGTATTCCCACTAAATCGTCCGGGACGAATTTGAAAAGTGCGGGACGGGCAGGATAATTCCATTATCCCAAAATTCCCGCGTGATCCGAAAAATATGACGGGACCCGAAATATCTTCGGATATCGAATATCGTCCTTCAAAAAGAAACTATTTCTGACAAGCGCTTTAAAATCTAAGATTTAAGGGCCAGTCTAGTGGATATATATAAAAAAAACCAATCCGAGAAGTTTGGTTTTTATTAAATTAGGTTTGGAACGTAAGTGGATACGCAAACAGCAGATGCCCGAAGATAAAAATGTGCACCACATTATTATTTCGCTACCCTCGGATGCCCGTTGAAAGATTTAAAGGTCTGGCGGATGAAGCCTTCGGAGCCCGTGAATTCCGCGTGGCCAGTCGATTAGTCTGCGAAAGCAAATGTTCTATTTTAAATACAATAAAAACCAGCTGTCCACCAGTGTGACCGTTACCAGATAAATGGTCACACTGGACGTTTATGTGGATGGGGACTTGATTAAGATCAATTCCCCGTCTTAAATTTTCCGCACATCTGAGAATAGGCTTAAACTGTAAAAATGCTATCTGGCAACGGCTTATTTACTCGTTTTCGACCTTTTTGGATCCACGCTGTTGACGTTCCAACACGACAACAGATTATGATAATACTTTGCGGGTGACTCCGACATAATTTCGGTCGCATAACTATAAACGCACCCACTTATTTCAGTGTACTGTCCGTTTCAAACGTACTAGCGAAGAAGTGTAAAGAAGGTGTGAAAGAGAATCAAAAATAGCACATAAAATCGTCATTATGTTGTGGCATTTATAAGTCTAAATGTAATTCGAGTGAACATCAGTACCTTCTTGACGTAAGTATTGAAGTTTCGACTGTTCTTTCTACGACAGCTTTTGATATCAAACTATTCTAAGAGAATTTAGTCGGGATTTACATGATAAAGCAAACTTCATTAAGTTTTTCAAAAAGCTTATTAGCTGCATTACACAAAGCAAGCTTTTTGATAATATTTATAAAAGTTTGCTTTATCGTGTAAATCCCGACTTAGTTTGCCTTCCTTGAAAAATTAAGCTGATCTTTCATGTAAAAAACGATCCTAGACCAAATTGAAATTGATTGTAATTGCAAACTTTAATTAAACTTTGTCATAAACCGTGTGGTACATGTTGCACAGTGTAATATTTTTTTGGATAATAAATGTTTTTTTTTTGTATGGAAATAATGTATAAGTACAGGACCATTTTAAGTCCCAGGCGTAGCCAGACCAGTTGGCAGCACACGAAGACGACGACGACCCCATTAGGTTGGTTGATTAAGAAGAAGCGGTTCGGTTTAAATGCGGTGGTGGATCGCGTGTTGATGTATCTTGGTTGGTAGGTAGAGTAGTAGTAGTAGTAGTAGTGGAGTAATCTAATTTGGCATCTCTCTCGATCTCAATAACGAACGACTTAGTATTTGTATTTTTTTTTTTTTGGCGGATTAAACTTAAAAAGAAAAAACGCTTACAAAAAATGAAACAAAAAAAGAGAGATATAGAAGAGAGAGAGAATAGTTATATATGCATTTTGTTGATTAGTTGTTGTTGTTGGTTCAGGACGATGGCGAGGACTCACTGATATTACACAGAGTTTTTTTCAGGCGTGCCCTACTACATACATTTAGTGTACTTTTGTCAATTCATTCTTTTTTTTAGTATTTTGCGTATCGATCTGATTGGTACATTTGTTAGTTTGTCTCGATACTTGAGTCGATTTGGGTCGCATTTTGTTTGGGGTTTGGATTCTGACACTTGATTCGAGTTACTCGATTTCGTATTGACTCTCACCTCACCTCACTCTTGAGTTCATCGTGCGTTTATGAAGTCTGCAATTACTTAAGCAGAACAAAAAGAAAAACCGATTATTTAATAGCGTCAGAGGTGCTCTGCCCTTAAAAAAGATGCAACGAGGTAGAAGTAGTAGAGAAAAGAATAAGATGTGTTAAATACAGATACAAATTTTCATTTTTTTGGTTTATGCCTCCTGTCGATTGATTGATTTTTGAACTTATATACAAATACATACATACAAATATATAATATATATATGTGATTCGGTTTCAATTCCAACATACATACTTATGGCCTTAAGACTAAGGTAAAAAAAAACAGTATATCGAATGCACACAGAAGGTATACATTTTATTGTTGTTGTTGTTGGATGGTAGATTTATACAATTTTATACACACATCAGACAAGACACTCACCTGAATCCGAGCGCGAACGCTTCGTGACCGGCATATCATTTATTTCGCGCTGATCATCCGAACGCGGAGATCTGGAGGATCTGTCGTTGCTTCCCTGCAAGGAACATAAATTTCGGTTACATTTTTGGGAAAAGTAACTGTTGAGGCCCTAAGGTTAAAATAGGAAAAAATATTTTGAAATTGGTCGCAAAATTGATTTATTTTGCACCACCATTTTTTTTTTTGAATTTTAATCAGTTTGATTTTTCAATAATATAACCCTAATACAAAATTTTTTACATGTTAGTCGAGATTTACACCATGAAGCAAACTTCATGAAGTTTTCTTAGTAGGCGTGATATTAAGGGGAATTAATTGGGACCTATTAAACTATAGTATACAAATACATTTAAATCGCTCGCCTACTAAGAAAACTTTTGAGCTTGCTTCACGTACATTGTTTTGTGGTTTTACACTACACGCGGGCGGGCGTGATGGGATCATGTACTATTTTCTGATATCCAACAGCAGATTTTCACAAATACCAATTGATATATGACCCTGGAACCACTAGTTTATAAAAGTAGTACCGAAGCAATTTCACTCTGACTTCAGAACACGAAAACGTTTCAGAATTGATGTGGAATTACTTTTTAAAAGTTAGTGGAATGGAGAACATCGCTGATTAATTTAAAAATTGTGTCGCTCTAACAGTTTGGCTGAACTTCCAAAAAGGTCCTACCTAGAGGTGAGCGATTTTTCCTTCACGTAACGCACGATTCATGAAATAAAAATGTGTTGACGCACGATTCACGCACACATTATTTTGAGCGTTTCGCGTCATGCGCGATTTACGCACGATTGGTCAATAATGTTCACGCACGATCAATCACTCTCGAATTTTTATGTGGAGAGACCTTTATTCTATCACAGGTGTTATGGCCACACTGCGCCTTTTGTATGGAGCAGCTGCGAGCAGCGAATTCACGAAATCAAAAGCAAATCAGTTTTAGGAATTGAATTACACTGGTCGATAACAAAATGCCCATTTCAAATAACCCAATGTATCTTAGTGTATTTTGGGACGCTGAGTTAAAGAATTAACAGTCCAAATTTTTATAGAGTGTCGTTCTCCAGATATCAGCGGGTAAAATTTTTCAAAAGATAAGTTAACTAAATCTGTCATAACATCTGAACCCATAATCCAATTTATGATTTCTTCAAATGAAAGATAAAAGATGTCCCCACACATTCTTCATACATTATAATTTGATTGGACAGTAGAAATACCGCAAAAACAATTTCATTTAAAAAAAAAAAAATTATTTTTTAAACTGAAAATTTCGGCAATACTCGATTTAATTGTGATATTCGTTATTTGAACCTTATAAACTCGTTATACTCACGTAAAACAACTACATAATCATTAAAAATCATTTTTACGTCCACTTTGACGCTTTAATACATCTTTTGGTGTGTCTCTTTTAAGAAACCTACCGTGTTCTGCCATTAGCTTAAATCGAACCTTAGATCACAGCTTTTTAGATCGTTCGCTTTTTTCGATAAATTTGAGCAAATTAGTTAAAATGGAAACCTACTCATCTTGAATTTGGTTGTTACCAAGCTATTTGATGCGCCAATCAGTAATCGTTCATGGTCAGGTTCGAGGGACCAAAAAACCCGATCCGTTTCTACGGAGTTTGGTTTTAGACCAGTTTGCAGCCTTGGATAATATAATTATTTAGCATTTCTGTTTTTAGTAACTAATTGCTTATTGAGGGCCATGCATCACGTTCTGAAAGCAGCTCTGCATTTGTTTGGTCCATCGGCAAAACTTAGGTAAAATATAAATCTTTAAACATTTATTCTTTGATAGGACCTACAAAAATGCCAACCAATTATCGATTTTACTAGAGTTATCCAAATAGCACGTCATTTCAACAAAATAACCAAAAATTTAAAAAAAATATCATATTTTGGCAAAACGTGTATATTTGGAAAACAATTTATAACATCTACGCTTTGCATCCAATATTTTCATGGTATGTTCCAAAATATTTAAAATAGTCAAATCGTTGTTGAAAATGTAATAATTTTGGGGTATTTTAACTGCACAGGCGAAACTATAGCTCCAATAAAATTAGAATGTATGAAAAATGTTTGGGGACACCCTATACCTTTCATTTGAAGGATAGAAACCGTATTTCCGATTATTGGTTCAGATGTTGTGACAACTTATGTGAACTTATCTTTTAAGAAATACCCAAAAATATATATTCGCCGTTATCTGAAGAACGACACGATAGAAAATTTTTGTGAGGTAGGGGGTTTTGTTAACAAGAAGAATAGTTCTTATTTGCCTCGATTTTTAGTTCACATTTTTGAACTCAGCGTTGCAAAAAAGTTCAGAAAAAGCTATCAAATCGAAATGGGCAGACACTTCATCAAAATTTTTGTCGACCAAGGATATTAATTAAATATAAAAGATAGAAAATTTCGTGAATACTGCACGAAGAATAAATCCAACAAGCACGAATAACGCACGGATCACGGATGCAAACTCACGGTCTCGCCGTGACACGTTTAAATTGACGTCACGCGTCCAACTCTTGTCCTACCTCCAATCTTTTCCATGAATGTTATAAATGTGCATTTGTATAAATATTTCATTAAACCCATGTTATATCAAGTAGCGTTTTGAAAATTTCTATAATAATGTGGGGTTGGCATCTTTTTATCGGCTAAAAAAGGCTATAAACGTTGCCAATGTACCTGTCATAAATTCAACAAAATTGGCATAATTAGTAAAACTATATGATAATGTCGTTTCAAAAAATGTCCGACCAAACCACTGGCTTGTAGCAGATGATTTAGTTTGAATACAAAAAACGCTATAAATATAGAACACCTTGACTTTTCAGGCAAATTTTCTCTCTTTTGAATTTTCTTTGATTTGACTTTTCTTTTGTTTGATTTTTCTTAGTTACATTGACGTGTTTACTTTCACATAGGCTTCATAAACCCACCAAATTATAGTTATTGTGGCATCCAATAAATCAAATAGGTCAAAAAATCGAGAAAACGGGTTTTCTGCAATATCTTGGAAACGGAAACTAAGATATGACTTTGGCTTATCAACTCGTATTCAGCATGGGTAGATGGACAGTAATTATTTTAAAATGTTCGGGATACTAACACTAGGTCTCATTTTGTAGAACTGTGTAACACTAGTTTACAAGGTTGTTGACCGGAGGATATATCGAATTCTTCTTATGTATTTTTGGGAGCATTATCAAATCAATTGACCGTTTTCTACCAGATGCTTTGGATCAAGAGATACTTGGATAAACTTGTATCGAATGTGGTATGCGTACACTGTTGAGACCTGTTGGCTGTTAGGTTAAGACCATTTGGTCCAATTACTCCGATGTGTTCTACAAATTGCTTTCGTACCCAAAATCGTCCCTCGTTTTCTATGTAGACTGCAAAAAGGGGATTTCGTAAACCAGTTTTTATATTAACTGTGTTAAGTAAAGAATTTACCAATAATATTTAAAAAGTGTTGTAATTAAATCTATTATTTCTTATGATCTTTGCAGTATGGACCAAATGGTCCCTTAACCTAACATTTGTAAGTTTTTTCTAACCTAACAGGTGGGTTAGGTAACCAAATTAAATTTTAAATAGGCGTTAAATAAAAAATAAAAACGTAGGAAAAGTTTGTTATTTTCTCTTGTCGAAAAGTTGTTTTTTATGTGTAAGTATGTTTAGTTTGCCACTTTTTTTATTTTTTCTGAATCTTTAGAAATCTATGCCTATTTCATTATCAGGAAAAAAAAGCATATGTATTGACGCATTAAAATTCCTTCAACTGTTTTGTAAGGTTATATTTAATGACCCCTAAATAATTCCATTTCTCTACGAGTATAAAACATCGATTGGAAATAAATTCGATTTTTTGCAACATATTCAGTTAAAAGTAAGTTAACCTAATTATTTGAGTCTTAACATTTTGAAATGTGGGTTAACTTTTTATAGAATATTGCCCGAAGTGCCTGCAACCTGTTGGAAGGCCGAAAAGAGCTCAAAAGAAGCGCTATTAACAATTGATAAGGAAAATCAGAAAGACTGGCGCTGATGCCGCCCAAACAAGTGATCATCTGTAGTCCTCCTACAAAGTTTAACATAATCCACAATTGGCAACCCAATGTTCTTTAATTAATACTCAGAAATCAAAATAGATATGTACATCCAACATCATTATTTCCAAATTGAGTGCAAAATGTTTGCGACTCCCGCGCCGCATCTCAACCCTACTGCACACATCTGTACATGGACACACATACATTTGCACATATATGGCGCGTGGCTTATAGATACACACTCTTTGTGGTCTGTCGCCGCCTATGACGTCGTAATCTTTCCTTTCTTCACGACACAGCCTCACGCCGCCTGGTCGCAAGGTCATCTAGAAGTTACTGCAAAATTCGCATACAATCTTGCTGGACTTGTAGGTAACACTTTTAACCGGGATTTTCCAACAAAAAAAATTTGCAAACCACGCCAAAAAAAAAAATGCCGTAGAAGAAAAAACAACTCTCCTTTGCACACGCCACACGCTGCTGAACCGTAACCGTTACGCTTAATGCGTAAACTTACCATATTTGCTGCTTGTTACGATACTGGTTGAATTTTCTTCTTTATTTGTTGCAATATTTAAATTATTTTGCAATGTTTAGCAGATTTTCTCCTATGTACGTTTTGTTCTTCTTCTTCTTTCACTAGTGGTGGGCAGATCTTTCGATAACCGTATACGGTCACCCTTAGCTATCGATAGTTAAAAATTTTAACATGTAAGTCAAGTTATGTTCGGCAAACTACCAAGGAATTGGAATGGTGGAATTAAATTAAATAATTATGTTATTTTTCAATTTTCTTATTTACTACGCAACTTATTGAAAATTGTTAAGAAAACCCATAAGGTATTGTTTAAATTGACGCTAGAGTGGATTCGAACAGTGCATGTATTTCAATTCAAATAATCGTCTCCCGAGATTAGAACGCATATTTCCCCTTTCAGATGTAGTGCCGTATTGTTCGGTATACTATCGTTAAAATAAACATCGGAATAAGTTATTGTCGAATTTGCATGTTTACATTCCACTTACTTAAAAGAAGTAACTGTACCTGGCCGGGGACTGCTCACTAAAAAGCGGTTTTCTTAAAAACCGTGGGTTTCTTATGGGAAACAAGTTGTAAACAGCGTATAAGAAGCTGTACATATCTGCTTAGCGGAATTTAGTTGGCTTTACTGTCGAAAAATATATTTTATTTTTCTGTGGAGAAAATTATTTTTTTTATGAATTTTTTAATTTTCTTTTTATACACTTGAAAAGTGTATATTAATTTTGCCCAGAAGTGTGTAACGCATAGAAATATTCATTTCCGACCCCATAAACTATATATATTCGTGATCAGGACGACGTGCTGAGTTCATTTCCGCTTGTTCGTCCGTCTGTCCGTCCATCTGTCCGTCTGTTTCTTCGCGAACTAGTCTCTCAGTTTTAAAGCTATCGAGCTGAAATTTTGCACATAGTCTTCTTTTTACTGCACGCAAATAATATGTCGGCACCGGCCGGATCGGATGACTATATCATATAGCTGCCATAGGATCGATGAGTCTATGAACTAGTTTTAGTTAGAAAAACTTGTTTGTTTTTCATCGTAGCGTCACTAATCTTAGTATATGTTAGTTTTATATGCTTCCACATAATTCTGGAAAAATGTATCAAAATCGTATCACTATAGCATATAGCTGCCATAGGAACGATCGGTCGAAAAATAAGTCTTTGTGAAAAAAACTTTTTTGATTTCCATCATAGCGTCTCCAATCGTAGTATATATTTGTTTTATATGCTTTCACATAATTTTGAAAAAAATTATCAAAATCGGATGACTATAGCATATAGCTGCCATAGGACCGATCGGTCAGAAAATGTGTTTTACTAAGAAAATTTTTTTTTTATGGTATCAAATTTTTATTATCAATGATTTAAAAATTTTAAATATCTGATATCTATATCCTATCCGGCCCACCCCCAAATTTCGGCAGGGGTTCGGTTCGGGGTTCGAACCCTTACCCTACGCTAGGGGTTCGGTTCCACAACCGGTTCCCTTTAAATTGAGAACCGAGGTTCCAGTTCGGGTTCGGGTTCCAGATTGTATTTTATATATTTATGCACATAAAAAATAATTTAATAGAGTTTGAAGAAGAGATGACTTATAAACTGCTGCAGTTTTTGGCAGTCAAGCACATAAATGATCTGTCTAGATTGACTAGACAATCAGACATTGTATGTGTGTTTAGAAGAGTTCAGCGATACTGCCAACTTGCACTCTCAGCAAAAGTCATTTCGCTTTCACAGTAGTGAGATTCCTAAAACTGATGTGCTTTTTGTGGCCATGAAACCTGCAAAAACACTGCTTATAAATAAGAGATGACCTTTATCGGCGTATCCGTGACTTAGTAACTGTGATTGGCCATATCGGCGTAACTGTGATTAAGTCACAGTGACTTGTAGTCACCAAATCACACTGTTGCTTTTTATATGCAGTCACTGTGACTTGATGATTGCCAGTGACAGTGACTTAATCACAGATGCGCTGGTATGTCTCATCCCTAAATTATAGTGGGGCCGAACACGTTTATACATTTCCGCGAATTCCAGTCAGAGCTATTTTTTCCAAGAATGGGACGGCCACAGCACGGCTTTGACTGGCATATTGTGAGAGTGAAATGCTAAAAGTATTCAAATTGTGACTTGGGTAACAAATGAAGATATTTAAATGACGTAAAATTTTTCCTTGTATTCGTCGTGCCGTTGCATCTCCGTACGAACAAAATAATACCCAGAAATACGGTTTCGGATGCAAATTGAATTTCCTTGCTTGAGGTTGTGTTATTTTGTCCAGTCTTGTGTTGCGGACGGGAAGAGTGTCGCCGTCCATACATGGGCATATGAATGGATACATTTTTGTTCATAATTATAAAATATTTTTTATCATCATAGTGTAAAAATAAATTCTGTGCTTGCAATTTTTTTTAGAACCGAACCCCATCATTTAGAAATCTGGGTTAGGTTCGGGTTCGGGTTCTCGTGATTATTTTCAATGGGGTTCGGTTCCCGGTTCGGTTCAGGCATCTCCAGAACCTGAACCGAACCGGTTCTGAAGGGTTCGGTTCCGGACCGGTTTGCAGCCCTGATCCTATATATATTTTTCCAGTTAAATCAGTTGGAGTAAAGTTTTTCAAGTGTATTAAAACTTCGGCACAGTCGAAGTTAGCATTGCCTTCTCGTTTCAGTTATTTCCATAAACCACTGAAACTTCCGTACAACTAAACTGATTTTATTAAGGTGTATACGGAATCTGAGCTAATAAATAGGCCTAGAAATCAGGGACCGGATATAACAGTTACTGGTAACAGTTAAAATAGAAATTAACAGTTATATTGCAATTTTTATATAAAAGTTTTATATTAAGAATTATTCTTCGATTTTTATTTTACAAATTCCGAAAATACCAATTATTTTATGATTTTTATTTTATTACTCTGATCATAACAGTTATTTTTGATTTTTATAAATTTTTTTACATGATAACAGTTATTGATGACTTTTTTTAAATAAAAGTCATCAATAAAAATTATTCAAAGACTTTTATTTTTAAAGTCATAGCATAAAAGTCATTTGCATATGTCGCAATAATAAAGCCATTGAGGAAAAACTTGTAAACATAATCTTAATCAGCTTGAGCTAGAGCATATTCGACTACTAATTTATGTTTTTATTTAAAAACAGTTCTTATTAATGTATTTTTTATTAGTATGTGTTGCTTTTAGCCGGCTCGAGGTCAAGAAAAATAAAATTGTCTCTTGTTGTTTTTTGTTCCAATATATTTCGGCTGCACTTCGGCAACCGTCTTCAGGTACAATGGTTTTACACGCCTGTACCGCCTGACGTGGAGTTTGTTACGACAATTTTGTTTTTCTTGACCTCGAGCCGGCTAAAAGCAACATATACAATTTAGAAAGATCGCTTATCATCAACATTTTATTAGTATGTATTTTTAGCTTTTCTCCATATTTTTAGGTACATTTTTATAGAAAATTAAATTTAAAACAGTTTTTAAAACTTGAGAACAATTAATTTTTAATATTAACAACTTATCAATAGATTTTTTCAAATCGATTTAGGATTACGGAAGTTATGACGAAGTATGTGAAATCATCGGCACAAAATTTCCAAATTTATAAAGATAACAAAATTTCTTTGTGAATAGGGACCCCAAAAAAATACAAAAAATATTTGGTTTCTAGAAGTCATAAATAAGTGTAAAAATTATTTATTAAAGCTTAGTATTATCAAATCATAAATATTTTATTTTTGAATTTTTTTCCCATTCTTAACAGACGATTTAGCAACACTGAGACCAAACATCAATTCAATCTAAAGTTATTGATTTTCTTAACAATTTTCAATTAGTATTGGTTCAATATATATATATGTATATATAATATACATATATATATAATATGCACGAGTAATTCCGGCATCGTACGATTACAGGTAAAAATAATCATTTTTCAGTACAACGATGCCGATTGGGTAATCATGTAATCGTTTGTTTGATTACGATTATTTCTGATTACTACTCGTGATTATTTCCCGAGTACTACTCGTGGCATCGTCTTATAAATTGAATCGTAGTGAGTCAAGTTTTTAACGTTTTTGAATTAAAAAGCCATTAGCTAAGTTCAGACAGGCAAATAATTTGCCCAAATTTGTCTAAATAACTATTACCTTAGACTTTGCAGGACTTAAAACTTTAGCGATGTATTCACCCGCAAATAATCTGGTCAAAAAGTTTTGATAAATTCACTATTTAGGCCTATTTAGACTAATTTTCATCAAAATTTGGGCAAATTAGTTGCCTGTGTGAACATAGATTAATAAAACTAGCTGATATATAAAAATTTGATTAATTGGATGAAAAAGTTAAACTGTTTTATTTTATATTGTTATAATAATATAAACGAATTACATTTATGTTGTATTTAAAAGCGTTTTTTTTTGCTGAGAGTGTAAGAATAAAATTGCATCCACATTTTCGCCCTTTAAATTTGTTCTCCTGTCTTCCAATATACGGTTTGCTGAGCTAAAGCACCTTTCACTCGAAGCGCTGGATGCTGGGATGCATAAAATGTGTTGTGCTAATTTTTCAAGTAGGGGGAATTCTTTTCCATGTATCTTCCACCAGTCCAATATAGTTCCTTCTGAAAAATTAGATGATTTGTACATCTCCATTTGCACATTGAATACTGATTCCGAATATTGGGGGTTGACTATATTAATATCTTTGTATGCAGCAAAAATATCGTCAGCTATGTTATCTGCAGAAGTATTCGAATTTTGTATTTCATTTGAAGAGGTCGGATAACTTTCTTGTGTTGGAATCGGTGAAATAACCTCAAGCTCCTCTTTTACGAGCTTATACACCTCCTGACGCTCAATCTCGTTCAAATATCGCAACTGTTTATATTCCGGCCACAAAAACGCTGCTATTTTATGTTCTTTGCTTAAATGTAACTTTGAATCAAAGACATCTAAACAGTTTGATAATATGAACCGAATTTCATGGTTAGATTCTTCATTCAGCAGCTTTGATGTTTTTTCCTTAATAATATGCATATGTAATAGCACTGAATGAATAGTGCTGTTTTGATCGCCCTCTAGTTGCAATGTTGCAATTTTAAATGGTTCCAATAACATAAGAATTCTGTCTAATAAGTGTTTTTCAATTCCAATGAGACGATAAGATTCTTTTGCTTTATCCATTATGTCTTCAATGGCAACAAAATTTCGTCGAATTGAATACAACATGTCAAATATTGTATTCCATCTCGAAGAACATTCCTGCTTCACCGTCGATTCTAACATATTATTTCTTCCTGTTCGCTTTAAATTTTCAACCAGAGCCTTGCATCTATTAATTAAATTCATGACTTGAGGTGCTCGCCGTTTAAGTCTTTCCTTGTCAAAAGAATGCTTCAAAATGTTGTTAAGCATATGCGTTGCACAGTTAATTCTTGTATGATTATGTAAGGCCTTTTTTATGTTTGTGCCTTGGTCAGTGGTAAAAGTAATTTGCTTATGTAAATTTCGATCTAACTTTAACTCTTCAAACTTATCACTTATTGAACGAAGAATGTTTTCTGCTGATTTTTTAATTATATTTCCATCATCAGCAATCGTATCGAACTCAAACGTGAATAAGGTTCGCCTGAAATAAACATTTCATTTAAATTAAATTTATTGAAACACCCGCAATGTTTGCCTTACGTATTGAATCGCCACGAAGCATCTATATAATGCACAGTCAATGTAAGGAAATTCCTTTGTTTCTTAGTATCTGTCCACAAATCCGTGGTCCCACCGCACCTGGCTATAAGATCTTCAGGAATAAATATTAAGTCAAAAAAGTTGAACAGCCTCACCATTTTCCATATAAGGCCGAAGGATATTAACAAATTTCTCACGCTCAACAGCGTGAACTTTAAGTAGTCTACGACTTACTGTTGTCGAATGTGGCAAAATGTCGTCAATTGAAAAATTTTTGGTACCCAGCTTGTCGCCTACTTCAACCAGAGACCGTGCAAGTTCTTTAAATCCAGGACCATTTATAGCATTAAATGACCGCAAGTCTTGAGCAACGAAATTTACACAATTTTCAATAACTTTTTTCTCGAACTTGGCCAGCAACAACAACACATGGCTTTTTGCTGACTGGTGCTGTGGGATTTTCGATCGCACGTCGTTTGTAGCAAGAATGCTTTTTCAAATTCGAAGGACTACATCCTTTTCCATACTTGAAAATTTTCTCACAACGGTTGCATAGAACGTAAGGTACAATTTCCGACGTATCGGTAATCATAATTTTTTTAAAATTCTTCCACACATCACTATTAGTAGTTCCTTCAATTTTTGAATATTCACCTGTTTTTATTTCATTAGGAATATAAATTTTGTCCATTGAATATATTTTATAATATTGTTTATTTAATTTACCTGATCTTATTTTATTTATTATATCCATTGCGGTCCGGATTATATTTTTTTAATGTTGCTAAAGATGCTACACGACTCGTACTTATAGGATTGAAAATCAAAATGATGAAACAAACTGATTGACTGAGAAAAACTAAATATAAAAGCAAAGCGCTTATGATAAAAAAAAAATATTGTCGTGTACAACGATGCTAACGATGCGAACGATGCGACGATGCCTTGTTTGATTAAATGTAATCATACTCATTTTTACTCGTACTCGGCGAGTAGTAACATGTTACTTTTTTACGTACTCGTGCACATAATATGTTCCTACAATAATAAAACTAAATAAATAAGTTGTAAAAATTTTAGTCCCCACAAATAGGAGGAATGGATGCGGAGAGAGTCCGCAAGCGGAGAGTCCATTAAGCGCAAGCTTAATGGCCAAAGTGTGTTGAAGGGTCTCCCCCCATTCAGCAACCGCCCTAACCTAACCTAACCTGACCTATCCATTGCACAGTGGTTGCTGCCATAGGCCAAAAATAAAAAAATTTATTTTGAGCTATTCAAACGGAAACTGTTCTTACCATCAGCCAATTGTCCAAACTTTATGACGTTATACTTTTTTTTTTGATTCTCTAACGGGACTTTCTAAAAAGAGAGTGAAAAGAGCGAACACGTGTCTCTGTATTTGACATTTGTCAGCAGCGCAGTGCAACTTGCTGAATTTGTATAATTAAATTATATTATAAAACGTTGTTAAACCAAAAACAAAAAATATGAATATTTTACATAAAGGTATGAACTTTATTTTTACAATCCAATTTATAAATATTTCGTTTTGTGTTTTGTGAAAATCGTTGTTGAATAAGTGCGTTTTTTTCAGTTCCTATTTTTGGTGCACAGCAATGTTTAGGTAAAGTTTTAAGTGTTTTCCCCCGCTCGCCCCCCAACGAAATTTGTACCCTGTTGTTAATCAATATTTTAAGATTATAAATGTGTTTAGTTCAGCTGCAGTAACCTGCAGCTGCACATGTGGCATTAAAAAAACTAACCTAACCTAAATTTTTTCGAAAGCAGTTCATTTAGTCTGTAATGTTGTTGTTGCCGCTTTGCAACTTACTTTGGTTGATGGTAATATTTGTAATGCTTTAAGTGAATCAACATCCACAAGATGCTAAATATGTTATGCCAAGCCGACAGAAATGAACAACTTAGAAAATTGTTTAAAGGAAGAAGTTCATGAGGAGCGATTTGAGATTGGATTGTCACCACTACATGCGTACATTAGATTTGTTTTATTCACTTATCATACAAATTGAATGAAAAAATATGGCAAATCCGATCACAAGAGACCAAACAGAAGATTTCAATGAGAAAACAAATTATTCAAAATGAGTTCAGGGTAAAAATGGGTCTTATAGTAGACACGCCTAAAGCTGGAGCATGTGGAACATCGAATGATGGCAACACAGCCAGAAAATTTTTCAACAACCCTGATACATCGGCCGATATTACGGGAATTGATAAAGACTTAATAATAAGATTCTCAACTTTGTTGCAAGCCATATCTTCAGGCTACATGATAAATCCGGCAAAACTTGCTCTTGAAACAGCGAAGCAGTAACCTTAAGTATCCTTGGTTTTATCTCCCCCCATCGGTTCATAAAGTCTTACTTCATGCTCCAGATATTATAAAACATTCCTTACTTTCGATTGAAGAGCTGTCTGAAGAAGCCGCAGAGGCAAGAATTAATTATATTAAAAGTTTCGGTTGAACCATACACGCAAAATTTCACGCGTCGCCTCAAATACAGACTTGATAATCAGATTGCTATTAAGTTCTGATCCCTTTTAAACTGGACAAAGAAAACTTACCTTCAACCAGAAGTCACCGCTATTACAATCAACAATTAATTTACTCGATGAGACAATATAAAAAGTATATGATTTTGTATAATTATTGTTCGTTTTCTACCTATAATATATATATGTTTTTCTTAGTTTATTTTTTCGTTAACAAAATCTGTTTGCTATCACGCCCATTTTTTCGTATTATAGTTCTTACTATGCGAAGAACTTACAGTAAAAATTTCAGCCCGATATGACCACTAGAAGTATTTATGGCCGCTCTCCCATGTAAGCCCAACCACTGTGCATTGGTTCAATTAGTTGTTTAATTGAAAATAAAATATTTTTTGTTTCAAACTTCACCGTTCCAATTCGACACTAATCGAACGTCGCTGACTTGAGAAATTGGAATGGTGAATTTGGGAACAAAATATATTTTATTTTTCAATTTTCTAATTGAACCAAAATAAATTGGATATTTTTATCCATTTTTATAGTCTACACTGTCATAGTCCTGTATTTAAAAAAAAAGGGAAATAGAGGTGATTGAGATAATACGGGGAATAGATTAAACTAATACGGGGAATTCGAGTGCGACAGCTGACTGCTGACGATTATTTTTGTTGGGGCCACTGTTGTTTTCCCGGGAAGTACCTGTGATTCGCCTTTGTAATTAATACGCTTAAAACTTAGTAATTCCTGTAAAAATGCAAAAAGTGATCAATTGTTTTTTTTGATATTTATAATCAAAATATATTAAATTACTTAATATTTTTTGGCAAACCCTGCAAAATACCACAATGAAGATAAGTTTCCTTTGTTTGCTCCGAGAGATGAGTAATATCAGTTGACTCGGCTAATTCTGCAATTTATCTGGATGAATAAAACACCTCGTAAGTTTACAGTTTTATTTCATGTACTATTTATTTATTTTCAACCCTTTGTTTTTGCTTATCTTAAAACTAGCTTAAACAATTTATTTACAACTGTTTTTTTTATTATTTTAATATCTATTTCTTCTATTGCTTTGTGTGGGGAAGGGAAAGGGGGGGAGGGTGATTTTCTAATCTGTAAGTGAGCGAAAGAAAGGTTGGTTGTCACAGAGAACACAAGCAAGAGAGAGGGTTTTGGTCTTTGCTTCTGTAAAAAGATGAACAATTTAAACAGTGGGAGGGTTCATGTCTTTGCTTAGTGGAGTGCGGGGGCTAACAAAATTGTAGGCGTGGCAGTAGGTTGTAGTATTGGGTACAACTGCTGATTTCTCTTCTATTCAGTTGCACGCTCACTTGCTCAGTGATTTTGCTTGCTCTCTGAGTGGTGAGTGGGCCAACTGAACAAAAAAGAGCAATTAAGCAGTTAGTGAGCTTCTAACTTTGGTTCACTTACTCATAAACAACCCAAACTAGAAGGTTGAAACGTATGTGTCATGAGTCCATTTACTATATATCTCTCTGCAATTGCTAATATTTACAACAGCTTAAATCACAATATGTGTGTGTGTGTGTTTTGTTGTGTTTGTGCCACTTCAATGTGTTTTTCTTTGTATGTTTTCCATTGTTTTAAAGCTAAATGTTCAGTCCTCAGACTTGGCTTCTTTAAATAAAAAAATAATGTGATTTTAAAATCAAAACAAAAATGTTTCCTCCTCTTCTACCCGCATAACAGCTTTGAGCTAAAACTTAAGTACCTAAAGGATGAAAAGCAAATAAATTAAATGAGACCACAGCAAATCGCTAGGACTTGGCTAAGTACACGGGTAATTGCTTCTAAAATTGAACCAATAATTAATTAAGTAAATGGGCGAGTGTTATGCGTGAATTCCGCCTACGGGTTATGGCCGTGTTGTATGAATTGAGCGAGCACCTTGGGCGGCGGCAAACGGGATCAAGCAGCAGCTTTTCTAAAGCTCGAATACTCGACAACGACAACGACTATCACAAGGTTTTGGTTTGTTTTAGTTTCTTTTTTATGTTTTGTTTTTAAAGGTTTTTTAAAAACCTTTCTCCTTCTGTGCCACCTCCTGTTGCTCAGTACAGATCATCTTCCATGTTGTGAATCAATATCTTTTTGTCCTCCTTGCAATTGGATTTGCCGAATGTTTGCTCCACCAGCTGGGGATCGAAACAGGGCTGTAAAGGGGCGGGTTTAAATAGAGTAGACAGATTATAAAATGGATCATAAAAAGTTTATTTAATATTACAAATTTTACATAAGCAATACAATAAAAATAATAATAAGCACAAAATGCATGAAACCTACTTCAAATGAGCAGAAAAGAAAACAATCTACATTATAAGACAATTAAAATACAACTGTTAGGCCGTTTTCTCATGTTCATGTTTTTTAAATCTAGGTGGATATTAAGAATACATATATGTGGCATGCTTTTAGGCCGCTTTACAAATATCTTTACTTGTGTCTACAGCGATCCGTGTATGATGGGCTAAAAGTAGGCAACATACATTTTCTTAATAACCACTTAGATTTTAAAAACATGAACATGAGAAAACGAACCTAAGAAAAAATGCAAATAATATTCGAAAAATTTATAAGCTAAAAATATTTATAATGAATCTATTATTTCTTTTTTAAGTCCAGTATTGTCTTAAAATGACTTTGCACTGTGCCATCATATATAATTTTATCCACGTTTTTTAAGTAAAAACATTACAATAGGCAACATGGTTCAGTTTATTGAAGGGGTGGTGGTGATTCCAATTAATTTAAAATTGTTTTAAACAGAAATTAAAACCGTAAAGGTTACTTCCTTTAAATTTGTAACCTTCACCAAAAAAATTGTTTTCTTATAACCGTAAACCAATAACCTTTTGTAAATTAACCGGTAAAATTAACCGTTACCGATAAAAATAATGGGGTTAATTTCGGTTTTTACCCTATTTGTACAAAATTTAGATCAGTTTTTGATTTGATGGCCACGGCAAGTTGTCAACTTGACAAGTTGAATTCCAAAATTGTTTTAAGAACTTTGGCAACTGAGGAGATGTTTTTCAAACGGGTGTACTCCTGTGCCCCTGATATAAAATTTGGCAATATGGTCAAAATGGTGGAACTCCTAGGTCTAGAGGATGAAGTCGATGACCATTATGACGATGGCGATCTTGCATTCCTTAGTGAGTTCTCCTTCAATTTGAAGTGCATAGGTCAAAGAACTTACAAGAAAATGAATCATTTTACACAAAAATCGACTCGGGATTCGGACCATGGCCCATAGTGTTTTCAGGAGTTAGATGTGCTGCCCATACCCTTCAGTCAGTTTTAAAAAAGCCAGGACAACAAGAATGCAGGGCGAACAGTTAGTTTTTAGATACAGATTTCTATTCAATCTGGATTCTATGTAAACTTGAAATAGAATTGATCTAATTACAATCTTTATTAAGATGTCTATTAGAAAAACAAAGATTGGATATTTGAAAGTATGGTACGAAAAATACATATATTTTTAAGTATATACGTTGACAAATGTTTTAGTAAAGTATTCTACGTAAAAAATGAATCTGATTATGTAAGACTTTGAAATGGGAGAAAATATTTTTGGATACTAAATTTAAGTTATGTTCTTTGATTAATAAATGGCAGAGATTAAAACCGCAACCGTAACCGTTAACCGCTATTAACCGTAAGACGAACAAAAAAAGTTTAATAACCGCAACCCGTACGGTAACCTTTATTCCATAACCGTAATCGTAACCGGAAAACAGCGATGTGCTATAATCGTAACCGTAACCGATATTCGTTTCGGGTTTAAACTCTGGTTTTAAAGCTATCGAACTGAAATGTAGCACAGAGTATTATTTTTACTCAACGCTGCTAATATATCTTATAGCTGGAATAGAAACCAACTTTCGGAAAATAGGTCTAAGTAGGAAAAACTTTTTGTTTTCCATGAGAGCGTTCTTAAACTTAGGAACTATGAATATTATATGCTTTTAAACAAATTTGGATAAGATCTGATGACTATATTTTAAAGCTACCATACAACCAATCGGAAACAAAATGGGTCTAGCTAAGAAAAAAATTTATTTTTTCTATGATAGCGTTCTTAAACTCAGCAATAACGAAAAATAAATGATTCAAACATATTTGTTAGAGACTATATCCTATAGCTGCCATAGAACCGATCGGTGGGATCAATAATCATATTCTTAATGATTTTGAACTCATAAATATCTGACACTTACATCCTCTATATATTGCTTTTTAATTTATTTATTAATGACATTACACATGCCTTGTTTTACTGGCATGTGCTAATTATTAGTGCTGATGATCTTAGCTTTGTCTATCATATGATGACCCGGTCTATTATTGCAATGGGCCTTAAATTGTCTTAATAAGTGAAGTTTGCTTAATAATCTTCCACTCAATAAGGATAAATGTAAATACATGACTATTTATAGTATAAAGCCATATAAATCATATATATGACTGTACGATTGATGATATTTCATTGGAACGCATCTATTTATTTGACAATTTGGGAATTAAAATTTGTGCCTAAGTTATGCTTTAATAATTATATATCTACCATTGCAAAAAAAGATTTGGGTGTTCTCGGCTTTATCAAGAGATGGTCTAAAGAATTTGATGAGCATCCATACAAGCATAGACTTCGATTAATTGATCTCCCTTCCCTTTAAAATCGAAAATTCTGCCATTGTATGATTTTTCTTCACAAGCTTCTGTTGGATGAGATTGATTCTAGAGCTTTGTTAGGAAAAATAAATTTTGTTGTTCCAGCACGTTTAGCTAGAAATTTCGTTTCGATATATCTACATTTGTATTTTCTTTTTCAACCATCCGATTGTGAACTACTTATGCTTTTATAAGAGCTCACTGTACCAGCATCCCATTAAAATTTGAAAATGGTATATTTAAGAAAAATTTTTGTCGAAACACTTTTGGCCACCATTGTATATATATCGGGCATATTCTAAATTTAAAAAACTTGTCGGAAGTGGAATTTGGTACTACTATAAAATAACCAGAAAGATAGGTATTGCTGCTTTTTGCTAAATTCTTTAATTCTATGCAAAATTTTCTCAATAGAAGGTATGCCAACAGCGGCGTGCATAAAAGGCGTTCGACTTAAGAAAATGCCCAATTAATACAAATATACAATGTATGTTTTTTTGTGTCAACCTTTTAGAATTCGTCAGGACATTTTTACTTTTCAAGAATTGTTTAAATTTTGACTAGTCTATTATACATGGAATATTTTTATTTGTAATAAGTAAATTTCTTAAACAACTAAGCAAGCCTCGCACTTCTAGTCTAGCTACTTCATATGTATCTCTTATTTTGTTGAGGATAATCAAAATCTATCAATATTAGTTCGTGGGGTCGATGTTAAACAATTTTTTGTCAGCTTTAACAGCCGAAACAGTTGTTTTTAAAAGCCTGATTTCAGACGACATAAATGTTATTTTCGACGCTTTGCTTCATATAAATAAGACAGCTGCTCAAAAGCATTCCGATTTCAAAACTCAACAAAAGTGTTTCTATTCATAAAAAGCATTGTGACGAAAATAATTTTTATGTCATCTGAGAATAGACCTTAAAAAGTAAATTAGTTGCTATAAAAATAATATAATATATAAAAAACCTTTGTCCGATTTTACTATGCTAATAAATTACTATTCGAAAGAGTTTTCAAATGTGTTTTACATTTAGAATGTACAAAATTGTTTAAATAAAAAGTTAGTATATGGTGAAAATTTGTGTTGATATTGATACTAAGGAATGTCATAGATAAATTTCCTTTACAAATTCTACAGGGTACAAACTTTAAAAATTGACTTAAGGTTGACTCCTTTTCGGAAATGGCGATATGTAGTTAGGACAAACTTTTGAAAAAGTCTTTCGATATCTAGTGTCTTTATGTTAAAATCTTTCTATTTTCAGTCTCAAACTAGGGCACTAAAAATTAAAAAATATTCAAGAATAAACTGATAAAGTTTAGGAGCTACAACTAGAAATACGAAAATGAGGACTTCAACAAATGATTAACTAGGTGATGCTATAGACACTCATGCCATTGCGCTTTCTTACCGTCTCACAGATGTTCATGTTACAGCAATTCTCTATCGTAATCTCACATTGCTCGGTGGTCAGTGGACGATTGGTCAGTGGTGTATCACTGGACGAGTTGGCGCGTGCCTGTTTCCTCACCACAAATGTCTTCTTAATGCGCGGCCGTTTGGGCTTGTACAGGCGACGCAATCCGTGGACAATGACAGCCACCAAAAAGAGACTGGATACAATGCCAATTACCAGGGTAATGATTACATTGCCAGTCCATAGATTCACATTTGTAATGGGACACACTTCCAAGTGTTTATACTGGGGTAAGGCCACGTTGGTCAATTGTGGGCAGCTGCAAAAAAAGGGGAATAAGTTGAAGGAATAGTTGGAACATTTGCTTCATTAGTGGACTTACACATCACTACAACCCAAGGGCATGGAGATATTGGCATCGTGCTGGAACAGACGACAGTAGAGTGTGCACAACTCCGAGGAATTGTGTTCACAGCGTTCTCCGCCAAAGTTCTCCGTGCAAAGACAATGCGGATTCCCCGTTACCACATCCAGCTCACACGTTCCCCCATTAAGGCACAGTCCTATGCATTTGCTAAACTCACAACGTTCACCTTCGAATTCTGGCAGACAATAGCACTTGGCATAACCCGCCTCGGAAATTTTGCAAGTGCCATGGACACAATAGTTGTGACATTCGCTAATCTCACAGCGGGCTCCCTTATGACCCAGCGTACAGATGCACAATTCCTTATCCGCTAGATATAAACCGCCATTTAGACAATGATTCAGATGCATGTAGGCACCCAGCTCGGTCTGAGGATCATTTGATTTTGTTTTATTCTCGTGTTTAAGCAAACGCTCTCTGACCTTGCCGACCATATTGGAGCAGGTGGCATCTTTAGATAATCTCTGATAGAAGCCAATGCGAGCCACTATACCGCGAGCCTCTTCGGTGAGATTGGCCACTCGGCGCAGGGCGGAAACTTCTGGTTGGGGCTCCGAATCAATCACAGGCCAAATTTCGGTATAATCTTCCTCCTCGCCCTCTTTGGGTGATTTAGTGGTGGTAGTTACTTTAATCTGAGGCACCTTCGGGTGACTCCACACTGACTTGGTGGTCTTATCTGTCCAGAAGATGGCATCTTTAGTCACGGCCAGATTTAGGGGTTCATGATTTGATTCACGCAAAATCACTTGAGGATCGGAGCCATCTAGACGAGCACTCATCACGGCAAAGAAGATACCCCTCAGGTCATCGATCCAGTAGATACGATCCGATAGCTGATCCACCACAATGCCCAGAGGATGATCAATATTTTTATTGATAATAACCTCCCTGTCAGTGCCAGCCAGATCTATTCTCTCCACCGTGGAATGACCACCAATATGGAAATTGGTCCAATAAAGTTTCCTACGGCATATATCCACAGCTACACCTTGAGGTGTACCCTCCTCGTGGCTTAAGTCCACCAATACTTTGGGTATTTCCGTGTCCAAAGTATCTACGGAAGCAAAGAAGATTTTCTTATGCAACGAATCCGACCAGAAGAGATTACGATTTAAGGGATCGTAGGCTAGACCAACAACAGATTCATTTCCATAACCCTGAATCCTTTGCTCTGCTATGTGCGATTGTGTGGATGGAACTCGTCGCAAAGAGAATATGCTGCCATTTTGTCGTTGACCGTCATTAAAGTAGATCAATTCCTCTGCCTCGTCAAAGGTCAAGACCGAAAGTTCATCAAACTGATGGGCAGCTTCGGTTAGGACATTCCAATTCTCATCCAGAAATAGAATCTTTGATTTCAGCGTTATGGCGAAATCTGAAACCAAACAAAAAGGCAAATTAGTGCACGCTCTGCATTAGTTGGCAGTTAAAAGTTAAGATAAGATTAGAGTTGTGTGTGGTTCTGTTCAAAAATGAACTGGATCGACTGAACTATGGGGTCTTAGTTCGTTCACCTTCTTTGACTGTTATATATAAACGGAAGAAATATATGAATTATGAAACCTACTGAGCGAAATACTGTTGAACGCTTGAACTAACCACTAAACGAATGATAAGTTCATGAACTACCCAACCAAATCTTTAAATTGAACTAAAATGCTCAACTCTAGCATCGATAAGTTCAAGTTAAGGCGGAAATTGAGCTCAATGAGTGAGTCGGGCCCCCCATCATTAAATTTGCCAAATTTGTTCTCCGTCGCCCAATCAAGTTTTGCCATTTTTGTATAAATTGCGTCTTATTCCTTCAATTTAACGTATTATTTTTTATTTTAGTTCAATTACGCGTCCGTTTTTATTAATTGATTATTTAACATACGAACGTCGCGACATTCGATTGAACCCTTCCTTCTACTGTTTTCACAATAATTCTCTGATCGTTTGTTATTGATTACATGTGTCTAGCAACTGATAACGGTGTACTTAAGGTGGCTTTAGGTGAAAGATCTGGCCATTATATTAAAATCGGTAAACATCGAAGCACCTTTGGGGAAATCCCTCGTTGGCAGAGAAAGGTCAAAAGTTTATCAGGGATTGCATTTTGCAACTAATGAAAAGTTAACACTTGATATACTCAGGGCCGATTTCTCATTTTCACAATATACTTTTTATCTGTCGGTTTGTGTTAAAAGTTTCAAATGGTAAACAGCTGTTAAATTATCGGGTACTCGATAGAAATGCAAGAGCGAGCACAAATGTACGTAGATCAATTATATGTGTTCCTGTTCAGTTGTTGTGCCACTTCAAAGAGCTGCATTACCGCTGCATTTCACCTTCATTCATTTCAGTATCTTCTTGAGTACAAAGTGCCTAATAATCCACTTCTTAAATGGCTTTTGACTATCGTGGAGATTACAAATTTTGATAAGGTGTCCGCGGTTTTTTCTTACTCCTTATAAAGCTTGCATTTCTTATATATTTTTACATAGAGGTAGATACCTGGACTTCTTTTAACAGTACGAATCCGTTATTTATATGATGTCACAAACAACTTGTTTGGCTCAATAGGTAGCGAATGTCCCTACTGTGCGGGTTCGATACCGCCTCGGAACAATTTAAAAGAACTTTTTCTTTGAAGCTTTTATACATAAGGTCACCTTTATAGCTGCTTTTGCCAGATGTGAAGAATATAGCCATGAAAAAGCTTCTCAAAAACATTGCCGTTCGGATTCGGCATTAAACTGTAGGTCCCCTTTTCTGGAGCAAAAATAAAACAGACACATGAGCCAAGAGTTTGAAAGAAGAACATGGAGTACTAGACGTTAGGTTAGGACGTCATTTGTAAGGTACACGCATTTAAATATTGCATAATAATAATACAAGTTTAAACTATTGAAAATAAATATTACAAAGAAAATGCAATTTGAACAGTGCATTTGAGCAAAGACATTCTAAGCTAACAAGATGCGTAACGCGACCATAGAACCGAACTGCAGGAAAATTTTTGCAACGTGGACCCACGATTTTACATGTGTGTGCGTTTGTGTGTTCACCGACGCACAGTGGCGCCAATCAAAAATTGTATAAGCGCCTACGAAATGAATGAACCCATCTTATATGAAATTGTTCAACGATTTCAAATATGTAACCCTTAATAAAATGCGATTTTTATTTTAGAAGATACAACCCGTCAAAGATGACCTATTTTTAGTTATTTAAAAAAAAACACAAGTTTTAGGCACTTTGGTCCGCTTTCAGGTAGAATTGTTAAATTAATTTTTTTGTTACAAAAAATTGATTTTTCTACAAATTTTGATGTTGATTACATCTAGTATACGTAGCACGCCTTTCAAACATAGGATTTATAGGTTGAACAATTATATATAATTTGCCATTTAAATTATTCGATGATCTCATTTGGTTCTAATGTTATGATTTTTTAAACGAAAAAACTCAAATGGCGCCACTGTGCGACGGGGAAAAATGAGTTCACAGACAGCACACACATGTAAAATCCAAAATACTCGTTTAAAATTTCCCTGACTCGGACTCACACACAGAGAAAAAAATTGATATGAAATGGCAGTCATTTCCACATTTTTCCATATCAATTTCACTCGATATGACGAAGATTAACTTGATATGATAAAAATATCAATACGATCTTTTATATAAAAAAAAAAGGAATCAAATTGCGGCCTGGTCTGAGGCGAACTCGAGACCTTGCAGTTAACACGAATGGAATGACGCCTCAACGCAGTCAGCCAACGCACACGCTTATGGACAAGCGTCTAAGAGACTATTTATGTAAAGTATGAAAAAATTTGATATTTTTAAAAGATCAGTTTAACCAGCAAAGATTGAATTGATCTTGAGCTTTTTTTTTCTCTGTGCACACATGTAAAATCGAAGGTCCACATTGAAATTTACCCATGCAATTCAGTTCTATGGTCGTTACGCATCTTAGAATGTCTTTGATTTGAGTCCAGGTACCTGCAATGCTGAAGGGACTCATGTTCACTGGATGGCCAGAAATAATTTCAACCCTAAAAACGGTGCACATATGTTTAGTACTTAAAAAACCCATGCAACGCACGGCTATGTGAGGCGAACGGCTATGGGATCAAACAAAAATGTTTAAAAAGAGAACAAAATTACAATAAAGATTCATTCATCTTCTTTACTTAGGAGCGGATCCACACTAAAGTACTTGTGTTTTATAACTTGGCTTGGCCCTTTGGAGCTGTTTAGCCAGATATTATTACACACCTTTTCCCGATCAGATAAACGATAGACGAGTTATAAGGAGGTAACGACATAGCTCCGACGATATATCTTCGATCGGTATTCTTAAATCATTTGAAATGCCAAATTGTGAATATTTAACGTACCTCACCTTACAGAACAGAACTCTGGAATAGGAAACAATGTTCGAGATCGCATTTCTTACGTAAGAGATCTGAAACAGCCACATCGACGCCACAGTAAATAAAGCCAAAGAAGTTTTGGTATTTTGAAATACTGCTCTAGTTTTCTAGGGGTCTACAGTACTGTTTGTTTAAAATCATTTTTGCTCTTTGTAATTTGAATTGGGATTCTAGTTGACTTTTTCCGAACAAGGATTAAATTAATCGATTTACGATCTTTACATCTCCACAGAATATGCAATACGGTCACAATCTTCTTTTCGGAATGTTTGGTTCTCAAACGCTCCTTCCTTACATTGATCTTGCAGTTGAGGTTCACTCGAACATTCTGGTCACTGCGATTGTCACTCTGTAGGTCCCAATATGAATAATTTTAATTTTCTTTTTTCTAATTTGGCCATTTTAAAAATTATTTAATCTTATCTCAATGTGAACTTTATCAGCACCTTCTCTTGTTAATTACTAAAAGTTAACAGATTATTGTAAATAAATCTAATTAGAAATATTGTATATATGAGGTACATTGGGATACACTGCTCTTAAACTTTATATCTTTAGCCATAATATCTTACAATACTTTTTAAGTCAATAATTCGCATTCCCTTTACGACAAAATCTGTAGTTATATTTAACCGATTGTCGTTTCCAAAGAATATCAACTGAAACGTAAGTCTTTGATCATATAAATTCCTAACATTCATTGGAAAACTTATGTATGAAAAGCGCGTATAAATTAGCTAACTTAATCGTAACCTTGAAACATGCCTTTTCAATGCGCAAAAGCGAGCTGTGTGCAAAGTTTTCTGTGTGTGTGTGTGTGCGTATGTGTGAAGAGATTTGATAAGACGCAAAAAACTGAATATGTTGTCAATTTGGATTGTAAAAACAAAGCTGGTTCCCCGGCCGACAGGTGCAGGCCTCCTCAACAAATTCTGAAAAAAACCTGTTGCCAAAATAAATCGCATTTATTTAATTAAACCACTTTATTCAGATGATTATGATGGAAAGTGCTTCCTCCACCTGTGAGAGCAAACAAATACAACACGTGCAAACAATCCTCGCATATGGCACGGAAATTAAACAAAAACAAAAGCAACTTGGCGGAACCAAAGTTGACAACACAGTTCCGTCAACGCGCAAGGCTAATGGGGAAAGGTTTCACTTTCACAAGCCAATTGATCAGGCGATCTAGCCATCAGTCATTCATTAGTTTGGTCATTGGCCCTAGAGATTGGTGCCAAACTATTGTATTGTAGGTCAGGCAATAACAAATGGCAAAGACCACAACAAATTTTATAGTACAAAAACAAAACATACATTGGCTACCTATTGGCTATTCATGATATATACATATATATGTGTGTATGTATAAGTGACTGTTAGTTGGCTAATTATGGACGATTGTAAAACAAAACAACAACAACAAAAAAACGCAACTTGGTGCTAATATTTTCAACGCAGCTTTACCTGGCTGGGTCTTTAAGCACTTTGCCTCATTTGACCTCCACGATTCTGGCTTGAGGTCAACGATTTTATCGATGCAGAAATTCAAATACATGGATACATATATTTTGAATTGGAAATGTGTTTTAATTGCCTATTTTTTATTGGATTGATTGAAGTTGAGTTGAACTCAAGAGTTTGTGGGTTCTTTGGAATAGAAACTTGTAGCTCTTTCAAAATCGAATAAATTTAAATGATTTCTTGTTCGATTTAAATAAAAGAATGACTTACTATTCTTTATTATTGGATCGGCCCTTTGAGGATATAACAGAAAAAGAATAAAAAATCCATTTTTGATTGCAATAGTTTCATGATCCCGCAATCAAGCGATATTTTATACCTTGGTATTCACCTCGACAGAAGGCTTACACATGGATTCAAAAAACTTCAAATAAAGCTGAAGTCTAACAGCCTTAACTGGCTTCTTATCTTACTATACAAAAGGATTTTAAAGCCTTTCTGGACGTGTGTGTTAATAACTGCGCAAGCAGCGCAGAATTCGAATTCTTAGAATACTTACTGGAGCGTCATTGTACGAGTGAATTCATAACGATATCAGCATCCCATTGGTTGAAACTGAAATATCTCAAATAAAACGCCAATATTTCGACAAGCTGCTAATCATCAACTCATACGACTACAAAGTAAAGACCTTCTAATTCAGCGATTGTACTAAGGGGCCGAAAAACTCACCGGGGATAGTTTTTAGATCAAGATTTGCAAAATTATTATAAGTCTCATTTAGAGAAGATTCCATAATAATAGATTCAATATAATTTTCGCTTTAAAAATGGCTTTGCTGTGACTTGCTGTCCAAGCCAAAAGACGATTGTTATATGAAATCTATACGATATATTCATTCGATCAAACTCTCCAAATTTGTGTTCAAGCAGACAATAGTAATAATTAAAAAGTTGAAAGCTAACCCATGAATATGAAATAGACAACCGATTTTAATCAAACTTGGTAGACCTTTATGAAAGCATATACACCTGATTCTGTTTTTAAACGGTCTTTTTTATACAGTTTTGATATAACACGGTCTACAAAAAAAATTGATTCCGTTTTTACACGATTTCATTCGCTTTAGCACGAAAAAAATCTATTTGATCGAAATTTAAAGAAAAATATTTTTACTTACAAAAAATCTTTTAAAAATTTTGTTGGGGGATTCCCCTTTCTAATTTATTTTTATCAGCTTTAATATGTATGTGTGCAAATGTTTCAGTCTTTCTTTACTTCATATCTTTTTTACACTTTATTTTTTTTCACATCAAACAGACTTTAAACTTTCTATTTTTGATGATAAAAAAAAACTAAATTAGACCTCGAGATGCCGATCTCTAAGTATATCACGGTTTTGAAAAAGCAACTAAAAGCAATTAAATAAATTATTCCTAAGGCATATGATATAGGTGTCCACACTTTAAAAAATAATACATATACTTTAGCATAATTATGTAATATTATTAACTAAAAAATCAATTTTTTAATAAATAATTTGAATAGCCTCAACGAAATTCTATTCATAACAACAATCCGAGATTTGTCTAATAAACAGAACCTGAGATATCAATTTAAAAAAAAAAAAAACCTTTTTCCCATTTTTTTCATTTTTACCAATTCTTGAAATTGTTTTAAAAAAATTGTTTTGAAAAACCGTGATATACTCGCAGATCGGCATATCGAGGTCTAAATTCGGCTTTTTACTTATTATTAAATTAAAAAGTTTAAAGTCTGTTCGATTTAAAAAAGAATGACCCATATATATATGAAAAAGGTTTTCATCAGATCAGATCAGAAATGTTTAGCCTATATATATGTATTTCAAGATTTCGTGCAAAATTTGATGAAGATAGCTTTGAAACTGATGGAGGAGACAGCATTATCATTTAGCAACTGCATTGTATATTTATACCTTATGGGGCAGAACAATTTTCCAATATTTTAGCAAGGGTATAAAAAGACTAGAGATGGGCGTGGGACGAAATTAATGCGGGAATCCAAAATTTTCGAATCCCGAACCTTAAAAGAATTATTTTCAGTAGAAAATCTCATGGGAATTTTTAAATTTAGTAATGAAAAATTTATCTTTTGACTTCCCAAAGATTTTAAAATACTTCTGACCTGCCTGAGTCACTTTATTTCCATCCGTCTAGAGTCTAGAACTTAGTCTAGAAAAATATTTATTAAATATGATGTATCTTTTCTGTCCTTTATTGAGTTGTGTGTGCCTTGTGCTAAATAAGTTATTAAAACAACAACCTCGAGTCGGCTTAAACTTGCTTGTTTTGTGTTTATAAAATATGTTAATATATATATTAAAATTTTCAAAATTTGAAACAAACTAAATCTGCGTGGAAGACACCTAACTACATGCAAAAAAACTGGTGGCTCTAACTATAGACTTGAAAATCGACGCATTTGTACAGAGCTATGAACAAACATGGCTATATTGACTCAGTTGTTATTTTTTAATAGGGTCAAAAATGTTTTTGGGTTTTATTTGCCATCTTCTTCTATACCTAACAACATTCTTTTTTGTAGTCAGAGTCTTCTCGTAATTCCAAGCTAAGGTACAGATGACTCCCGACTGCAAGTCTGATCTGTCTTAAGATTCAATGGATTTATGAATGTTTTCTTCTTGTTAACAATATTCTTCCACATTTCTTATACAATTTCAATGCAGTATTACGCATTATTTTTAATATCGCTGCAAATTGGTTACCAACCCATCAATCAACTCAAACTTGGTTTTCAACCGGACTACCTCCATGACTCATGGAGTATTTAACACCAGGCGTCAGTGAACTGTTTACTATTATCTAATATTAAGCAAGGTGGTAAATACCTGTGGAATTAATTTCCACACACGTGCACTGAACTCATTTGGAAATGGGTGCTTAGACAAATCGAGTTAGACAAGTTTTTCTAGCTATATGCGCTATTCAATGGATTTCATTAAGGTATTTTTCGTAATTTTTAATCAAGTGGGAAAAGATTAGAAATGTCATGAAATATTAATTTATTAAATTTATTCGCTTATCTGAGCCCATAATGGAAATTCTCTGGGAAACTTATCTGATTGTCATTCGGGGTTTGGTAGTTTTGAAAGCCGAGTATTTGAAATAAATGATTGTAAGCGTTTTTTTTTTTTGCGCTTAACTGAAAGAAGAAACCAAACCAAAACAAACCGGCAAATGTTGTGGCATACGTGACAAAGTGCCAGCTCTTTATGGCGGCCTTCTGGTGGCAGTAGAGAAGTTTGCTTTGGTGCCGGTGGCGCTGCAGTCTGGCCACGTTGAGTCGAATTTCTCGCTCTATTGTGCTCTCTCTGTTTCTCTAATGCGGGGAGAAAGTGTGTCTGCCAAATCAACAGACACAACATTTTATCGGTTGAATATTCATATGCATGTACATCAGCACGCAAATAGTTTTGTGTTGTCAATTTTATCATTTGGTTATCTTTGCGACGTGTGCATTGATAAATAACAGCAGCCAACATGCGTGGGCAAAGTCAGCTGATAGCACTGTCCACCTGCTTACGCACACACACACAAATGCATGGCCAAAAAATATACAGTATTTTTAATTGTCAACTGATTACATAAGAGAGCAGCATAGGAAAGCTTTCTTGGCAGCCATTGGACAATTGTTGATTGCAAATGGCTTTCTATTTACGGGAGAAAGGGCGGTGTAAGGTCAGTCCTAACCCCCATTAGAATTATTGTATAACTCTTACCCCATTCTTTTGGCACTCCATGGCTTAGCTGCGGCAGGGCACACAGAGCAATAATTGTTAGGATTATCGCTGGAGTTGAACGACGACACAATATCATTTTGTGGGAAGGAGAGGCACCCACACACACGTGATTGCACAATGGATTTCAACTAAAAATTGATTTAAAATCAAAAGGCGCGATATTCATACGCTTAAATAACACTCGGAGTTCCAAAGGGTTTTTGATAAGCGCGACACCGACTTAAATAACACGCCACCCCGACAACTTATCATGAACTGAGACACAAATTATAAGGGTCGCAAAAATTAAATTTCGAGCAGTGTGGCCGCCAGCGAAAAATTTAAATATACTGCATTCTCTGTTCCTGTGACCTGGCAGCATTTTACAACACTGTTAAGTTGGCAGCTCCAGTTTTTTACCGTTTCACTCAATTTTAAATGCAACGGAAATATAAACGAAAATGTTAAAAACGGAGAGCTGAACTTTTGCCCAGACCTTCGTTTAGGCGAGTTAAGATGTGGCAAAAATCCAAAATAATCTTAATCTGTCCGTAATTAAAATGATTATAGGTCCTATATGCATCTCTGAGATCTGTTTGTTCATACGGAAAGAGGGACGGACAGATGGATTTGGCTATATCGACTCGGCTGTTGATGCTGATAAAGAATATATTTGCTTTATAGCAGCGTTTGTCAACAAGAGCGAAGCGAGTGAGAGTATATTGGTGTGCGAATATAATAGGTCAGAGACCTTCTTCATTGAACGCTTGCCAACGCTTGATTGGCTTTGCTGATTTGTTTGCTCTCTTGGCGAAGGGCTCGACATACATTCGTAAGCATTCGTGTCTGTGTGACCTGCGTAGCTGTGGCTATAGCACGAATTTCTCTCTATATTCGGAATGGCGATGGTGGCACACATCAGTATTATCATTTGCATCATCTGCTATTAAATTCAGTTTTTGATTCAGCGACCCACAATGCCTGATTAATTCTGAGTTTTTCGAAAATTGAACAGTACACAAGAATCGAGGGGGCTCGTCTGGTAGTGAAATAAATCTTGCAAAACCCACAATATTTTAGAAAGATCGGCTTCTTTAAATTCCTGTTGGGAAAAATGAGTTTAATTAATAATTCACCAAACCTAACGAAAATGAATAATTATTATTACCGGGATATGCCCATTAAAGTTTGAGATATTTATAAAAGAAAGAAGAAAGTGCTTGCAGAAATGAGAAAGTGGCATTTTTATACTCCTGAAAAGTGTATATTAATTTTGCCCAGAAGTTTGTAACGCATAGAAATATTCATTTCCGACCCTATAAACTATATATATTCTTGATCAGGGCGACGAGCTGTGTTCAATTCCGTCTGTCCGTCCGTCCGTCTGTCTGTCCGTCTGTCTGTTTCTACGCGAACTAGTCTCTCAGTTTTAAAGCTATCGAGCTGAAATTTTGCACAGAGTCTTCTTTTTACTGCACGCAACTAATATGTCGGAACCGGCCGGATCGGATGACTATATCATATAGCTGCCATAGGAACGATCGGTCTCAGAACTTGTTCTAGTTAGAAAAACTTTTTTGTTTTCCATCGTAGCATCACTAATCTTGATATATGTTAGTTTTATATGCTTCCACATAATTCTGGAAAAATGTGTCAAAATCGGATCACTATAGCATATAGCTGCCATAGGAACGATCGGTCCAAAAATAAGTCGTTGTGAGAAAAACTTCTTTGTTTTCCATCGTAGCGTCATTAATCGTGGTATATATTAGTTTTATATGCTTTCACACAATTCTGAAAAAATTTGTCAAAATCGGATGACTATAGCATATAGCTGCCATAGGAACGATCGGTCCAAAAACAAGTTCTAGTGAGAAAAATTTTTTTGCTTTCCATCGTAGCGTCACCAATCGTGGTATATATTAGTTTTATATGCTTTCACATAATTTTGGAAAAATTTATCAAAATCGGATGGATATAGCATATAGCTGCCTTAGGAACGATCGGTCGGAAAATGTGTTTTACTAAGAAAAGTTTTTTTGTATGGTATCAAATTTTTATTATCAATGATTTAAAAATTTTAAATATATGATATCTATATCCTATATATATTTTTCCAGTTAAATCAGTTGGAGTTAAGTTTTTTAAGTGTATTAAAACTTCGGCACTGTCAAAGTTAGCTTTGCCTTCTCGTTAAATGATACAATCAATATTTTTTAGTTATCACAGATCCACATCGATTGCATTTAATATACCTTTTCGTATCATAACCACACGTAGCTAAGTATATATATATTTGATTTATTGTTGTTTTCTTTGATTTCTCGAACTTTTTTTTGCAAATTATTTTTATTGGGTCCAAATCCATTTTTGTTTCGATTATCATAGCTTCAAAATGAACATCAAGGACTGTCTTTCCCATTATAAGAGATTTTAATAACAATCTGTTGTTCATTAAAAGAGCTTATATTTTTTGTTCATCTTCTGGCGGAACGGCAGCACACATTTCATTAAAATTTTAATCTGAATCATAATCATTATAATCTGGATCTAAATTCGGTTTGATAAATTCTTGATATTCATATTCAATCACATCATCATTGATGTTATCAATTAGGTCAGTTATATTTTTATTTTTTTTTCATATTTCGACTAGATTTCTTTTTGATTTTGAACAGAATATTTCAGCTAAAATTGTTTATTCTGAACTTTCATCGGAATCAATAATATTATTATTCCTAATAATATTAAGATCTGACTTGAATTTGCAATATGTTCAGTGGTTTAAAATGTCAATTGTTGAATAAAAGAACCTTCCGCAACTTTGACATGGGTACACAGTTCGGGCCGTTATATTTTCCACATTCTGGGTCTCGCAGATAGAAGTGTTTGTATGTTGGATAAGGTCGTCAACATTTAAAAAATTACTCCAACATGGGGAACACCTATAAACTGTCTTCGCAATCACATTCTTAGGTTCAACTTCCGCTCGCGCTACTTCTTGGTGAAGAGCCATTGATCTCAGTCATACGAGGGCGTTTCGCAGCATTTGTCTCCATTTCAGCCTAAACGAGAAGGCAAAGCTAACTTCGACTGTGCCGAAGTTTTAATACACTTGAAAAACTTTACTCCAACTGATTTGACCGGTAAAATATATATAAGATATAGATATCAGATATTTAAAATTTTTAAGTCATTGATAATAAAAATTTGATACCATACAAAAAACTTTTCTTAGTAAAACACATTTTCCGACCGATCGGTCCTATGGCAGCTATATGCTATAGTCATCCGATTTTGATAATTTTTTTCCAAATTATGTGAAAGCAAATAAAACTAATATATACCAAGATTGGGGACGCTTCGATAGAAGTAGTCACTAGAAGTAGTTTTTTGACCGACCGTTTCTATGTCTGCTATATGCTATAGTGATCCGATTTTGATCATTTTTTTTGAAATTGTGTGGAAACATATAAAACTAATATATACTACGATTGGAGACGCTACGATGGAAATCAAACAAGTTTTTCTCGCAAAGACTTATTTTACGACCGATCGTTCCTATGGCAGCTATAAGATATAGTCACCCGATCCGGCCGGTTCCGACATATTAGTTGCGTGCAGTAAAAAGAAGATTCTGTGCAAAATTTCAGCACGATAGCTTTAAATTTGAGGGACTAGTTCGCGTAGAAACAGACAGACAGACGGACAGACGGACAGACAGACGGACGGACGGACAGACGGAATTGAACACAGCTCGTCGCCCTGATCAAGAATATATATAGTTTATAGGGTCGGAAATGAATATTTCTATGCGTTACAAACTTCTGGGCAAAATGAATATACACTTTTCAAGTGTATAAAAATGGTATTAGACAGTTTTCTAGTAATAAATGAACAAAAAAACAGAACTCACAAGCTGTTGCTGGCCCACATTCTTCACAGCATGGCTACCTGACCTGGACGTGGATGGACAGGCATCATCAACATTCTGGAAAATATCCATTAGTACGCGGGCGGCACTGATCTCATCCTCTTTTGGCGGTTGCAAAGCTTGACTGGACCTGGGCGTAGATGAAATGACAATATTAACATCAGTGGGGGCAATTCTTTATTTTCCTGGATTGGTTTTTCCATCCTTCGATCAAGATTTTCTCTTTATGTTCTATTTCGTACTTTTATGCTTGTATATTTTCTAGAAAGCAGTTTATCCAAATTTTTTATATAAAATGTTGTAGTACCTTCCATTATGAATATTCAGGTGCACTATTTTTTATTAGATGTAAGAAATAATTGATTGTCTTACTTTAACCGTTCGACAGAACCTTGTCAAACTATAATATATAAATAAATAAATATACAGCCATGTTCTGAATTCCACTTCCACAAAAGTTTTGTGATTTGGAGACCAAATTTGCTGCAAAACCGGTTTAAAATCACAAAACTTTTGTGGAAGTGGAACTCAGAACATGGCTTATAAACTTATATTTTTGATTGGGTGACACAGGGAAACAATAGCTGGGTGTGCCAAAAGGAAAAAATTATTAACTACATGTTCTGGGTAAGCTTTGCAAGCATATTGGATATGCAAAAAAAAAGTATTGAAAAGGCGGTATTACTCAAAGCAAAAAGCATTGCCCTGTTCACAGCTTGGAAACAAATTGGATGTCCTATACACCCGAAAAATAGGGCAGTCTGGAGCGCACGAGTTCTGCAAGAATTATGCCAAAGGTACTAGCTAACAATTGGCTGTACTATAATAAACAAACAATAATTTTCCGTAATAAATCCGCAAACTTAAATCAGAGTTAACCCTTCAAAACCGCTGCATTAAAGTAAACAAACAACAATAATCATTTTTGGATAAAATCAGTCATATCCAGTAATCGAAAATATTTGTCAATTTGCTTTACTAAAAGGGAACTGTAATTTGAATTTGAATTAAACGGTGTATTAAAGCGGTAAGATAAAATCAGTGCTGTAAAGCTATGCAAAAGGTGCAACAGCTTCTGAGCAGTTCATTTCAAAAGTTGGCAGCGCCTTAAAATTTAGATTTTGTCCACCTCAAATTTGGGTTTAAAGCTTTATCAATCAAATTTGAATTTATTTAAGAAAAATATGTAAATGTATAAAATTTGTATAGTGTTTGAAACAATCGAAATCGATAGCTAATAATCGATTTAAGTGATACCAGTTAGCAGGCTTAAAAATACCAAATTGTTTGATAACTTTCGAGTAACCTTTGTTGTTGCGTGCATTTGTTTTTTTTTTATTTATTTTAAGTGCCATGTACAAGAATGCATTAAAAGGAGGCCTACGTACCGCAAAACAAGCATGGAAACTTAGAAATGGTGATTACACAAGCATTTTCATACAGAACTTTCGACATTTCCCCTAGAGCAGCAAATCAGCTGTTTGTTGACCTGCTAAAATTGTCAAGCGCTGGTCACACTACGCAAACCAAGCAGGCCTGTAGCTACAACAAATTCAAAGTGTTAAAAAAAAACTAATTTAGAATTAAATTTATTTTCTAAACAAAATTATCCATAACCAATACCAATCACTTTTCTAGAGTTCGGCAAACTAAATCTAGCGCAAGCGAATTCCGATTTTGAGCAGCATTTGTGTGAAGGTGAGAGTGAGAGAGAGAGAAAAGAGAAAGAAGAAATGTGGCCCCTTCCTTACACGCTCTCCTGCTGCTAAGCGAATAACAACAACAGCACACGAGGCTTATCAATCTTTTACAGTTAATGCTCTAATTGTTGTGGCTAATCAAATAAAACTGTTTCTTCCAGTTGCCAGACCCAGACCCATCCAAAGCTGTTCCCCCGCAACCGCAACCAAGTTACTAAATAATAATAACAACTACTGCAACATAAATAGCGTTGCTAACCCGTATCGATATACCGTACACTATTATCGCTACTCTTCCTCTGCTGCTGTCCCGCTCCCGCTTTGTTCAACAAACAAACATTTTGATAAGCCATTTCACGCTTATTTCCCCGGAGCAGAAACTTCCCATCTAAACGCTGTTATCTCGTCGAAGCAGTTTGTGAAAGTTCAAAAACAATTCTATCGTGATTATTCTTCGGTCTCGCTCGGTGCTCCTCTGAAGACAAGTGACGCTCCATTGTTGGGTGATTTGTGTAGTCAATATCGTGCCATCTTAGCCCAAACCTCGGCGGACGTAATACCCGGAACCGGAGCAAAACAACAGCAGCAATCCCGTCAAGCTCATACCCAGCAGGAGCAACTGTTTCAAGAAGAAAGGGGCTGCAAGGGTGACATACTAGGCACTGGCATGGCTCAAACAACGGAGTTTAAGCGCTTGCCCACAAATGTGGTGCCCAAGCATTATGAGCTGCTGCTTCAACCAGATTTGCAGGCTTTCACCTTTAAGGGCAAAACAATAGTGCAAATCCATGTAAGTTTGACTTTCACTTTCCAGCTTGTTTGTGTGTGTGTGTGTGTGTGGCATTTTGGTTTGACGTGTGCAAAAATTGTATTGTACATTTATTTTTGTACATTCTCCTTGATAATTTTCTCTTTATGCTGCAGTTTGCATGCAAACAATGTTCACACCCACACACACACACACATATGCATGCACATCAATTAATTCTTTGTTATGGGTGGATACCAGCAGAATGACTAAGCATTTATGGTATAAAATTTACCACCCCCCTTTCCCCACTGTTCAACTATAACGGTAGATTTTGTTTACTTTTTGTTTGCGTCAATCGACTTTAATGGGATAATAAAGCTTAAGTCGCACTCTGAATACTCTAAAAGCAGACTGTTACTTACACTTCCACAAAAGTTTTGTGATTTAAAACGACATCAATTGTTGGCAACACTGGTTTTAACAGATTTTGCCGATCAAATTTATATGGAACTAGCAGTCCCGCCAGAGTTTGTCCGCACGTTGGCTTTCCTGCTCATATATGAACCGTATTAATTTGGTTCGAAACCGGTCTTGGAATAGTGAAATGTTGAACGCCATATTACTCACCTACAGTCAAATTATCCAGCTCATGGCTTAAAAAATGTGTGAGATATTGCTCCAAACCACTTTTTCGAACTGGTTCAGAACCGGTTATAACCGGGAAAATTAAATCACTACATATTATCAACACAAACAACAAATATAAAGTTCATAGCGTTAAAAATTACGAAGATATGGCTCTGAGGCATTTTTGAACCGGTTCAATCTGGTTCGGTTATTTGCAGTAAAATGTTTTTCTGACTAAAACCTATTTTCATATTGATTGTCCATGGAGTAGCTGTATGATATAATTCAGCTGTGGAATATATTAATATAGCACTTTATGTGGTCGAAAATTCAAAACTTCTGGTCAAAAATGGTCTAGTCTTTGAACCTCACATTCTCATCCAGTCTCTAACCAATACTCAAGACTCTGTAAACAAACTTTTTTAAAAGAGGAATGGTTCAGTTGGATTTGAGTTTTGAAAGTCTGGTTGGAGCTCAAAAATCCCGAGTAGAACTCTAACATTGAGGGGATTTTTGCGAAGCACCATTTTCAGTTGTGCGAATGTTCATAGAATTATTTTCCGTTTATTTATGGGACAAACATTATCTCATAACAATTTTACAGTTCTCAATAGTGGTAGCTCGTTATTCACCCGAATATTGTAATATGTATGTAGGAAATAGTAGCAATCCCATTCTTTGGTATTCTGTTATATGCGGAATAACTATTTAGGTTAATAACGATTGTTTAAGGTTAGTGATTAAATCACGTTAACTTAATTCTAAAAAACATTTTTTTATTAAATTGCAAAGTGTTGGTACTCGTTCAAAGTTTTCCAATATGTTAGTAACTTCGTCAGTAATGCATTTTCCATAAATGTAAATTCTGTAAATGTTTTTTATATAACTTTATTATAGATGTGGTTTATGCAAAGTATGCGGTTTTTTGCACGATTTGCTGCCACTGGATTTACGCTGCTGTTAGTAACCACTACTGCATCGTCACGATTAAGATAGCACCCATTGCTTCCGTTTTTTTATGAACGAAGAAGTTTAAACGACTTCCTACCGACTGAGTTCAGAAATGTTTGACATTTTGGCAATAAACTATTTGATTCATTTGTTTTCCACACTGAAATGATCTATTTGAGTTGAGCTTGATCTCAGATCATTTAGATCATGTCTTATGTTATGAGCTGTGATTCAATGAATAAATGGTTAAGAGAGCTTTGACTAGAAGTACGAAAGTCAAGGGGAACTTTGATTCAACTTATGCAGGGCTCTAGTACCGACTATGCTTAAATCAAATATCAGAACGTTTATTCCATAAAATTGTTCTGGTCCAAAAACGATTTTTGAGTCTCTTCAACTGAACCGAAAAATAATTAACTATCGAACCGGACCTTTTATTTTTGGAAAAAGGTTCGGTTCAATTATAGACATCGTATTATCTGCTTTTGAGACGAAATTTGTATTGTATCAACAATATTATCCTCAAAGTAATTATAAAGTATTGGATCGGTGCATCATTTGGTAATGATTGCTGACATTTTTATTGGCATTTTGTTGACCAAGAAGACAAAATGGTTAAAATATTATAAATACACCAACGCGTTTGATTTTCTTTCCACAATCGTTATCTATAATAAACTTTTTTTGCAATCTTTTATTAATGGTCAAATATAAGAAATATTTTTCATCTTTCTAATAATACTCAGTTAATAACTGTTATCGGAAGACTTGTACAATTAAACTCATGTAATAAGAATTTTTTCGAGACGTTTATTTAAAAGTTAATAAATAACAGTTACTAAACACTTTTTTTTATTACTCGGAACATAACAATTATTAAAGACTTTTATTTTATTACTCAGAAAATAAGAGTTATCAAAAGACTTTTATTATAAAATTCAGTAAATGAAACTTATTTAGAGACTTTTATTTTTTAATTAAGGTTTTTTAATTTAATATAGCTTCAGCAATTTGCTCTTTGCGAAAATGATCTATAGTGTGTACCTTATCATTAGCTGCTATAAATTAAGAAGGCTTTTATATTCTGATTACAAAATGTAATTCTCTGACTGAGTTTTATGTGCTGAGTTAAATAATAATAGTATTTCGATAACTCTTATTTCTGAGTAATAAAATAAAAGTCTTTATTAATTGTTATTTCGGAGTTTCTTTAGTAACTGTTATCTATTGACTTTTTAATAAAAGTCTTTCTACAACTGTTATTTACTGAGTAATATAATTACTGGAATACTTTACTTCAAAAAATAAAAGTTTTCAGTAACTTTTTTCTGTGGCGTAAAAAAAATAAAAATCCTTAGTAACTGTTATATGAAGCTTAATTGAAACTCTCAAAATAACTCCTAAATGTGTACTTTTATAATATAAGTTATAACTGTTACCGTCCCTGATAGAAACATTTTATTAGGGATGCAAACCGTTCGAAAATAAGGAAGGGTTAGGTTCTGTGGTTCACTGAGTTTTATAACCACCGGTTCGGTTCATAATATGGTTTTTGTAGCAATCCGAACCTCGGTTTTGGTTCGGTTTAGTGGTTCAAAGTTAATATAGTATCACGTGTGATCCCTATTCCGAATTTGCGAACTTTCTAAACTGAAACGAAATTTTCATTTTAATTTTAGAGTTGAAAATTTTAAATGATTTCATTGTCCATCCATTTTATTTGCAGCAAAATCAATGTTTCTTAATCAGTTCAAAGGAACACATAAAGCTTTAACTTAAGTTAGGTAATCCTATATGCCTGACTCTCTTGTTAGAGTATCCAGTTTGTTGAAAAACAAGTTTTAGCCGACTTTGATTGCGGCTTAAAGCCGGAAACTCCTCACAAAAGAGAAAAAAAAAAGAAACCCGAAATTTCTATGACCTTGAAGTAACTGTTCTTGCTTGCCTTTCGGTTTTGGTTCGTTTTAAGTTGATTCTTTGGCCTTTTGACAAACGATCATTGACACTGCGCTGAAAGGTCTTCTTGGAATTTTTGATTGATTTCTTTTTGCCCTCCCTTCCACTCTCACACACACACACGCAGGTCAAGGAGCCGACTACACATATCACTTTAAATGCTTTGGACATCACCATCGATGAGGCGGAGTTGCAATATGAATGCGAAAAGCTCAAACCGGAACGCATCACTTACTCCACAGAGAATGAGACTGCAACATTGGAGTTCAATCAGGAAATACCGGCGGAAACATCTGGCGTGTTGCACATGTCCTTTACCGGCGAGCTAAATGATAAGATGAAGGGTTTCTATCGGAGTAAATATTTTACGGCCAGTGGCGAGGAGCGTTATGCCGGCGTCACGCAATTTGAGGCCACCGATGCGCGTCGTTGTTTTCCCTGTTGGGATGAGCCGGCCATTAAGGCCACTTTCGATATAACCTTGGTTGTGCCCAAGGATCGTGTGGCTCTGTCCAATATGCCTGTGTTGAAGGAGGATGCAATGCCCGGTGGAGAGTTGAGGCGTGTGCGCTTTGATCGTACGCCCATCATGTCCACCTATCTGGTGGCTGTTGTGGTGGGAGAATATGATTTTGTGGAGGGCAAATCGGAAGATGGTGTCATTGTGCGAGTCTTCACTCCCGTGGGAAAACGAGAGCAAGGCCAGTTTGCCTTGGATGTGGCCACCAAGGTGTTGCCCTATTACAAGAGCTATTTTAACATTGCCTATCCATTGCCCAAAATGGATCTCATTGCCATTTCGGACTTCTCCGCGGGAGCCATGGAGAACTGGGGCCTTGTGACATATAGGGAGACATTTGTGCTGGTGGATCCAAAGAATACATCGCTAATGCGCAAACAATCCATAGCCTTGACTGTGGGGCATGAGATAGCTCACCAGTGGTTTGGTAAGCAATATTTTACGTTTTCCTTGATGTTCATAGTGGCTAATCCTCTAAATCTTTTGTCCAGGTAACTTGGTAACAATGGAGTGGTGGACCCATTTATGGCTCAACGAAGGATACGCCTCATTTGTGGAGTTTTTGTGTGTGCATCATCTGTTCCCCGAGTATGACATTTGGACGCAGTTCGTCACGGACATGTACACTCGTGCCCTTGAGCTGGACTCACTTAAGAACTCGCATCCCATTGAGGTTCCCGTGGGACATCCCTCAGAGATTGATGAAATCTTTGATGAGATTAGCTACAACAAGGGTGCTTCGGTTATACGCATGCTGCACGATTACATTGGCGAGGATGACTTCCGCAAGGGCATGAATATCTACCTAACCAGGCATCAGTATAGCAATACCTGCACTGAGGATCTGTGGCAGGCCCTGCAGGAGGCTAGCTCCAAGAATGTGGCCGACGTTATGAGCTCATGGACCCAGTTTAAGGGATTTCCCGTGATAAGTGTTGAATCGGAGCAAATTGGCGAGACCCAACGCCAGCTGCGTCTCACTCAGAGCAAATTCACAGCCGATGGCTCGCGGGCCGAGGACGATTGCCTCTGGGTGGTGCCCATTTCGGTGTCCACCTCTCGTGATCCACGCCATATAGCCAAGACCTTCCTGTTGGACAAACCCTCCATGACGGTGACTCTCGATGGGGTGGCCGAAACGGATTGGATCAAAATCAATCCTGGCACTGTGGGCTACTATCGTACACGTTACTCCAAGACTATGCTGGAGCAATTGTTGCCGGCTGTCACAAAAATGGAGTTGCCTCCCCTGGACAGACTGGGATTGATCGATGACATGTTCGCCATGGTCCAGGCGGGTCAGGCCAACACAGCCCAAGTGCTTAATCTTATGGACTCCTATCGGAATGAAACGAATTACACCGTTTGGACAGCGATAACCAATTCGCTGGCCAATCTGCACATCCTGATCTCGCACACCGATCTCATGGATGATTTTAATCGATTTGGTCGCCAGCTCTATGAGCCGGTGGCTGCTCATCTCGGCTGGGAGCCACGAGATGGCGAGAATCATTTGGATACGCTGCTGCGCAGTCTGGTCCTCACTCGCCTTGTCTCCTTCCGCAGCAACGAGATTATTGAGGTGGCCAAGCGCCGTTTCCGCAGCCATGTGAATGGTACCAATCCATTGCCAGCAGATTTACGTACCACCTGCTACAAGGCAGTGCTGCAGGATGGCAATGAGGAGATCTTTGAAGAGATGTTGCGTCTATATAAATCAACGGATCTGCATGAGGAGCAGGATCGCATTTCGCGAGCTTTGGGTTGCATTGGTGATGTGAAACTATTGCGTCGTGTCATTGATTTTGCCATGTCGGTAAGTGAACCTAAAACACCCAAAATCTCATTACAATATGAAAAAGACACTTTTGTTATGCGGTTCAGTAAGAGACGAGTTAGTTTTTAGAGAAAAAGAAGAGCATATTGAAGTGTAATGCAGCGTGGTATTATACGGAGTCTTATTTTTCCAGTAATGGTTTAGTTCATTAACTATATTATTCCTTCCCTAAAATATTCAATTTTTAATTTTTTTTCCTCTCGAAGTAATAGTTAAAAAGATTTTTATTATTTTTCATCGTTAATAATAATTTTGACTGATTTTATTTATAAAAATCAACAATAATTAGTTACTTGTCGAGTTTTATTTGAAAAATCATTGATGATGTTTTATTTTATTTTATTTTATTTTATATACTCAAGCAGAACGATTATTCTCGATTATTTTTCGTTTCTAATCAAATCATACAAATTATTAGGGATTGTTTTGTTTTAAAATCAGGAAAATTAATCCGAATAAGAATTTGTTTTCGGAACTTGAATTGTTATACAAAACAGGCGGTGGTTTTCCAAGATGCGCTATATAAAACTTGACAAACTATCAAAACTTGACAATTCGAATTAAGTCTCCAATAATAACACTGTGCAAGTCGAAAAAAAGACATGGTAAACTTTAACGGTTTTCCCCTATTTTGCGCCCTGGGAATAGAACTGCATCTTTAGTTTTATGAGTTATAACGATGGCTTCATACAAATTTTTTTTTTTAAGTTTTTCATCAAGTTAAATTTTTCTCAATTGTAAAAAATTATATCTGATTCTTGTGAAGTCTGAATAAATAAATTAAAGTGTGCTCTAATTTACTAAATTTACAGATTTTCGATATCATTGCTCTTTAAAAGTTATGGTCTAAAAACTAAAATAATTGCAACCTTTTTACAATAAAATTTTTGTACAACTAATTATTTAAAATTTTCAAATATTAATTAAAATCAGCAATAAAATCATTTTTTAACGTCTTCCCTTTTTGTTCTTCAACAATAACTTGATTTCTTATTAAATATTTCCTAATTTAATGTAATTTTAGTATTAAAAATTATGTAAAAAAATAATGTAGAGGAGGTCGAGTATAGCATTACCTCATACTTGGTTTGCTCAATACACACCCAAAATCTAAAGTTATTGCTCAAAAACCCGCTTTTTCCCTTTTTTCCTACATTAAGTTGAAATAATTCGCGCATTGACCGTCCGATTGTTTCTAACCTTGACAATTCTGATAGCAATGGAATGAATCTAATATATTATAATCAGTGGTTCGAACCCTCTAGATATATATTTTAATCATCATTACCTATCGATCCGTCATACATCATTTCCTGATCAGATGAGCTATAGTAAAGTTGCGACCCCCGTAATTTTTCATATCTCCCACAATTTTGAAGATAGATTGTTTGAACCTTCTAGACATATATTTAAAACATCATTATCGATCTGCCATACATCATTTTCCGATCAGATGAACGATAGAAGAGTTGCCACCCACGCAATTTAGAAAATACCTCATATCTCCCAAAATTTGGAAGATAGACTATTTGAACCCTCAAAACATATATTATGATCATCATTACTTATTGATTCGCCATACATCATTTCCCGATCAGATGAGCCAGAGTAGAGTTGCAGCCCTGCAATTTAGAAAAATACGCATATCTCCCACAATTTGGGTATGTTGTGATCTAATAAAATATTCTTAAATAAACCCTGAGTAACGAGTATATCGAAGTCGAGCAAGGCCGACATCAACTTACGCTCTTGTTATTTTTAAAAGCATTGTTTTGGTTCGAACCTTGGTTCATAAATTACACTGTGATAAAAAAAAAATAAAAAAGTCATAACTAAGTTGAAGTCCAATTCGGGCCAAGTAATCTTCTTTTCTTCTTTCTTTTTTGAGTTATCACGATGGTTTATATAAAATTTTTTTTTTTTTATTTTTAAATGTAACATTTTTTTCCAAATACCAAAAAATTTATATTTAATTCTCGTGAAATCTAAATAAATAATTTTAAATATCATCTAATTTTATACATTACAAGTTTTTCGATATCATTGCGCATTTAAAATAAATAGATCGGAAGCTAAAAATAAAATTGCGAATTTTTGAAAATAATATTTATTACTAAAATGGCATTATATTAGGAAACATTTAATTAGAAACAAAGTTATTGTTAGAGAACAAAAGGTTAGACTTATTTGAAAATTTTAAATAATTTTTTGTAATAAATGTTATGTAAAAAAAGTTTTTTTTAGTTTTAGACTATTGAAATCGCATTAATATCGAAAATCAAAATGTAGTACATTATAGAACTTTTAAATTTATTAATTTAGATTTCACGAGAATCATATATATAGGCCTGTTTCCGTTTCCGATTTCGATCAAATCATGCGGAATTGGAATTGTTAAATTATCTCGCTTCTAAAAAGCCATTGTGATACTCGGCTTTTAACTTCATATTTTCTTACATATATCTTAATTTTACTCTCTTAATAGCATTAGCATATAGTTTCACCCGAATTCAATAATAATTTCATGGAAATCACAACTCCTACTAATTCCGATTGATCGAATTCGGAAACGAGAACAGGCTTGATCATTTTGATGGAATTTACAAAAATTGTAACTAAACGAAAAACTTAAAAAAAAAAATGTTGTATGAAGCCATCGTGATAACTCAAAAAAGTAATGATGCAGTTCGATTCCTAGGACACGAATTGGAAGAAACCCGTTAAAGTTGGTCATGTCTGATTTGTCGACTTGCAAAATATTTTGTATTTGCTGAATCCAAATCTGAATAGCCAGGAATGCCCTAGCACGTCAGGTTTTTGAGATATTCTTTATTTAAGAAGGGTTCGGTTGTGGACCGTATTGTACAATAATGCTTTTATGTAATACGCGAAATTAATTACTTTTTTTCTTTCCTTCACAGGGTGAAGTACGTGCCCAAGACTCAGTCTTTGTCATTGTTGCCGTAGCTGTCAATCCTAAGGGTCGTGATATGGCCTGGGAGTTCTTTAAGGATAATAACAAGCAGCTTCTGGAACGTTATCAGGTAATGGCTGCTAATTCCTTTCTATATTTAGTAAATCGTCCACTCACTTTATCCATATTTCCAGGGCGGTTTTCTACTGACGCGATTAATCAAATATCTCATTGAGAACTTTGCCTCGGAGGACAAGGCCCGCGAAGTGGAGGAATTCTTTAAAACTAATATAATTCCCGGCTGTGAGCGGACTGTCTCTCAGGCTGTGGAGACAATTCGTCTAAATGCCGCTTGGTTAGGACGCGATCGTGAAAGATTAGCCAACTATCTGAAAAGCCAGTAGACAATGATGCAAAAGGCTATACCAAAGCATTTAAAAAGAAATAACAACAACAACAAAATACACGACCAAAGCAGTCACAACCAAGCAAAATAATCCCACAAGAAGTGAGCCAAAATAGCTTAGAACCACTAACAACAATTGACTCCCTCCCCTAAATATTAGGGGGCAGAAGATCCTCTAGCAGCATTTAATATTAAATTGGGACAACATTGTGTCAGCCCCTATATATTCACTTTACAGAAGTTATATATGTATGTTGAGTTTATGACCATAAATAAATAAATACAATTTCTAGTACACGAATTTGTTAACTTCATTATTTAATCAGGATCTCTTTATTATGAAAAATACACTACAATTGGATTAAAACAACGGAAAACGCGTTTAATTCGTTCTATTCTCTATTTAGGCTTAACATCATCGTTGTTATTATTGTTATATTCGAATATCAGCGATTTACGCTTGAGCTCCTGGCAATTAGCCCAAAACTGGGCTAAACGTTGATCGCTGTTTGAACAAAATTCGCGAAAATCTTTAAGCATTTTTAATTGAAAGAGTTCACCGTCAGTTGAATTATTAAAAGTTTGCGCTTTCCACTTTTTGTTCGGAATCATATGATTCCAGGCCCATAAGAAGCCCACTTTTTTGGGTACATTTGTATTATTGGTATGACCATAGACGCAACGTGTGACATTTGCTTCCTGCAGAGTGGGCGACTCCACTGGGCAGTTGTTGGTGGCGCATCTGAAAAAAAGTTGAGTTTAGTATGCAAAATCTTAAAAGCTTTTCTAACAATTACCGTATTAGAGCAAACATATTTCCCGTACAATGAACATACTGATATTCCTTGGGCAGCTGCTGCAAAAGCATATAAAAAGTTTTAGCAGATCAGAAATATTGCTTAATCTGGGTTAACTTACATCTTTATTGAAGGAGAACTTCTTTTCCAGCACGCAGGGCATAAAACCGAATTTGGCCAAAATGGCTTCTTGCAGGAATAGCATGCGATCCGATCGACTATCCTCGGGAAATTCTGTAATATATAGAAAGAGGTTTTCTTATCCACTCTCAACCTTAGACCTCTATCTCTATACCAACCATCAAAAAGAGCAGCGCCATCGGTTAAAAAGTTAACACAAAGTGGAATGAAAATGGGTCCTCTCAATGGATCCGATTTTTTGGTAAAAGGTTCTGCCATGGGATCAGCGGGCACTGAAACCAGCTGATAGCCACAAGAGTTGGCCTTGCGTATCCAACCGGCGATCTGCAAATCCGTACTTAACAAACAAGCTTTTCTTCTTATTTTGTTAAAACTTACCAAATCTGAGACAATGGGTCCCGAGGATGTCACCCATTCTACCACCAGTTCAAAAGCAAATCCCGGTTGTAGCACTGAATGATGTTTAACATGTCCCCATTCCATGCGATCACTCTTTTGATTTACATCAATCTCCAAATGGGATTCACGATAGACACGCTCTTAAAAGATATCCAAGAATTACAAAATGAATCGAAAATATATGGAGTAACCCTTACTATTCTTGCTGTACTCTGTCCAGGACTGAGGAGCTGGGGTGTCCCTCAGAAAATTGGGAACTTCCGTGGTCACAGGCTCATCATGCCAAAGGGAACTGCAACCCTGGAACTCTATTTCCAGCCATTCATTTACAAAGGCACTGTAATCGTAGAGCGGACAAGCACAATCTGTTTTTTGTGGGGGTTGGAGAAAAGCATATGAATATTTTAGTTACAAAATTAACTCTAAGACTAGAGTTGGGTGCTGGAATTACAGCACCCGAAGTGAAGTTCTTTATCGTCTGATAAATGAATGAAAAATATTTTAAAATTATCGGGATGTCACAAGGTGAATTTATTGAACACATTAAACATTTTACCAATTCCAAGTCAACAACAAAATATCTCGTGGGCATAACGCCCGCCGGCTTTAGGAGTGTCGTAACGCCCGAAATTAAACAAATTTACAATTCGGTTTGAAATGTATATTCTGTGCAAAGCAATCGGTGCCCAAACAGTTAATTTGCTAGTTGTTTTCCGACCACTGCAGTGCACTGGGCGGTTATTTCATCAGCCAATAGGTCCATTCAGCAGTTAATTTCGATTTGCGATTTGAGATTTATGATTGCTGATTTTGCATAGTATATTTCAAGGTGTCGTATTAAACTAGAAATAAGGGTTTTCAACAAAAAAATGTCAATTTCATACGACACCTTAAAGTACTTAGTATACGTAGATTTTTAAAACTAATCAGTTTTCGAGTGTCTGGTGAATGCGCCCATTGATGTTTAAACAACGTGGCTGTGAAATGGCTTTAGGCCCGTTGGCACCTCGGTGCCCGCTCCGTTTTTACACTCAAGGCGAAATTTTATTTATTTATTTTTGATGCGAAACATCTTTAATTTTGAAACGGAAGATTTTTGGTAGGTGCAAAATTCAATTTCAAAATAACGCATAACGTTCACAGGGACACAATATATACTCCAAGCAATCGCCTGGCCAACCTTGGCATTTCAATTAAATTATGTTTAGACCACTTGACCATTGGAAAACAATGTGGAAAAACAGTGTTGAAAAACAATGCAAAAACTGTGTTTGAAATCAGAGTTAAAAAGAACTGGGTTGGGAACAATGTTAAAAATTGCGTAAAAAACAATGATTAAAAAAGTGTTGGAAAACAACAGGTACAGCTACATGTACTGGTACAGGAACAGGTACATTTTTGCACCGGGTTTTTAACATTGTTTTAACACTATTTTCCAACTTTATTATCCAACACTATTTTATAACTTTGTTTTCCACATTGTTTTCTAACACTGTTTCCCAACTCTGTATTTTAAGCAATCGTCAATTTCCGTGCATTTAACATGTTTCAGATCAAAGCCTCGTTAGTGTTAACTACACTCTTACTTTTTATACCCGTTACTCGTAGAGTAAAAAGGGTATACTAAGTTCGTGCAAATTTATGTAACAGGCAGAAGGAAGCATCTCCGACCCCATAAAGTATATATATTCTTGATCAGCATCAATAGCCGAGTCGATATAGACATGTCCGTCTTTCTGTCTGTATGAACACCTAGATCGCAGGGACTATAAGAGCCAGAGCTACCATTTTTTTAGTGTAGACTTTTTTGACTCTTTTTGCACGCAGTTCAAGTTTGTTTAAAATTTTTGCCACGCCCCCGCAATATGAAAAAAACCTCATATCTCCCACAATTTTGAAAATAGATTGTTCAAACCTTCTAGACATATATTTTAATAGTTATTACCTATCGATCCGCTATACATCATTTTCTGATCAGATGAACGATGGAAGAGTTGCCACCCACGCAATTTGGAAAATACCTCATATCTCCCACAATTTTGAAGGTAGATTATTCGAACCCTCAAGACATATATTTTAATCATCATTACCTATCGATCTGAAATTTATCATTTCCTGATCATATGAACGATAGAAAAGATCCCGCCCCCGCAATTTGGAAAATACCTCATATCTCCCACAATTTTGAAAATAGATTGTTCGAACCTCCTAGACATTTATTGAAATCATCATTACTTATGGATCCGCCATACATAATTTCCCGATCAGATGAGCTATAGTAGAGTTGCCACCCCCGCAATTTGGAAAAAAAAACTCATATCTCCCACAATTTGGGCATGTTGTGATCTAATAAAATATCCTTAAATAAACCTTACCCTGAGTAACGGGTATATCGAAGTCGAGTAGGGCCGACTTCAACTTACGCTCTTGTTTTATTTAGTTATTAGCAACTTCATCATTTTGAAGCAGTTAAATTTAGTTATCTTAAAAGCAGGTCTGCAAACCGGTTTTGAACCAACTTTTATTTTATTAGCAAACCTCTTGGAAAAAATATCTCAACCTGTTCCAAACAACACTTTCGGTTCGGTTCAACAAAAGTTGTAAGTATTAGTTCAGCGGGCATTTTACTGATAAAAAGAGTAGCACAGACCAACAATTGCTCGAAGAAATAAGACTTATAAATTTAATTTGAAAATAATTGAATTCGTATGTTCTAGTAAATAAAAATTCTGAAATTCTGTATATATTTTCATATTTTTAACGAAATAATTACTCTTCTATACAAATTTTGTAAAACTTGTGACGAACCCAGGTTCGAATCAAAATATAAGCACAAAAACCTTGAACCTCAAATTTCTGAACCATTGGTAAATTTTGGTTCGAACCCGCATACCGGACCATCCAACAAATTTTTAAAGTTTACAGCCCTGCTTAAAAGAAAATAAAGTATTAGGAAGAAGATAGGCTGTAGAGTGCAGAAAGAGTTCCCTTCTGATTCGTTGGGGGAAATTTAGTTAGTCTAATGACTTGCTAAGCCCCTGCTCGCAGAAGTCGCTACGAATTACTGAGATACCAAAGAATTAAAGTCTTTACCGCCTCGTCGGAACTTAACCTCTAATATGGAAAGAGTACCTGTTGTAATCCCTGCAGAGGACTCGAAATGGACAATAAGAAGCATACAATGAAGAGACATTAGAAAATCTTTAGGGAATATAATTGCTCGTTTGTCTAGAAGGAACATTAATGTTAACTTAAACAAATAGGTTTAATGCAACGTTATCAGCATCAATAAGCTAGCGCATTAACATATTCCTATTAGAGTTGGAGAATCTAGTTCATTTCAACGGCCTAGTTAATTAGTTCATTTTCTGATAAACTATTCACTTTCGAGTTATAGTTCATTTTTTTAAACTATAGTTCGTTTTTTTTAACTATAATTTAATTAACTATAGTTCATTCATTCATAACGCCCGCCGGGCGATAAGTCACTTTTTGAGGGCTTCTTCTGATTATTTCTCCTGTTTATCTAAATTTGCTTGTTCTTACCTCATTGCTTTTATCTTACCATTGCTTTTCAAAATAGTTTTGAAATTTTTAAAAAATTATATATTTTTCATTGGCCTTTTACATTCTTGAGAAAGTACAACTCTTTTATTATGCAATTGAGTGCATACGTCAGTAATTGACAAAGGCCACAGTATAACTACAATTAACAATATAGCACACATACCGCTTACTTCTATGGGTCAAACTCTTGATATTGAACAATTGTTGCTGGGTTGGATGCAGAACAGTCTCGAATTTTTTCGGAGCCCTGTACTAAATTTACTTGCTATTAGGTAGATCATTTATAAATAAGACAAAGAGAAGAGGGAGAAGATGATTCCTTGGTGAAGGTGGGGTGATAGGGGTCTTCAGGGTAAGAAACAGACAGATTGACAGACGTTGATTAAATATCAGTAAACAATAAATCAAGAACACGTCCAATCGAGTTTTTAATAGAATTGGGTTGAGATAAGGATTGCATTTTGTTGCTGCTGCGCCTTTTAGTAATATTTTGGTGCCCACCGCTGCTTTAGTCCATGATACAAGGTCGCACAAACGGAAGTGCTTTTTTCGCATGCGTGGTAAATTATCGAACCTCAGGGCTACAAATACGCAAAACCAAGGACCACACAGTCTATACTTAATTTTTAAACAGTTATCGGATAGAAATTACTGAAATTTTGGTTCGATCCTGCGAATCGGACCTACGCAAATTTGGGGTTTAAGCCCCGGTTATAAAATCCAACCAAATAAGTCAATACTAAAAAATAAAATATTTTCATATCGGTAATTACCGATTATAATCGAATCGAGTTTTTTTCAACGTAATCGAAGCAAAAATAAAAACAATTAACCGAAACAGTTAATTTGTCACAGCCGATTTATAATTCCGAAGTTTAAACATTTTCAGGTAATTTCAGAAGGACATTCGTCTCACTAGACCTACCTTTTGCATTTTTATCCTGCTGCACCACAAAGTAAAAGACAAAACCAGCCACCACTGGCTGATTCCAATCACCCGAGGCATGACAAATCAAGCGTTCCCTTTAAAGAAATCAATTGATCAATCATCAAACGAAAATTCTTGAATATAACACCTACTTGCGCATGGCCTCTAGCAGTTCTAGAGGATTTCTTCCATTATCCAAGCGTGTTTTTAGCCACATCAAAGCATCATAGGATACAAAAGTACACGATGGCAGCGATGGCGTTTGCACAAAGTAACCAACTCCTGTCACCGGATGCTTCATGGCCTCAAATATTTCGCTCAAAGTGGCATTAGGATTAAATTTAATGTCCACTGGGAAGCTAAAAGAAAAAATTTTAGTTATGGAATAAACGGAATTCGTTTGAGCAAAACTCACCCATCATCTTGATCATCTCTGGTGGCCACTGCTGCAGCATCTGTGGCTGGAAAAATGCGAGGAATGCGGGCCGCATCCAGCTTCGAACGTGTATTGATGCTGTCAAAAAGATGGGTCAAAAGTTAAGAAAAGTTTTTAAACAGGTCGTCCAAGCGCATAACCAAAGCCGTGTCTTGGATAATGTGTGGGGAAACAGAATTTTTTGTTGAGTTTAGCAAACCAATTGGTAAGGAGGGGTTGGGGGTGTGTGTTTGGTGGCGGTGGTGGAGGGTTTTAGGTTTTGGGGTTAATTTTTTTATATGATAGATAAGCGTATGCAGGACAAGCAGTATCTCCGCCTGCCCAACATGCGCTGAAGTGGCACAAACCTTTGCTGCGGTGAGTTTAATAGATTATGATGCTTTTCTGTGATTCTAGGTGTGTCATGCTGCTGAAAGCCAAATACCAAATTAAATTATATATAAAACAAAACCAAACAAAAAGTGTAAAACAAAATAGGAACTGCATAACCAAATACAACAATAATAACAATTAAGAACTAGGCCCCAGCTGGGATGCACAAAACAAAATTACAAAATACAATATTACATTACGCATACGTATGTACAAAGAAGAGCTCTCAACCAAACAGAAAAAAAAATTAACACATCTCCTTGTGGACGTTCCAAAGTAAATAGGATTTTTTCAAATCAGTACCCAGAAAATATTTGAAAACCGAATTAGATAAATTTTTACAGTACAGGGATATTGAAATGTTGACTAAGCTTTTTTTTCCTATTTTTAAGCAAACTAATGCGGATAAAAAAATATATTTAGCATAAGGCAACGATTTTTTATTTATAAGTAAACTCTGGTGCATAACTATAGCCGCACCCAACTTTTAGTTTACGTGTAGTTAGAGTAGGAATCGTATCAATTGACGATTATAAATAAATGAAGAATCAAGAATAAGATAAACAACAAGAAACAAAACAACAACACTAGCAATGCAAAATTCACCGTTAAGATTGAATTTTCGCTTTATGCTTGGTGCATAACTATAACTATATAATGCACGTCAGTTGTGAAAGGTGCGCATAGGTTCAAGTCAACAATGTGAATTTTTTGGGGTTGCCCGCATGTTCTCCTGACATGAATCCGATGGATTTCTTATGAGCTTTATTAGTTTGAAAAATATTTACCCAAAACAAAACATTTTAAGATGTCCAAAAGCTAAAATTGACAATAATTAAGGCATTAAAAAAATTGTTTTCTTAACATTTTTCTATCGTTTAACTGACGTTATTGAAGTGCGGCTATAGTTATGCACCAAGCATAAAAGGAAAATTGAAACATAACTGTAAATTTTGCATTCCTATTGTTTTTGTTTTGTTTCTTGATTTTCTTTTTATTTGTAATCGGGAGAGTATCCCACACTAACTACACGTTAACTGAAAAATATGGGTGCGGCTATAGTTATGCACCAGAGTTTATACTAAAATAACCCACATTATCATCTAAATTAGTAGAGATGGTGTTTGTCTTCCCTTTTTGCTTGCCTAGAAATGAAAATTTTTCGACAATCCCTTTATATGCTTCCCACCTTGGAAGAGAAGCTATGTGTCTTGTTGTTTTGAGTTCAAAGTCGAAGCTTTAAGTCGATCAGATACAAAAATTCCGAACCGGTTTGAAACAGGAACTCCGACTCTTTGTTTACTATGAATCAAAACATTTGGAAAATTACAATCTGAACCTATTCCAAAACGAAAATTTTCCAATCGATTTAACCAAAATTATAGACATTAAAGTTTTGTTGTGATTTTTGAAAATATGATAATAATGATATAAAAAGTTAACTCCGCGGTATTAAAGCTCAAGTCTATAAAAAAAAAAATTATTAATATCTTAGAAAATGACATTAAAAGCAACCCGTCAAATTATGCTTTTTAATGTCGCACGGGACATTGAAAATTAAAGTTGCATGGTTTTGCAATTGCATAGTTTCAAAAAGATTTTAGATCGCAAAAGTCAATGCATTGTGTCTTTCTTTAAGAACTTGTATAAAAACAAAACAAAAAAAATAAAATATTTCTGATCTGCCTAAGGAATCATTTAAATTCAGGATCTGCGGGACCCGAGGGAATCCCGTCCCTCGCCCATCTCTACTTTTTAAAGAGGAAACATTTTTTCAGAATTTTCTGTGGTGAAAACTATTTTTAAAGAATTGTAAATTTTTTTTCGTGTTTTTATGAAGACTATTTTTGCGCAGCGGTTTAACAAATTTCGCCATATTTTCCGTAATCCGACAACGATTTGAAGTTTCAATGTACGAAATCGCTGCCAATAAATAGGCCTACAAGTAAGTCAAAAACTTTTTATATCTAAAGATTATTTTTTCGAGATAATTGGCTCATAACTTCGAATTAAAATAATCAGTTTAAAGCACTAGAGTTCAGAAACAAATGCTGCACAAGCGACTGTCACCTATCCAAATGAAAAAAAAAAATCGATACATTTTTTACACACGTGTAAAAAATTTTTTTTTTTTAACTTTTTTACAAAAAGCAGCTCTAGTTATTCACACGCATGTAAAACAAACAAGCGTGTCAAAAATGCTCGTGTTAATACTTGATGAAAATTTGTTTTTTCTTATTAAAAAAATATTTTTTATTTACACATGTGAAAATATCAATTTTTTTTATGGCGTGAAAATAACTTTTGTGCATTTTACGACCCCTAATATTTTTCGATCAATGTTTGATGTATAGATTTCAAATAAGTCCCATTAACTTTGGTACGCAAAATATTATATAAAATAATAAGAAGTACATAACGAACTAAGGAAGGGGTAGAAGGAGCAGCAGCCACCTATATAATACCCTAGCCGGCCGTGCAGTGGAAACATTTACAGATGCAATTCAGAGGCGGTGTGGGATTGTGTGTGTGTGTGTTTGGGTGTGTGTAAAATGCTACAAAACTTAAATATGCATGTGTATTTGGGTGTGTGTGTGGGATACGATATAAAAACCTGGGTCTTTTCTCCGGCAGACGATTGCTGCCGACACGCTCGCGAAATGGAGAGTTTGTGATTCCCTGCATACGGTAGACGGGTTTGGTACGATTCGTTTGGGGGTCAGGACAAAGACATTGAAGAAAAAGAAACATTAAGTACGAAGCAACTTGAGCTTAGACTTTAAATAATAAAAAAAAAACGTGCGCAATTGAAAAGTAAAAAAGATTCAACACAAAAGTTTACAGAAAAGAAAGGCGCATCTTAAATATATTTAAAGTTGAGTTGAGAGATTGGATAACCTGATTAGGCTGTGACCTCGATATAATGCTCGTACTGTGTCGTCGCTTGGTGAGGCTGTGGGCTGTGGGGCTATCCTGTAAAAAGTGATGCGAAACTCGAGTACACATTGAAGGGTAAAGCGGTTAAGCACCTAACGGTAAGTAAGGAACTAATCGAATTGAACTGGAAAACTGAATTAACGGTTAAAGGGCAACAATTATCAACGAATCACAAATCACTACGAAATCAAACTCGAATTAAAACTTTTGACAAGCTTACGCGCGCTTTGCGTCCAAATGGACGCTTCAACTTGCTCACGGCCTCAATGAGACGGACAAAGTCCTCGATCTGATCTCTGGTATTATCCACAGCCACATCGGTGAAGATATCACAGCGCTGAAAGCTGACCATTTTGTTGGTGATATTTTCACGGGGTAACAGATACATGCGAAAGCGCCAATACTTGAGGCTCTGAAGAAAACAAAAAATATTGTTTGATGACAAAAGGTTAAGCTATAAATTTAAACTTACCTCCATGAGGGGATAGTCTACATCACCACGCGTGCAAATGTACAGATCCATATGATTCCAATTAAAATTCTCCAGTTTTTCTGTGGTAAAATTTACCCCGGATATTTCGTACGTCTCATGCTGAGGGGCATGAAAACGATAGCGATAGTCCACATTAATGGGTGGATAGGGATGCCTAGTAGGAGAGAAATTGATAACAATTAGTATTAGATTAAGTTGCTAATAAGTAAGTGAAAAATGAGTTGCTCACTAAACTGAACAGGGTTTACTTTTTAAATGCTCTTTTTTGTTCAGTTGCTCACTCATTTGTTCTTTTTTGTTCGATTTTTTTAGATTATCTTACTGTTCTTTTAAAACCCTTTTTTCGTTCTTTTTAATCTGTTTAATGGGATTGTAAAAAAAACTGAAGTGAGTAAAGTGAACAACTGAACAAAGTAACTCATTCTGTTCACTCACTTAAAAGTGAGCTACTGACCCAACACTCTAATTTCTAACTCACCTGGGTCTATAACCTGTCACCGTGATCACCGAACCGCTCAATGAAATCTTATGAAAGATGCGTCCTATGGAGAGTAGATACTCCTTTTTCGTTTCGCTGGGCAGCTTCACGGGCAACACAGCTGAAGTAGTTGGCGGCGTACCCTGACAGCTGGATGAGCCACCCGTACTGGAACTACCATTCGCTGGCTTCTCATCGACCACAATCAACTGAAAACCCTGGGACAGTCGTTGCGAAACAATTTCCTTGCATACCTCCTCGGTGGACAGTGGCTTGCGATAGACAGCACGACTCTTGGCATAGTCCAAATTTACATCATCCGGCAGCAATGTGTAATCCGAGATCACATAATCATTGTGCAGTGAGCGCTTGTCCGGAAAGTAATCCGTCGTAATGGGCAGGCAGGCTGGTATGGTCAGTGACTTCCAGTCAACGCCTGCAAGCGGTTATACGGTTGAAAATGGAAGCAGTGCAATTTACTTTGTATGTGATCAAATGATCAGGTGAGCTGATAGAAAAAAGCCAACGCCGATACGAGTATAAAAATTAACAATCGCTTAAGCTAAGAGAGAGAGACCAAGTACGCCAAGTCTACGGGGAAAAAATAAAGTTGGTGTTGTAGTTGTTGTAGGTATGTCTCCAAAATCATGTTAGGCGAGAGCGTGCGTTTAATGCGGGTGGGGCGTGGTGGCTATTAAAAAAAAAGCGGATTGGCATTACAAAATACAAAAACATTCTACTGTTCAAAATGCAAATACCCAAACCACCATTCCGTATGTGTGCTTGGAGTGGGGTAGGGTGGGGGTGCGGGGGTTACTACCAACTACGGATTAAATTTTAATTTTGTTTGTGTTTTTGTGGGTGTAATTACATGCATACTTTTGTAAGCGGGGTGAGTGCAAATGCATAATCTACAAGGTAAGGACAACCCTGGCAAAAGAGAAACACGAATTTTGGGAACATAAGGGAACCCAACGGAAATCAGCTATTCGATATGATGAACCGATCTAAATTAATTTTGAAAGAACTTTTTGATAGCGCTTAAAAAAAAATTGATGTCATCATTCCTTTTTGTATGATAAATATAGGCAGGGCTGCAAAACCGGTTCAGAGCCGAACCACACCGGGTTTTAAGCAGCCAATATATTTTTCTAGCCCGAACCTGATCCCAAGCCGAAGCAAAAAATGCATTAAAGATTTCGGTACAAAACAAAATGTGTTAAATTTTTTCAAGAAAATTTTATATAAATACTATTCAGATCAAACTCTCAGTCAGGTTTGAGTTTTAACCAGACCTTCATATAGGATTGTAGTAAAGCTATAGAAGAAGATTTTGTAAAAACTTTGGCGTTTAGTGGATGACCGCAAAAGACCGATAGTCTCAATATTTAAGGTGCATACTTCACAAAAAAGTTTAAAAATGCCAATTCCAGATTTTGAACATAAGGAAAGCAGTCTTCCCGGCCCACATCCACACAAACGCTATTCGTATTCAACTTTCTTTTTACACTTGCTGCCTGATAAATGCTGCTACCAAAAAATAATTAAAAGCTTTTGTTCTGTGTAATTTATCGGTTACTTTTTTGTTTTGATTTCACTGACGATTTTTTAATTTAAACCAAGTAAGAAGTCGGTAAAGCCCGACTGTAATATACTCTGTACCTGTCAAAGATTGTACATAATTGAAAACTTTTCAGTGTGGGGTCACACAAACTGTGTAAGTGCTGCCCATCACGATATCGGACAGTGCTGCCCAGCGAAATTATTTGATTTGCTTATAACTCGACTATCGTTCATCTAATCGGAAAACGGTGTACGGTGGATCGACAAGTAATGACGATTAAAATATATGCCTAAATGAAATGACTTTTTTTTTTAATTTTAGGGGTGGCAACTCTGCTATTGTTCATCTGATCGGTAACGATGTATAAGGGCTTGATAAGTTTTAATAAAAAAATCTATCTCTAAAATTTTTTTTTTAATTTTGGGGGTGGCAACTCTACTACGTTCATCTGATCGGAAAATCACATGATCCTGGCGACCAATGGACTTGTCCAAAAAATGAGATTAATTGCTCACCAAACTCGCCTCCAATTGGTATGGATTTATTAAGTATGTACCAAACAGTGCATTTTTCAGGGTGCATTGGCAGCTCTTGAACTGCGATCGGCAATTCTCTTTGTTGGCGTTCCCAGCGAGCCAAAAATGAGCTTCGTCGCTGAAGATAATTTTTAGATAAAATATTGGATCTTCATTCCACTTTTCTAAGACACATTGAGCGAACAAGCTTGTACCAACTGTATTTTTAACAGTTTCATACCGAAGGCCTTACGTAAAATCTTCCAGGTGGTCCTATTATTGGCCCAATTATCGGTTTTGAACAGAACCGGATCGAACCCGGAACTACTACTTTTATTTAACTCTTGTGAAAAAATAGTTGAACCTAAACCTGTTCCGAACCAATACTATCGGTTCGGATCAGCAAAAGATACACGTCTTAAGCTAAGGTCCCACAAGCAAATAATTTGCCCAATTTTTGAGAGTTTGCCGAACTTAAAGCTCAAGCTATGCATCTACACGCAAATAATTTACTCAAACTCGCCAATAGTGCCGAAAAATTCCCTATTTAGGCCTATTTAGAAAAATGTTCGTCAACATTTGGGAAAATTATGTGCCAATGGGACCTTAGCTTTAGTTAAGCGTGCTTTTTCAACCCTAATATTTATATATTGTCTGATCAAAGAAGAAGAATAGACCAACAATTACTTAGGAAATACAACCTGTCGGGAGCAGACTGCGACAAAAATATTAATTTAATCATCCTAAAATTGCTCATCACTGTCATAAAGCTTGGATACGATCAATGTTCAAAGCTAGCATGCAAGCTTATTTCAGTCTTTCGTTTGTCTTAATAAAGGTCGCACTAATGTCAACGCAACATAGCTTCAAATAAGCAACAATCGCACGCAAAAATTAACTAATTGTTTATGTTGTGCGAACCATTGAACCAAACGGGTCCAAATTCCCGTGAGGTTTGCATCTCTGGTTTAAATTTTAAATTATTTTGTAGCGCCATAACCTCGTCCCTGAGTAATTGACAAAATGTCGGAGACAAATTATACAAGAATATCGATGGGAAATCAACCTTTGTCATCCCGTGGCTCTTCTTAATGATAATGTTGGTTTTCCGGCTTTGGACCTAAATTGCTTCAGTCTTTTGCTAAAGTGCAAAATGGGAGCACAGCTGACTGATTAGATTTAGATTTATTGGTTTCATATCCCAGTGCTACAAGATTATAAATAACATTGTTTATTCTTGAAAAGGTAAATCCTCAAACATCAAATTGAATATCTGTTAACTTTACGATACAATTTATTCAATACAAAAAGCAAATCGGACTAAGGGCTGATTTCTCAACTCCTACATGGCACTTTATCACATAATCTTACAAATAACTGAGTAAAATGTGAAGAAGATTTCGGCCCTTAAAGTTTCAGTAATGTTAAAAGAAAACTTTGTATTCTCCAGTCGATAGGGATTCTGGGGAGAAATATCAGGATTTGCGGGTTTAAGAAATACTTTATTTCCTTTAAAAAGAACTGTCTATATAGGAACTAAGCATTTTACATATAAAAAGCATCTACAATTTCTACAAAAGTTACGTAGGTGTGTGTGCGTGTGTGTGTGTGTTTAAAGGCGTGTTGTGTGTGTGTGGTTTTTTTTTACAAAAGTTGTGAGAATTTTTGTTTGTCCAAACCTATGATGATTTTTCCTTTGCCGACCGTCTCTGTTGGTGCCTCAAGCGGTGCGCTTCCAAAATTTTGTTCGCTTTCAACAATCGGTTTCAAATGTTTGCCCGCATTTGGAAATACTAAACCAATTGTGTGTACGTACGATGAAGGGTGGAAAGGTGAATTTTGAATTTTGGTTGTTTTTGTATGTTATATATCCAATTTTATGTCGTGGATTGAAAAAACGGAATATATATATAATACATATAAATTAGAGTTAATTAAATATTGATATAATTATTTGATTCTGGGTTAAATGAGCTACTTAAAATGCATTAGTGTTGGTATCAATCGATCAGAGTGGAGTGCTGGTTAGTAGGAGCTACGTCTACACCAAGACTGTGGACGAATCTCGAGTAGAAAGCCCATTAGGCTCACGGTTAGACCAAATAGATATAAATAAAAGACGGGAGCCAACAGATGCATGGACAACGGACGCACACACCGGTCACACAGTTCCAAATCATTCATTCTGCTGAAATCCTGTACATATCCCATGCGACGTGCCCGTTGATAGCAGATCTTTAGCCAGTAGTAAGCTAACCCCGAGCGCTGGATGTCTAAGAGAAAACGATGCAGAGGTTCCTTGAAATGTGAATCGATGCGTAGTTGATACTGATAGGGAAATGTGCCATAGCAAAGATTCGATAGCCAAAATCGTTTGTGCTTCAGAAATCGCTGCTGCTGATCGATGAATTTCCAGCGCACCACACTGATGGGATAGATGGTTTGCGCGTCCATTTCGGTGCGTTGTTTGTAAAAGTTGCCAGGTGAAGCAAAAAGAAATTGTCTATGAAATTCCTCGGAATGACCAAAAGCTTGGACTATGGCTTCCACATCGCTGGGTAGGATGAGTATGCGATAGGGCTTTTCAAGGAGTTCCTTTAGCGAGCTAACTAGCTTGTGGGTCAGGGTGACGGTCAGGAATGAAGTCAATTTGGTCGAGTACAATTGATAAATGATGAAAATGCCAAAGATCAAGGCAATGCAGGTCAAACATTTACAAAGAAAATTCCACCAGGGTCGCTTTAGGGTTTCGGTGTGACTGCCTGGTATGCCCACCAAGGCCCATAGTTGGTTGTCCAGTTGCAGGCGGCGTATGATTACAAAATGCATAAAAAGTAGCATCAGCAAAAGACTTAACCAGACGGGCCACTCAAAGGGTGCAAAAATATATAAACTTCGGGGAATTGTATCATCTCGGGGTAGCATAAAGCATCGGGGTAATACCTGATAGGGATAAGAGTAGTCCACCAGTTTAGAAGGCTGCAGAGTGGTAAATAAATGTGGACTAAGCTCGACCTGATTTGTGGCTATTAATTCTATTAGAGCCGGCATATTCACATTATTCGAATCATTCACCATGAATGGGTATAGCTCCAGTGAGACATTCAGATAATCCATGAGCAGTTTAATCAATATGCCGCCAGTGCCATCCAGTTGATTCTTATACCAAAAGGTAGCTGGTGCATCCACCTGAACCGGTACCTTGAGCTTGTAACCCTTAAAATTCCTTGAATTGGGAGCAGGAAATAGTTGATAGATATTCGAAAACCGTTTTAGGCGTATTACACGCAACTCGGGATAGGGATCCATGTGGTAAAATTGATGCTGAGGACCCATTAAAACCAAAGCAGAGCGAAACTGCAGTAGCCAGAGTTTTTGAAAGAACTCCACCAAAGCTGGCGGCTTTTCCGGACTTTTTAGGTGAAACAGAGTCTTGCAATGACGACGTCCACGTGCTCGGTCCGCCTGTAGTTGTATAATCGGATCCTTGGTATTAAAGGCAAATACCACATAGAGTGTGTCCTCATCTAGTAACTCACTGAAACGTCCAATAGACTGATTAGTTCCCATCATTTGAGGCAGCAGATGAAAGTAATGGCTCTCATTGCCTCTTAGCTGCTGAAGAAGTTCATCCAAATCCAGCTGATTAATGGCTTCCTGGCTATACACAATGCTTATAGACCTTAGCTGATAAATGCGTCCAATTTGGTTTAGAAAATGTGCCAATTGTAGCCCCTGGCTTTGGCAGCTTAGCAGTATTAGAAGCAGGAAGATTATATATGACCACATCTTCCTTGCAGCTACCAACTGGAAATGCTTTTTAGCCATGTTTCACATCGCATTGCTAACCCCGATAAAATCTTTTTTAAATGGGTCGTCCCACTTACCTGTGGTAATTGCCGGCGTCCATTCCTGCTCCCCAGTGGCTCCCCATAGATAAGACTTGGCCTGGGTGGCCGTAAGATTGGGTACATTGGCAGGTTGGGCATTCATTAGGGAATTCTGGCGTCGCTTGAAAACTGCAGAGGATGAGTTAAAGGATTTTGTTTGTATTCAAATCTACTTACTATCAAGTTTCTCATCGCCAAACACAAAACTTTGCGATGAAGCCGATCTGCTGATTTGATTGGACACCTGATCATATTGCTCTGCCGTATCCACATAGTCCTCTTTGTCATTGTTATTTAGGCTATTATTATTGCTGGTCTGGTGCTGCTGCTGCTGCTGGAACTGCCTTTGGGTAGCCTTGGCTGGTACTGCCTGATAATGATGCTGCTGTATGAGCACCCCTGTGGGACCTTTGGGAAAGATGTGTGTCCAACGCCGGCGATTGGAGGTCAACTTAATGGTTACATGGGAGGGATCAAATGGATTGATCAAAGCACGACCAGGTCGTACAATAGGAGCAATGCTGACAATGGTACGCCTAGAGTTCTTCTCCGATGCCAAGGATTCTGAGAGATTTGTGGTGTCTGTCTGTAAAGGAGATAAGATAGATGGGTCAGTGGGTCTATAGTAGTTTTATTTTTCATTGTAGTCAATTATACACAAAGGGTTTACAGTGACGGAGAGAATTTACATCAATAGATTATACAATGATGGCTGTGGCAATTTGCCATTTGCCAAATTTGGGGGACTTTTTTCGTTTCTCAATTTATAATTTTAATTAATTGTTCACATCTACAGCTATCTAGAAAGTTCTTAAAAAATCGGGAAAGATCTAGATAGTTCTATACTTATCTCCAAACTTCTAAAAATTTCTACAACCCTCTAGAGCTCGAGTCCTTAAACATTCAGATGATGTTTTTCTATCTCAAAATTTAAAAAAAATTGTTTGAGTTTCTGATCAAGTTCAAATCGCTTTCCACAAACTGTTACGGATACCATTTGACATCCGGAAAATATCTAACTTCATATTCCCGTAGTATTTTAGTTCATATCTTAAATAGTTCTACTGATATTGCTCTGAATCACTATAAAAACGGTTCCAAACCTACACATCTAATTTTGAACCAGTTCAATGGTCTTGGAACCGGTCTTGAACCAGTGAGATATCAGTCTTAATAAAAATATCCCAGACATCAAATTTTAGGATCATAGCTTTAATAACCTCTGAGTTATGGCCCTAAACCTCTTTTGAACAGGTTCAGCGGGTTCGAAACCAGTCTTGAACCAGTGAAATTTCAGTCTTAATTTAACTAACATACACATCAAATTTAAATTGTTTTAATAACTTCTTTTTGAACCGATTCTGCGGGTTCGGAGTAAACTCAGACTTTCGTGCGTGTGCATCCGTGATCCGTGCGTGATTCGTGAGTGTTAAAGTTTTACTTCGTGAATATAAGTTATGCATTATTCACGAATTTTTTTTTTTATTTGCTTTTGATTTTGTGAATCCGCTGCTCGCTCGATGATACATACAAAGGGCGCAGTGTGGCCATGAAACCCACAATGGAATGAGGGTCGCTCTTGCTTGCAAGATCGACATGCAAAAACGGGGGTGGTGGCCCAGTCCCGGCCAAGTCATAGCTACCAGTAGACTACATGTTAAATATGTTAAATTTTGGAAATTTGTGGCAATTGTTAAAAATATGGGTTGTTGCGACACAAGGAGCAAGTGAAGTCCGAATTATACAAGCAAAATATAATAAGCTTCAAATTAAAAAGTTGGTCGAAAAAGTAAGTAAGAATATTGCCTTAGAGCAGCTGCAATTATTGCCAAAAATATGCGGCCGGTGTGTGTTACAGAAATATACATAATTGCGTTACATAAATTTTTTATAGGGAAGCATTTTTATCGTGCGTGATCTTTCGTGACGTCTCGTAAATCGTGAGTGAATCGTGCGTGACGCGAATTGCTGAAAAAATTCCGTGCGTGAATCGTGCGTCAAGATATTTTTATTTCGTGAATCGTGCGTTACGTGATGGAAAAATCGCTCACGCGCGCACCTCTAGTTTGAACATCTTCTTTATATAAAAACAGGAGTAGTCGTTGTACTTCTTTATATTGGCCGAAGCTCCATATTTAGGCAGCATAATGTGCTTATCGCTCTGGCTGTGGCTAGGAAAAGTTTGTACTTAATGCTGTAGCTAACGTTTCTTTTCGCAAGCAGTTTCTTCCATGAGAAGTTTTAATTGGAATTTTTTTGTTTAAATGTTTGTGAAATACTGGAAATACTGTGAATACTGGAACTCGGTGACAATATCTTAATTTACTCCGGTTAAAGACCAGGCATTCATCCTTGCTCTTCGTCTTCTTGTATCACGTACTACCATTATCTTAAATTTCTCGCATTTAATCTGAAGGCCCCACGTTTGGCAATATGAGTTCTGATCCCAGTTGAGCACCTGCTAGTCGACGTACAATGCGAAGAATAGTGGGCTTAGAAGGCAACCTTGTTTCAATCCAAGGGTTGTCTCAAACTAGCTGGATAGATGTTCTTTTTCTTTTCCTCAATCCCGTATGGGGCATAAGGATACATGTTGACCGTCCCAAAATGATGTCTTGTTGCAAATGTAAAAGCTTTGGATCAGTTTAATAAACTAAGTAGATACTCCGACATAAACGCATACATCTTTCGGTTTTTCTACGGCGGTAAAAGTAAATATACTGTCCACAGTAGAATAGCCTTCCCTAAATCCAGATTGGTATTCGCTTCCGATAACGTGCTTTTTGACTCAGTTAGAAAGATGATTCAGCAGTATTGAAGAAAAGGTCTTTAAGGTCTCGTTTAAGAAAGATATACCACTGTAGTTAGATAATCGGGTATACAATATTTCGTCGGAAGCTATCTGGTGCTTTTGACATAAAAATGATTGTATTAAATGTGTTTGTAAGAAGCTGTACAAATTGAGGTGTTGTGTTTTTCAGGAATTCTGCTGGGACTGCTTATCCTCCCAGGGTGCCTGTTTGCGTTTACTGCGAGGTATTGGTGATTCTAATTCAGTGGTGTCAATTTCCATATCTAATTCCGGAACACTACTAAAGGAGAAGGCAAAAAGATGTTGAATCGATGAACAACAGACTGTGGAAATGCTTTGCCAGGTTGTCTGCATCAATCTTGATCGGTCTTTTGGTCGCCGTTCCATTTATCTGTCGCAAAAGTGTCCAGAGAGCTTTGCTATCTTTTACCGAGTTCAAAGCAATTTCTAGCTTCCTATAGTATTCCCTTTGCGTAAGCTGGCACAGGTCCTTTTATTCTTTGTTGCCAAGCCAAGTAGAAGGCTTTGGCTAGAGATGTGACTGACTTCTGCGTCTGACGCAATAGACACATAGCTTTGCTTCTTGACTCTGCGCATTCTCTTCCAAACCATGGTTGTTGTGCCTTTGGGCCGCCTTTGTTGGGTCTATGTATTAAGAAAAGAAAATTATTTTTCTATTTACCAGAGTCGCCAACATGCCAGATGTGCCATGATGTATATCCGGATCGGACATCTTACGACGCAGGCTGGGTATTTGTGTGGGCGTCAAATTCTCCCAATCATTATTCCTATAGGCATAGGTCTCAAAACTGGGTACCGAGGTCTTCTTTGCCCTCACCACACGCTGCAGGGAGCTAAAAAATTAAATATAAAAATAATCCTAAAAACTTCCGTACTTCTTTTCCCACTCACCAAGTGCTTTGAGCCGGCTGGGGCTGAAATATTTGCTCATCATAGGCATCATAATCAAACAAAGAATTATGTATATACTCCGACTGATTGCAGCTGAGAAAATTATGCTCTTCGTGGCCCTCATCCCCTTCGTTTAGCGTCTGTTGGGACACAAACAATGGCAACTTGATGCGTGGTATAAAACTGGAATATGCAATTTTCTTGTTTGTGGAATAGAAACTCAAATTGATCCAATGCGGCAGAGAGTAATCATCAGCCGAGGTCAGCGTGGTGTCCTTATTGTGGAATTTCAACAAAGGGACTGCATGTAGCGGCTGTTCGCCCACGCAAACCAAATCGCTACCCACACCATTGTCTATTATACGCTGTTTGGTGATATTGGTCAACTCTCTGTCCACCGAAAAGACACCCACGCCTGGGGTAATAACAACCGATAGCTGACCGGTACGATCAAAAGTACGATCCAAATAATGTTTCTCAAACGTGTTCAGCGAAATGTTCAACACCTCCAGGAAATTCCCTTGAGTAGCTGTGGAATTGGTCGCCGGCGGTATACTCATATGTTCCCTTTCATGATAACGTAAGACTGTCTCCTGATAGGAGGTAAATAGCTTTCTCAACTGACCCAGTACCGTACACCAGTCATCATTTCGATCATTTTGTATGGCCACGCGATAGAAATCCTCATAGTATCTGCCTTTATAATCCAACTGCAGGCAATCTCGCATATGCTCCGGGAATTCATCCAAACTCTTGGCCGCATAAAAGGTACGGGAAAATAACACAATTGTGACTTCATGGTTGCAGCCCAATTTCTTCCATTTCTGAAAGAGCTCCGTTAGGAATCCATTCACCGCCTTCTCAAAATACAAATCCCCATGGATATCAAAGTCCCACATTTCCGAGGACATTTGCAGAAATAGATAAACCATGGAAGTGCTGCTACGAAAGACAATCTTAGTGTCATCTGTGATCACTCCACTGGCCACTCGTTCGCCCTGGGACCACATCTCGTAGACCTGACATCTAATCTGCATGTCATTGTAGTCAATCTTTTTATTGACATACACACACGTGTTGGTCTGGAGAGAAGGAAACCAAATATTAAAACGTCTGCCTTTTCAAATGGTGGTCCTGGGCCACTTACCAAATACGTCTTTAGTCGCCACATTTCCGAGCGTCCCATATACTGATCCTTGAACGTGATCTCTATGGAATCTAAGGCCACTTCCGCGGGATTCACTATGCGCATCACCACATTAGAATATGGACGCATTTTGAATGCATTGGCAATGCCCGACTCAATGCTGATCACATCCCGACCAGAGCTGATATTGAATTCGGTTATCTGCAGCAGCAAGTGGATGCCATTCTCATCGTCTGGGGCATAAATCTCAACCACATCGCCGATCTTGGCTGAGGGATGTTCCTTCATCACCAGGTCCGCATCTGGAAAAAGAAATATTTACAGTTTGTGTTTTCTTTGTAAGGGGTGGAAATTTACCATAAGATTTGTTGCAGCCCTTGGTGTGGGTGTTTAGCTTGTAGAGTTTCATGTTGTTAGTTAACTTTTGGGTCTACATTTGGGGGTTTTCTTCTAAAAATTAATATTATCTGCGCGATTTGTGCAACTTTTGTTTTGTTTCTCCTCTTCTCCATTCGTCATTCAGTGTTGCATAGCGTTGCGTTGGCCTTTGCTTCGTTTATACGGGATGATTTTAATTATTGCGATAAAATGCGATTTCTTTAAAAGGGGTTAATATACCATAAGTAAATAGCAGCTCTTGGTGTGAGTTAATTAACCTTTGTGGTTACATTTGGGTTTTCGCCTAAATTTAATGTTATTATCTTAGCTATTTTTTTTTTTGGCTTTACTCAACACACAGGGTTGATTTCGATTTCGAAAGAGCGCGCGGAACGTTCCAAGTATAAGGAGATTAGCTGTTGGAAGACACACGAATTTCAACAAATCACGATTTTAACTTAAATTTACTTAGCAATTTGTGAAATTGTCGTATGTTGCTTTTGTACTGTTTCAATTTCATTCATATAGATTATACCCTTACAAGGGTACGCATAGAAGAAAGCGTCACCGACCACAGGGAGACGGGCTGAGTTGATATAGATATGTGCGTTTGTCCAACTGTCTGTTGGCGGTTTTTATGCTATAAATAAAAAACGAGCTATGACTCCAGAATCCGTCTGCTGCCCAAGTCACGATCGCACACAAACTGCGTATATTTTGTTCTTGTTTTCGTCTGTTTTCCAGACTTGGCGCCATGAATTACATGCATTTCGTTTTTTTTATTCTTTTGCAAACGTCGCAATTGCAACCCCGCCAAGTTGGCGGCAATTGCCAAAAAATAAGTTGGAGCAATGGGAGCAGTTGGGAGCAAGGGCTTGCCCATGGCTGCTATAAACCCCCTCAGTTTTACAGCTATCGGAATGAAACTTAGATCATGGTCTTCCATCCTATATACGCTGCACATATGTCAAAACCAGCCGAATTCGAGCGCTAGATCAATGGTCTAGATTAGATAACTCCTAAAGCACTGAACCGATCGAACTGATATATATACTGTCGATTAGGAAATCCTGACTGCGTATAAATTATTAAGAAAAGTCCTGAATTTTTCGTATTTGCATATATATTAAAATCCATATTCATAAAATTTCAGTATGCGTTTTGTTTGATAATTATTAATTATAATTTCACGTCGTCAAACAAATTAACAGAAATATTCAAAGCAAAATGACATTTACAAATATACAAGGAATAATGAGCTTTGGTAGACCGAAGTTAACTTTTCTCCATTTTTTCATCTTTAAGATTGTCACGTGACGTATTTCAACAATTTTCGGGTTTTGATGAAGATGAAACTATTCTTAGTCTTGAAAAGGTCAAGGAGCTTGCTTTAAAAATGTCATCTCATATAGCTGTTATAGGAATCATGGGTCAAAAAATTTGTTTTGAGGCCTATTCTCAGATGACATAAATTTTATTTTCGCCACAATACTTCGAATGAATAGAAACACTATTGTAGAGCTTTGAAATCTGACTGCTTTTGAATAGCTGTCTTATTTATATGAAGCATAGTGACGAAAATAAAATGTATGCCATCTGAGATGGGGCCTTTAGGAAGAAAAAATTTTTATTTTCAGATAGATCAGATAATATATACCGGAGAATTATGTACAAATTTTAACTTTCTTTTATATATTTGGGGTCATTGTGCGCTTAGTTAGCGTTGAGTTTGAAGTAGGAACTATGGCGGGGAATTGGAAAATTCGAACCACAAGAGGTGGAAAACTCCTGAAAAAACTTATATGGGGATTTTTTATACACTTGAAAAGTGTATATTATTTTTGCCCAGAAGTTTGTAACGCATAGAAATATTCATTTCCGACCACATAAACTATATATATTCTTGATCAGGACGACGAGCTGAGTTCAATTCCGTCTTTCCGTCTGTCTGTTTCTACGCGAACTAGTCTCTCAGTTTTAAAGCTGAGCAGTTTCGAGCTGAAATTTTGCACAGAGTCTTCTTTTTACTGCACGCAACTAATATGTCGGAACCGGCCGGATCGGATGACTATATCATATAGCTGCCATAGGAACGATCGGTCTAAGAACTAGTTCTAGTTAGAAAAACTTTGTTGTTTTCCACCGTAGCGGCACAAATCTTGGTGTATGTTAGTTTTATATGCTTCCACATAATTGTGAAAAAATTTATTAAAATCGGATGACTATATCATATAGCTGCCATATAAAGGGTCGGTCAAAAAACTAGTTCTAGTGGGAAAATCTTTTTTGTTTTTCATCGAAGCGTCACCAATCGTCGTATATATTAGTTTTATATGCTTCCACACAATTTGGAAAAAATTTATCACAATCGGATGACTATATCATATAGCTGCCATAGGAACGATCGGTCGGAAAATAAGTTTTAGTGAGAAAAACTTTTTTGTTTTCCATCGTAGCGTCACTAATCTTGGAATATGATAGTTTTATATGATTTCACATAATTCTGGAAAAATGTATCAAAATCGGAGCACTATAGCATATAGCTGCCATAGAAACGGTCGGTCAAAAAACAAGTTCTAGTGGAAAAAACTTTTTTGTTTTCCATCGTATCGTCACCAATCTTGGTAGATATTAGTTTTATATGCTTTTAAAATTTTTTTTAAAAATTTATAAAAATCGGATGACTATAGCATATAGCTGCCATAAGACCGATCGGTCGGAAAATGTGTTTTACTAAGAAAAGTTTTTTTATGGTATTCTATTTTTTATTATCAATGATTTAAAATTTTTTAATATCTGATATCTATATCCTATATATATTTTACTGGTTAAATCAGTTGGAGTAAAGTTTTTCAAGTGTATTAAAACTTCGGCACAGTCGAAGTTAGCTTTGCCTTCTCGTTTTTTCATTCGATTGACTTGAAATTTGGTTTGTTAGTAAAGTAAGCGAAAAAATTGGACACCTGATTTCCCGAGTTCAAAAAATCCGCCCACAAGGAAAATGGAAATTCTTCATGAAAAGAATTATTTTTCATCCGATTGACTTCAAAGTCGGTTTGTAAGGATAGTATGCAAAACAATTAGATATGTGATTTTTTGATGTTGAAAAATCCGCCCATAAGGAAAATGCCCGGAAAATGCTTAATGGAAAAAACTATTTTTCATCTGATTGACTTCGTACTCGGTTTGTTAACACATTATGGAACATAATTAGAAATGTGATTTTTCGGTGGTAGAATTTTTTATTTATATTAGATGTTGCGTGGCGGGATCGAACCATCTTGACATTCCTGTACATCTTCGTCATTCATTTTGATATGAATCATATTGCAGTCTGTTAGGCGCTTGATCACTTCGTTCTTCGTGTAGTTTATCTCGTTTAAATTCCAAATTTTTTTTTCCATATTTCGGATTTTCTAATATTTACACACTTGCAAAAATATATATATAAATGTCGGAACCGGCAGGATCAGATTACTATATCATATGGCTGCCATTGGAACGATCGGTCGAAAAATAAGTCTTAGTGAGAAAAACTTTTTTGTTTTCCATCGTAGCGTCACCAATCATGGTATATATTAGTTTCATATGCTTCCACATAATTCGGATCAAAATCGGATGACTTTAGCAAATAGCTGCCAAAAGTTTATTCTTATGGTAACGTGATCAAATTTTAATACTCAATGATTTTGAATTTAAAAATATATGATATCTTTATCTTATATATATTCTACAAGTTAAATTAGTTGGAGTGAACTTTAGCAAGTGTATCAAAACTTCGGCACAGTCGTTTTTTATTTCAAAATTTTCAGTTTGATTTTGATTTGACCTCTAGATCGACAGATTTTTTTTCTTCACTTCCTAGGTTTCCACTACATTTCCGAATCCCAGGGACTACCGTTATTTATTGAGTTTTTTATACAATTCTTTTTACAATTGATATTTTTATTTTTAAAATAAAAGTCTTAAATAACTGGTATTCTTGAAGTAAAAAAAACATGTTTTAAATAACTGTTGGTCGCATAGTAAAAAAATAAAACTGTTATTAAGGGTAATAAAATACATCTCTAAAAAGAACTCTTAAATGTTGACTTTTATTATATATTTATGTTATAACTGATACCGTCCCTGCTTTATTTCAGTTTTCCTAATTTTGAATTACCGAATTTAAAATTTTTCACAATTTTTGCTTTCCTAATTTTGTTTTTCCATATTTCGTATTTCCATATTATATTTTTCCTACATTTTTCCATATGATTGGTTTCCTAATTTTAGTTTCGTATTTTTTGTATGTCCGAGTTCCTAACCGGAACCGTTTTCAATCATTCTTTGGTTGAGTAACGGGTATATCGAAGTCGGTCATGGACGACTTTAACTTATCATCTTGATATATGTAAAACTTAATAATTTGTTAAGTAATTATCAAAAATTAAAGAAAACACAACATTTTTAATGTCTCCCACTTTTGTTATTAAACTAATACTTTGTATTTTTTTTTTTCAAATGTAATGTTATGTAAGTTGACTTGTTTTATTGGGTTTTCCATGACGCCTTGCCTTTTCCTTAATTGAAATTAATTGTTCGGTTGAAGAACTCTTAGAGTCATGTGAATTCCGCCACTAATTAAATTAAGATTTGATAATCCGCCTAAACGTTGTTAATTAAATCAAACAAATAAACAGAAAACACCTGCTCTCACCTATACATACATACTCGTACATATGTGGAATTTAATAATAATATTGTTTGTGTATTTCCCGTGTTTAGTTCTGTATAGAAATAAATGCAATGACCTTTGTACCCTTGAAAAAATACGCATTTTTTTTGTTTTTGTTTTTTTTTTTTGGTATATATGTGTAATTTGATTTTCAATGAATATTTTTATTGGGTCGCAAATATCAGTGAGTACATTTCGACAAAAAATTGTTTATTTAGTTAAGACAGTCGCCACATTTTCGCCTGGATATAATAATAATCCTCAGTTCGTATAAATTGCAATTGCATATTATTTGTGTAGATCGAAACTTGCTCTCGAAGTGTTTGAAGGGGTTTTGGGGGTGTCGCAATTTGTGTTGTTGATTAGCGAACTCGTTTGACGACACAAAGATCATTGGGGGCTGCTGATAATTTCGTTGTGCCTTCCAGTGTGTTATGTATGCACCCAATAAGCTTGCGGGGGGAACAGGGGCGGGGGGGGTTTGCTCACCAGGATGCATTGATTAGTTATTAATAGGGGACTTTGTTTTTCGTATGATTATTATGTATGAGTTTTGGGTATGTGTAACTAACAATTTGTCTCATCTTGATCCAATCTCAACATGCTTTCGTAGGACAGACTCTTAAACATTAGACAGAACTATGAAACTTTATACAACGCATAGGCGAGGACACTTTACCGTGAAATTGAACTCGAAGGATGCGGATTTTTTAAATGGGTTTTGGTTGTTTATTCACTTTCACGATCAAGTGCTGCGGCATAAGCGTAGTAACAGACTTCCTAACATCTAACTAAAATATATGTACGAACTACAATTAAACATTCTCTAAACACTAAGTGCGGGAGGACTTTGACTCTCACATGGCCACAGTGGCCAGGACCACGGTGATGTCATCTGGCTTGCCACCACGTGCCTGGATATTATTGCGACGCGCACTTAAAGCAAACGGCGACAGGAACTCGGAGTTGAGCGACAGTGTCCGGGCCATCAGTGCCAGGGTATTGGCCGTCATTTGCAGCTTAACCGGATCACGTTCGCCCTCCACTTCACGCAGCACCTGCAGCATCAGTTCTTCGGGCACATTGTCAAAGACACCGTCGGTGGCTATGAGTATGACATCACCATCGCGCACGGGGAAACTCATGGTATCCGCCGATTCGGGACTGTCGCTGAGCACATTGGGCCCATGTCCCGGCGGCGGCAGCGATAGCTGGAAGGGCGTGTTGAAGTAGTGTTGCTGCTCCTCCGACTTGTGCACCACCTCACCCTGACGCACCACTATGAAACCGCTGTCCCCAATATTCGCTGAATGCACCGTGCTCGTCTCTCGATTCAGTATGAGCACACAGGCGGTGCTGCTGCCCAGAATGGGTTTCTTTTGCTCCATCAGCTCGCAGTAGCTATAGGCCAGCAAATTGACGGGTCGTTGCGGGTTAAAGTGGCTGCAGTGTACCAGACGCTCGCAGGTCCGCATGAGGAAGGAGGAGAACTCGCCCGGATCGATGCCATAACTACGCCAGCCACCCACTCCATCGGCCACGCCCATCACATCCGCCTTCGCCGTGGAGGCCTTAAACCAGGAATCTTCGCCATATTTGCCTGGCTTGTACTTGTGACGCAGATTGTCCTTGGCAAAGCCACAAACCACCGAGACGAAATGTGGCCTAGCTGATGATCGTACATGATTGTGATTATGATTAGCACCAGTGGCCGTTTCCAATAATGTCGAAAAGCTGCTGCGCAACGCTCTAGATATCGCTCGCGAGGTCCAATTCAGAGAGTGCATATCGGGTCTCGTGGTCTCCGCTTCTTGTCTCCCCTCACTTCTTCTTACTCCTCTTCACTTTGCATATAGAAGTGATATCGATTTTATAACTGTGTCGTTCGGATTCGCGAGTAGGGGGCATGTGTGTGGGTTTGCCTTATTACATCTACTATTTAACAATTTAAAGTCCACAAATTCAACAACAACAATTTACAAATAATTTACGTTCCAATTTCAAGTGGTTATGTGATAGAAATATATGTACATATATACTGTGGTGGGGGTGTACAGTATTGGAAAACTGATATTTATTGTGTTGGGGTTGCAAAGTGTTGACAAACTGATAAATAAAGCAATGCTTGTTTAATTTGGTATTTTGCAACCGGGTCACTGCGGTCACTCAGAAACGGGGCACACTGAGAGTTGTTTGGCTAACAAGTGTCATATCACTTAGCTTTTGTGTTCTGTTAACAGACGTCTGTTACCAGCACCCACTTACTGTTACAAAATAAACAAACAATGCGCACAAGTTATAAAAAGAATCGTCCATTTGATTTCAAACTAATTGATTTGGTGGAACCACATGCGGTGCTTTACAAGCGCACAGGATTATCCAACTATGAGGCCATGAAAGCTAAAACAGAAATCTGGGCACAAATAGCCAAACAGCTGGGCCGCGAAGGTAAGTTGAATCAAAGACTAACTGTAAACTAGATGAGACAACTTGTAAAAAGGCTTCAATTTTTGTTCGGCGCTTGGTTTGAATGGCTGAACGAAATAATTGTTTCAAACATTTCTTAATTGGTTTTTTGGTATGCTAATATTCCAACTACTATTGCAGCTGCACCATCTAGTTCTTTGGTTTAATAACAAATAAATTAAATTAAGCTATTCTCACCTTATACTTTACAGTGGACTTTTGCCTGATGCGCTGGAATAATCTGCACTATCAGTTTCGTAAGGAATTCCGTCGTTCGGATCACAGAGGATCCACTTGGCCTTACTTAAAGCGGTTAGGATTTCTAGCTGATCCACAACTGCGACCCCAGACCCAGGCAAACGCTACGATAGTAGTCAAGGATTCTTCTATGGAAACAGAGCAGCTGGTGGATTGGGATGAGATACCAGATCAATCCTACATAATTGAAGAAATCATCGAAGAGCAGCCGCCCAATGATCAAATTATACAAGAAGAGATTATCTATCAGGAGGCAGAACAGGAAATCAATGCACCTCCCGATTCACCTTCCACAAATTTCCTACAATTGGATCAAATCCTGGCCCAGTTTAAGTGCCCAGAATCGCGCGTTCGAGTTGAACGTCGCCTTATGGCCTTCCTGCTGAAATGTCAACTCTGTGCTTTGGTCAATGAACCCATCGACAATTTGGTTATCTAATTTTTTAACTATACTCTCAACTTTTATTTTTTAAAACATAAAAATGAACTAAATTTATACCTTGCACTTTTCCAAATCATGCCAGGCCACCTTAGGCTTGGTTATAAACTGTTCTCTTGACAAACTATCCAACATGACGGCCTGTAGACGCACATACTTGACCAGACGTTCGATATGCGTATAATCCTCGCAATTCATTTCAAAGAAACGACGCCAAAGGGCACAAGCCATGACACGATCATCGGACATGAGGCCCTCGTCGTAGGCAATGAGAGCGGCTTGAAATTGCTCGGACAGGGTCTCAATTTGTTGTCGCGTGCGGGATGGATTGTTGGCCTGCGAAAGGTTTTCACAAAAATTAGAAGATAATTTAAAAATTATTTAATTTCACTTACTCCCAACTTTTTGGCACGTGTGTTTACATCGCCCCACATGGCCTCCACAATGCAATTTCGTAAGAAGCGTCCATCCTCGCCCGACTCCGAACCCTCGGCCATGGAGCGCATCAAGAGTAACCAAACATGTAACTCCGTAACCAGAAACCAAGAGTTAAATGTATTGGGTAGTTTAAAATCCCGAAAGAAGGCCACATAGTTGATTTTGTCGGCGACGCTCTCATACAGCAGATGGCTGGTCACCTTAAGGCGCTAGAAGGGGGAAAATCAAATTAGTTGATGTAGTGTAGGTCAGTTAAGCCACTTACAGCCTTTGTATTGGGTGTAAAACCCACTTTGGTCAGCACTCTCTTCAGGATGCCCCCCTCAGCCGCGGCGGGTGAAGTGGTTTTGGTTTTATCTGTAGCGTCTACAACGGGAACGGAAGGGGGGGAGGAGGAGCAGAGTCTGCATTGCGGTAAAAATCTGCCGGCTGTCTGTTTGTATGTGTGTGATGCTACCTATGGAAACGGAGAATTGTGGCCAGGTTTATATAAGAGTAGCAGCTTTGTTATTTTGTCTTATAAGCGATATTCCACGTCTTTTCTCCTACCAGTGGTGCTTTAGGGAAGCCGCTGGCCAGCCTGACCACAGCTCGCGTGCAAAGCATTCTTTTTATTAAGTATTTTATTTTAAAACAAAACTAGAAAAAATACAAACGGCACGCGAGACCACTGTATAAACAGCTGATCGGTAACAGAGCTCTGTTAACTCAACTGGCAGGGCTGGAAAACAATTGTGAACTGGGAGTGAGCCAACAAATAGTTAAGACAACAGATAACTGCTATATATATAAAAGAGTTCAACCTGATTGACTGAATGACTGATTGGTGACCGTCGCACAGCCCAAACCAACATTTTTTAGTGTAGTTTCATCTTATTCTATAAGTGAGTACTAAGACGGGGTTTCGGAAAATTCCGCCGGAAAATGTGGAAAATTCACAGAAAACTGTTGTATGAAACTTTTTAGTTTATTATCCGATCAGCTTCAAACTAATTTTACAAAAAATCATCAATAACTGTATACCAGTTTTCCGGAAAATTAACCCACTACGACCCCCATGGGTTGAAAATCAGTTAAATGACCGAAAGTATACTTTCCAAACGATTACATACACAAAATAGGACTCTTACATTTTGGAAAAACCTACCGGAAAAAGGCAGGAAAATGTTTGGAAAACTTTTGTATAAAACTCCTATGATTTTCTTCCGATTAGCTCCAAACGTCTTTTTAAAGCTATACATAACAAATATTAACAACTCGATTTTCAACTTTTTTAAAATCCCCAAAAAACCCCATGGGGGGAAAATGGGTTTAGCGATTAGTTACAAACATATTTTCCGAGCTAAATATACACAAATATGGAGTAAGTGACTTTCAAATTTTGAATAATCCCCCAAAAATGGGAAAATGGTCGGAAAACTGTTGTATGAGACTCCTTTATTTTTCATCCGATCAGCTTCAAACTTATTATGCATAACAGAGTATTAACATCGCGTTTTCATATTTTGGAAAATACCCAGCTCTATATGGAAATTTTATAAAAATTGTATTCACTTTTGATGGAAAATCCACCCAACTGCTTGGAAATGTTGGGTCGATTTTTAATTATTGTCCGATTTGCTTACAAAAATATGAAATACATCGCTTTTAAATTTTGGAATATATTCCACGAAAGTCGGAAAATGGGCGGAAAACTGTTGCATGAAACTCCTTTGGCTTTTATCCGATCAGATCCAAATTTATTTCTAAAGCTCTACAAAACAAAATGTTACCAACGGGATTTAAAAATGTTTGAAAAATCCGGAAAACCGGTGGAAAATGGTTAAAAAAATTTAAATTGTTATCATGTTCATGTTAAGAACTCATTTTCCGAGTTCATGGGTGATGTTCAAAAATTTTAAGATTACGATGTTTTTATTGTGGCATGTAGATTCGAAAGAAGAACAAAAAAGTCGCATACATTAGTTTTATATTATATATTCCAAATAATCTCGGGTCATCAGTTTTAAGAAATTTCAGAAGTTCGTTTTGCAAAATGTATGAAATGTTTCATTACTGAAATTCTTAAAAAATGTTGGAACATTTTCTTAGTGGATAAAACCCATTACCAAGTGTATATTTGATTATGTTTTTATACTCTTGCAGAGGGTATATTAAAATTGTTACGATGTTTGTAACACATAGAAGGAAGCATCTCCGACCACATAAAGTATATATATTCTTGATCAGCATGACGAGCTGAGTTCATTTGCGTCTGTCCGTCCGTCCATCTGTCCGTCCGTTTCTATGCTATCTCCTCCCTCAGTTGTAAAGCTATATTGACCAAACTTTGCAAAAAGTCTTTTAATAAAAATAGGCTGCACATTTGTCGGATTCGGCCGGATCGGATGACTATAGCATATAGCTGCGATAGGAACAATCGGTCCAAAAACTCGTTCTGAGAATGAGAAAAACTTATTTGATATCAATGGTAACGTCTTTCAAAAACTGCAGGGGTACTTAAAACATCGGCATAGCCAATGTAAGCCTTTTTTTTTTAAATACTTTTGCTTAAAATATCAGTTCCCAATTCCTCCTCTCTGAACGACAACATATGTTTTTCAGCCCTGGTTATCAGCAAGTTAACAGACCTCTGTTATCTCAGTGAGCAAAATTTTGTAAATAGCCAAAAAAAAAAAACGTTAAATAATAATAATAATGTTACGTTTGTGCCGGCAAGCGGCTTGTATTCTGCCACGCACACCCCAAAACGGAAGCAATGGGCGCCCCACATTACACATTTTTACTAGGAAAATGATGGCACCACAATCACAACCACGGACAGGACCTCATCCAAATTGGAACACCAGCATACGCATACCCAAGGAGAATGAAAAGATCACAGCTCTGGGCTGGTTCCTGCTGGTGAGCTCCAACAAAATAAACTCATTCTATGGACAACACTTTTATATGTAATCTACTATTCCAGCTTATACCCGCCACCACATTTGGCCTGGGCTGCTGGCAGGTCAAGCGAAAAATATGGAAGGAACAACTTATTAAAGATCTTAATAAGCAATTAAGCATAGAGCCAGTGGAGTTGCCGGATGAGTAATTTGAACCACTCTCCATAAACCCATTCCTCTGCTGAAAAGTTTACTCTTTGCAGCTTAAAAGATTTGGCTAACATGGAGTACCGTTTGGTTAAGGTGCGTGGGCGCTTTCTACATGACAAGGAGCTGCGCATGGGTCCACGCTCACTGATTCGACCCGATGGTGTGCAGACCCAAGGTGGACTCTTCTCTCAGCGTGATTCGGGCAATGGCTATTTGATTATCACACCCTTTAAATTGGCAGACAGAGAGTGAGTTAAACCAAATTTTACCCAATAACAATGAAATATTGTCTCTTTTTCCTTCGCTCTGCAGTGACATTGTGCTGATCAATCGTGGTTGGGTCTCCCGCAAGCATGTAGAACCCAATACACGTCCCCAAGGCCAACATCAAGATGAAGTCGAGCTTAATGCTGTGGTACGCAAAGGCGAATCCCGACCCCAATTCACACCCGATCACAAGAGTGCCAACTTCTATCTGTATCGCGATTTGACAAGCATGTGTGCGGCCACAGGAGCTGCTCCTGTTTTCCTCGACGCTGTCTATGACAGTCAGGCGCCACCCAATTGTCCAGTTGGTGGCCAGACGCGCGTCACACTGCGCAACGATCATTTGTCGTACCTGATTACTTGGTTTAGTTTATCTGTAGCCACTTCCTATCTCTGGCATCGACAGATCGTTAAGAGAATACCATTTTAAGCAAATAAGAAATGTTGTCATCAATACAAACTTGTGTTATTTTGTATAACAATTTAACTGCTCGCGAGTAAGTGTTTTATTTTGCTTAATTAATCAGATAGAAATGTGATTAATCCTGTAAAGACGATTATTATATATTCACACTGTGTGGAATCTAGTGTGAGTGTGGTTACAAAATGGCCATTTATTAGGGAACATCATGAGTTAAGATCAAGGATCATCCATCCAGAATTATACTCGTCTGGTTCTACTTGGATAATATTTGTATAATTTTTGAGAGGAGTGTCTTCGTCATCATCTTTCTCTTAGTCACCTGATGCAACCTCAATGGAACTAAGTAACTCGTTTAAGAAGGAGCAGACATTTAAGTTTACAGTTTTATGACTCAAAATTGAGTTTTATAAGTTCGAATTGGTTCAATTTCTAAGTTTAAGTCGGACTTTGAGTTTTATTTTGAATCGAAAAAAAAAAAATCACAAAATAATCATTATTTTTATATTCTGTATAGAAGGAACAAAGAGTATATTGGATTTGTGCAAATATATGTAACAGAAAAAAGAAAGCATCTCCGAACCTATAAAGTAGTTGTAGTAGTAGTGGTTTATTTATTCACAAGATGTATATGAAGTTTACATAAGAGGTGGCCTAAAATCCCTATAGCCACATACTCTTAATACACCCGGATTCCCAGCTTGTCCCGAGAGACCGGATCGTTTTAAGGATGTGACTATGAAAGGGTTACAGATTGTAAATAAATTAAATTAAGGGGGCATGTAATAACGCCCGGTGATATAACGACCGCGGACGTTAAGTCACTTTTTGAGGGCTTTAAATATATTCTGATAAAGTTCATTTGGATTCATATAAATTTATACAAATTCACACAAATTCATACGACTTCAAACAAAGCTCTTTCCTTCAATCTTTTTTAAACTTTCAGTATAAATGTCTTTTGGGGTGCCGATTAAGAAAAACCATGGTAAAAATTGGCGAAAAGTTATTTGTTTGAAAACAGAAAAAACTATTACTTTTTTCAGATATCTCAGAAGATATAAACGTTTTAAAAAATTCTTTGCCGTAAATGGAAGATATTTTGGAAACGCATTTTTAATACAGGGAACCGAACCAAGAACCGAACCGGTGATCTTTCAAAAACTCTGAACCGAACCGAAAACCGCCTACAAAATCGATTCGGTTTAGATTATCTATGAGTTTAATGGTGTAAACACTACGTTATTGTTTATTAATATTAAACAATTTTTTTTAAGGTAGTGGAAGTGTTTTTTCGTTAATCTAAATTTACTAAATTATTTATTGCTTTAATTTATATATAAGTTTTCAAAAACTGTTATTAGATGACTTTTTAATAAAAGTCTTTCGATAACTGTTATTTACCGAGTTATAATATAAAACGCTTTAGTAACAAATATTCAGAGTTGAAAAATAAAAATCTTTTATAACTATTATTAACAGAGTATTAAAATGTTGGTAACAAATAACTCTTATTTTTGACCATTACGATAAAAGTTCGCAAAAAACGTTAATTGTGAATATCGATGGCAGGAACAAAATCAAATGTTTTCATGTATATCGAATAATTTTACATTAGCTTTATTGTTTTATTTCCAAAAGAGTTTAATGAAAATAACTCTAATATTCCGTCCTTGAAATTTAGACTTTACAGTACCTTCATGTTCATTACGTAAACGTAACTAGGCTTTAGCTAAGAATCCAATTAAAACGCACCGTTTTCGGAATGCTATGGTATATTTTACTGCACGCAGCTAATATGTCGGAACCGTCCGGATTGGATGACAATATCATATAGCTGCCATAGAAACGGTCGGTCAAAAAACTAGTTCTTGTGAGAAAAACTTATTTGTTTTTCATCGTAGCGTTACCAATCTTTGTATATATTAGTTTTAAGTGCTTCTACTTGAATCTAGAAAAACTTATCAAAATCGGATGACTATAGCATATAGCTGCCATACGACCGATCGGTCGGAAATGTGTTATACTAAGAAAAGTTATTTTTTATGGTATCAAATTTCGATTCTCAATGATTTTGAATTTAGAAATATCTGATATATCCTATGTATATTCTACCGGTTAAATCAGTTGGAGTGAACATTTGCAAGTGTATTAAAACTTCGGCACAGTCGAAATTAGCTTTGCCTTCTCGTTATTATTATCGACTTTCTTACTTGATTTTTTTTCTGATGAAGCAGAAGCAGGGTTCGAACCATTAAACTAGGTTCACCGGCCATCTGATTCTAAAAAGTTTTGTAAACCACCCTTCGAATTTAAGGAGGTTTGCAGTCCTGATTAAAAGACCTGTAGATTTTAAACATTCTCTAAAAGACTTGTCATTTCTGGGATCCCAAGTTAAATTACATACATTCAGTTACTCTCATCTCATTTATTTGTTTTGATGGTGACAATCCAAGTACATATAAGACATATAGGACTCCAATTCAAGATATAACGAACATAAATTTTCACGTCCAGATTGGTTGTTTGATTAAGGATAGTTTACAGTTTTAAAGATTCATAGGATGTTACATTGAATTCAATGGAATTGACATTATATACATTTTGAATATTGCATACGTTATGATATATTTTTGAAAAACATTCGAAATTCTTTCGAAAAATGTGGAAATTTTTGTTGTCTTCTTTAGAAAACACTTTTTTCATTTACGGGAATACGTTTAACTATAGCATACAAAAACAAACACTTGTATACACACACACACACACACACACACACAAACACATACATACATCTACAGAAACGCATATTTACAATTTGAAGACTCGTAAATACTGGAAAATGGTTTTTGCTTTGCTTTTGCTTTTTCTTTTTAAGTCTAAATGCCTTGGTCTAGTATTGCCTCAATCCCCTACAGCTGGGGAACAATGCCCCAGGAACGCAGTAGTCCCGCACGTTGATACTTCTTGCCAATTGTCTGCACATGGAAACCAATCTGATGTAAACGCTCATGATCTAGTATTTTACGTCCATCAAAAATATACGCCGGCTTCATCATGGACTGATAAATGCGCGTATAATCCAGATCCACAAACTCATCCCATTCGGTGCACACAACCAAAGCGTGAGTGGCTCTCACTGCACTGTAGGGATCACTATGGATTTGTACCGCTTTCTTGACATTCTCCGGAGATTCCGTGACACTGGGATGCGTTAGATCATCAATGATTTGTTCGGGTTCTACTTTGGGATCATAGATATCCAGTTTGGCTCCCTCTTCGAGCAGCGTTTGGCAAACGGTTATGGCCGCCGTTTCTCGAGTATCCCCCGTGTTTTTCTTAAAGGCAAATCCTAGAATGGCAATCCGCTTATCCGACACCGTATTGAACAAGCTCTCGATAATCTTTTGGGAGAAACGTCGCTTCTGGTAATCATTCATGTCAATCACCTGCTGCCAATAGGCGGCCACCTCCGGCAAATTTAGATTCTCGCATATATAGATCAAATTGAGTATGTCCTTCTGGAAGCAACTACCGCCAAAACCCACCGAGGCTTGCAGGAACTTTGAACCAATTCGGGAATCCAAACCCACAGCACGAGCCACCTCAGAAACATCTGCTCCAGTGGCCTCGCACACGGCCGATAGCGAATTGATGCTGGAAATACGTTGAGCTAGAAAAGCATTGGCGGCCAATTTGGATAGTTCACTGCTCCAAGTATTGGTGGTTAGTATATGCTTCTTGGGTATCCAATGCTCATAGATCCAAGATAATTTCTCCACGGCCTGATGACCTTCGGGTGTTTCCTCGCCTCCGATAAGAACCCGATCGGCATTTAACAGATCATTGATGGCTGTGCCCTCGGCCAGAAACTCGGGATTGGAAAGAATATCATAGTGAATGCCGGGTTTTTGATTTGCTCTCAGGATATGCATGATACTCTCGGCGGCCCTTACAGGCACTGTGCTCTTTTCCACCACTATCTTATTGGATTGAGCTATTTCGGCTATCATACGCGCTGCACTCTCCACATATTTCAGATCTGCTGCCCGTCCTAAAGATATAAAAATAAACAATAAAGATTTGAGTTTATTCTATATTCAGGGTACAGACTTACCCTTGCCATTGCCGCAGGTTTTTGTGGGTGTATTCACCGATATGAAGATAAGATCCGCATCTTTAATGGCCGTCTCAATGTCCGTGGAGAAAAATAGATTCACATTGCGGCACTTCTTTACCACCTCATCCAGACCGGGCTAAAAGATAGAAAAAATTCGTTGAAAGACATGAATGTTCTTTATATTTTGGCCTAGTTTTTTCCAACAAAGGGGTTAGTTATTTTTTTATGTGACGTTCTACTTATATCTGCAGATAAGATTATAGAATGTGTATAATTTGCAATCTATCTTCTTACGTAGTTTCTGGGAAGCTTATCAGACAATTTTAAAAGTAATTTATTTTTTATTGACCTGGCTTGTTTGGTAAACATCATACATAGTAACGGGGGAAAATTGGAAATGATCTAACAGAGTTAATCATAATTATGTGATTTATTAAAAGTTAAGGTATTACATTTTATCATCATTATTCACTAAGCAATAAAAAGTACACTCCCAATCATTACAATAGACTCAATGTGTTTATTGATTTAAACTTTTATGCAGTATAAGCTAGTTGTGTTTCTTAGAGCAGTATTCTGCTTTGCTCTATGATTGTGGTAAAATTGTAACAGCGGAGGAGGAAAGAGGCCCAATATTGAAATGAAAAGAATACAACCCTTTAATCAGGCAGATATCAGAAAACACTTCTAGAAGTCCAATTTGTTTTGTATCATTTGTTGAGAAATAATATGAAACTTACAATAGAAAAGCACTTCTTACGCCTTGAGAAACGCGAAAAATTCTAAAAGAAGATCTAAACTAAATGTGCTTTGCGGATAAAATTCTATAAAAAATAGGTATAAATAGTATATTTAGTGTACGCAAAGTGATAAGAGCATCTAAACTGTTCGACTCATGAGACATGATAATCTTGTAGGCAACATAAGGTCTTGTTTTCATTGTGAATAGCTTGTCATTTGACATTGAAAACAATACAACACGAAGGCCTACTAGATTGTCATGTCTTATGCGTCGAACAATTTGAACTCAGCCTAAGAAGTTTAAAGTTGAATAAAAACACCGCTCTCTGACGTTCGTAAGCAGGTTTTGATTTTGCTCGATCTCTCAAGTCTGGTTAAAATCAATGAAAATTTAAAATTTTTAAAAGGTTTTTAATAAAAACTTTGTATACACTTGCGAAGTGCATATTTATTTTGCCCAGAAGTTTGTAACGCATAGAATTATTCATTTCCGACCCCATAAACTATATATATTCTTGATTAGGACAATGAGTAGAGTTCAGTTCCGTCTGTTTCTACGCAAACTAGTTCCTCAGTTTTTAAGCTATCAAGCTGAAATTTTCCAGAGAATCTTCTTTTTGCTGCACGCAACTAATATGCCGGAACCTGGATCGGATGACTATATCATATAGCTGCCATAGGAACGATTGGTCAAATAACTTGTTCTAGTTAGAAAATGTTTTTTGTTTTCCATCGTAGCGTTATCAATCTTGGTATATATAAGTTTTATATGCTTCCACACAATTCTGGAAAAATTTATTAAAATCGGATGACTATTGCCATAGGATATTTCTGTATTTTTATTTACTTGAAAATACAATTTCGGTAATTTTAAATTTAAATTTACATTTAGTATTTTATCGAGTAATTGCTGGATTCTTCTTCGTCTTTGATTAGACAATATAAATATTAGTGTTGTTGAAGCCAGCTTAAGGGGCAGACCTAGTTAGAATATTCAAAAAATCAAATTTTTTAATGCATTTTCTGCAAATAGAACATTTTAAAAGTACTTCCTGAAAATTTCAGGCAAATCAGATTAGTATTTTAGGAGATATATAAATTTTAATATAGCCGTCTCTTTAGGCAAGTGGCGGCAACTTTAAACGAGTTTCCGCCAAACCATGTTTAACAGTCCGTGATCACTGTTACTTGAGAACGGCCGATCAAGTTGAAATTCACAAAACTTTTCCAAAATAAAATTGTCCTTGGGTTGGACTGGGTTTTGGGACCAATATTATCTTTTTTATACCCGGAAATGTAAGTGAAATTTTGGTCAAAAAAAATGTTTAACGAATGTGAACATCCGCCATTTTTCAATTTTATTCGTCCATCCCCGGCACTATTTGAATAACTAACGATCCCTTGTTTTCGATTTGATTTCAGATTATCCAGTGTCTAGATCTTATGATCACAGGATAACCCTTTGTTTTTTGTGGAGCTTGCGTAAACTTAGTGTATCAGCTTTATTTATTAACATTTTTTTTATAAATTTAAAAAAAAAATTGTTATCATTTGTTAATAATTTTTTTTCAAGTGAAGCCAAACAAAAAACAAGTAAGAAAGTCGGTCAAGCCCGACTGTAATATACTCTGTACCTGTTTGTATGTAACTGATAACTTTAAAGTGTGAGGTTTTTTCAAAATCTGGGGGTGGCAACTCTTTCGACTATCGTTCATCTGGTTGAAAAACGATGTACGGGCTCGATAAGTAATGATGGGTAGAATTACCCTAGTACTTAACTCGTAAAATTATAAAATTTGTATATAATTTCCTATTAACATAAACATATCTATATTAGTCACGCGGGAATCTCGCGTGATTTCTGACCGCAGGCCATCTCAATTGCATCGCTCCTCCCATACTCGGTCTTTGCCTACTTACACAAATATCTATTGGTAAGAAGGGAGGGGGCAACTGAAAGCGGCGCAGTCCAGTAAGCTATTGCCCTCTCGCTCTCTCTTTCTCGTAAGTGGCTGCGGGTGTTGTTGTTGTCGTTGCATTAAATTTTCTTTTACACATAGCGCCACTATTGTTCATCTGATCGGAAAACGATGTATGGGGGCTTGATAAGAAATGATGAGTAGAATATATGTCTAAAAGGTTCGAACAACCTAACTCCAAAATTGTGGAAGATATTCAGTTTTTTTTTAATTTGCGGGGAGGCAGGGGGCGTGGCAAAAATCAAAACTAAACTTGATCTGCCTGCAAGTAGAAGAAATATATGTTCCATACACTTCAAACCTCTATCTCTTACCATCTCTGAGATCTCTTCGTTCATACGGACAGACGGACAGACGGACATGGCTATATCGACTCGGCTGTTGATGCTGATCAAGAATATATATACTTTATGGGGTCGGAGATGCTTCCTTCTGGCTGTTACATACATTTGCACAAACCCAATATACTCTGTGTACCTTCGGTACAGAGTATAAAAATCATGAAAAATTCAAAAAAAAAATTTCAGTTTATTGAAGGGATGGTGTAGTCGAAATGCTCTATCAAGTCAGGATTTTTATTAATTTTGATCATTAAGTTGGTGAAAGTGCATATTTTGACAATTTTAAGGCATGTTTTGTGGGCAACCAGTATGATTGTTTTGACTCTCCTTGATATAATCGTAATGCACGTCTTTTTAAAAACCCACAGATGTGTTCCCAAATAACTGGCGTTAATTAAGTCAAAAAACACGTTTTTATACCCTTGCAGAGGTAGTGAGAAAAAAGTTATAGTGAGAAAAACTTATTTGATATCAATGGAATATTTAGCGATATTAAGCTTCGATTTTTTGACGAATTTCACAAACTTAGTATATTGAGCAGATTTTTAATAAAATAAATTTTTAATTTTAATTAAATAAAAGTTTTAAAAAATTATGCCTTGATTGTGACTTAATAAACAGAAAAAAGTGTTTTTTACACTTTTAGGATTAAATATCTCAAAAACCTAAACTGCTGACTTTAGAATCGGATTCAGCATGTGAATATACCCATGTGTTCGAAAAAGTATACCCATGTGTTCAGGAAAACGCTTTCGACCCTAAAGACGACCCAAATCGTAAGGGAATAGGGTAGTTTTTGGGGTTGAAAGCGCTTTGTAGAACACATGGGATATTCTGGTTTCTGGTTAGAAAATTCAATTAAATTTTGTGGCCCTGTGTTACCATTCAAGCAAATAAAGCTATCTGAAATCTTTATTATTTTAGAAGTTTTAAGTTTTCTTTACGCTAGATAAGCCATTTCTCCCAATGTGTGTCGACGGCGAAGGCCGGCACTTTATTTGCTATACTATATAAATTCTTTAGCAATTACAGAGAGTATATTTCAGTCGAATTTAACCAACTTTCTATCTTTTTAGTCATTGATTGACAGTAATTTTAAGAAATTTATTATGTATATAGTTTAGTTCAGAATTTTTCTGTTTAATTTACAGGCACGTGGAGGTATTTTGTTTATTTGAATAAAAAATCTACGTCACCGACCAAATAAGAAGATTTTTTTACGATACGCCCCAGTTCAAATCGACTCTGCGTTGTCGGCAGAATTACAAATTAGATGTAGACCAAAAATATAAAAGACTACTAGGTCCCATTTTCTGAACGCTGTAAGTAGAGTACACCCTACAATTGAACAGAGTTTAAAAAAGAAACCCTTTCTTTTATCCGTCCTAGTTTTTGTGAAACCTTTTGCAAAAGAAGCCATAACAAAATGTTAAGCTGCTCTAAACTGTATTTCCAATCATTCTTTGCTCTATTTATTGTCGCATTTCCGACAAAAAGATTTCAATGCTTCCGTCTACCCTCATGGCACTTGATTACCTTCTTATCAGCCTTTCTGCTTAAATATAATATAAGTCTTGGGCACGAGATAAGCACACACATACAAAAATTGTATATTCAGCCGTGCTCCCATTTTCACATTACTTTTGCGATTTCAGCATGTGAACAATTGAATTCCATTCTCACATTTCTTTTTTTTATATGAAAAGTAACACTCATATCTGTGACTACTAGATCAAGTCCGAACAATTAAAAAAAATTTTACGAATTAAAATCGGTAAGCAAAGACAAAGTGATTTCAAATCTAAAAATATTTTTCGACTCTATCTAGTTACCTCAGATCTTAATGTCATTTCATATATAAACTAACACAATTTGATTTGTAAAATCATCTGTTCACGTGGACAAATCGCAAAAGTAAGGTGAAAATGGGAGCACAGCTGATAGTTTTTATTTTTGTATGATAAGTGAAAATTTATTAGAATACAATTGCTAAATTGCCGCCAGTTCTTACATTTTGGTGCCGTAAGCACTTAAAGTGTAATCGGATTTCTGGGGAAAACAACAACAAAACAAAAATACTCAAGATATAAATAATGAGTATAGAACCCAAGCATAAATTCAAGTATTTATTTATTAGTGAGTTAATGCTGATGATGATGGGGCCAAGGTTTTGTTTAAAATTCAATTCTTTTTTAGTCGATAGCTTACATCATCGTCGTCGTCGTTGTGGTTGGTTAGGAATGCAATTTACTAAAAATAAATAAAAACCTATAAAGTATTGTCAACATTATCGCCACCGGCATCCTCCACTATTTGTCATCTTTGAGTTGGTATGCAATTTGCACAATTGTCTACTGTCCATTGTTTTTCCATTTGTATTTTGCAAATTTGCTTGTTCATTTCACACAGTTCGATTACTTAATTATGTGCAGTAACTTATCAGGGCAAAGAAATACGTACATAAAAGTAGACTCGATTATTGGCGAATTCTATTTTTAGTATAACACATCAATTTAAAACGGAACTGAGTTTCCTGTACAATGATTGTTGATTTAACTTGTTAATGGAGAAATTTTGTTTCGCTAATTTGCAATATTTTTAATTTAACACCTGCCTCCTAATGCAAAACGAGTTCAACGAACATTTCATTGAAATTTAACTGGAAATAATGTTGTAATTCTTAACTTCATTTTAACGGAGGTTACGGAAGCATTGGAAGTTTGAAGGGAATTGTGAGACATTGTGAAATGACTCACGAAATTATTAATAATTCTATTTTATAAGAAAATCCAAACAATGAAGTTAAAAAATTTAAAAGAATTTGGTATAGAGTAACCAAACGAACAAAGAGTATATTGAGTTTGTGGAAATGAAAGTTACAGGAAGCATTTTCGACTCTATAAAGTATATAAATTCTTGATAAAGCAACTTAATAGAGCTTGTTGAAGTTGAATGATCTTCTGAATGGGTCAATCTGGAATACGCTGGGATGTTTCCTGTCATAGGCAACAAAATATAGGAAGCATATAACAGATAACACTACTATAAACAGGGCTAGAATAGGGAAGCTTATCCACCCTATTGACTACACTAGGAAACTAAACCGCACCTCCCCCTCGCTGACGAAACTATCAGCCGGGCTCCCATTTTCACTTTCGCAAACATTTTGCGATTTAGAGACCAACTTTGCTCCTAAAACCGGTTTGAAATCGCAAAATTTTTGCGAAAGTGAAAATGGGAGCATGGCTGTATATCTATTATTTGAACAGTTATGTCGGAAGACAGCGGACTATACCTTTAGCAACGGTAAAAATGATGCGATTAGAGATTTTTATTTAAATGGAGGACCCCCTAAGTACCACTTTAGGCCGTACTGTAGCTCCTCACAAAATCTACAAAAAGTGACTTCACAATCGCGCATTTCAAAGTTGCTGGCCATTTGATAAATTCTTAATATCAGCTGTGCAGAATCGATCAATATCACGTATGCCAACAGCGGCGCACATAATATCCGTACGACGAAAGAATGTGACTAATCAAAAATTTATTTAATATTTTGTATTTTAATAATTCAATTTCTCGAAACCAAAGCAAGACTGTCAGTCGCTACTTGATATTTTACTCGTTAAGATTTACCAAAATCTTTCAGCCACAGTTTTTATAGAACATTCTGAATTTCGTTCGTTTGAAAGGCGATATATTTTGAACCAATTTTTTTTCCAGCTTGTGTTTGCAAAGTATGTTGGTAGCAAATAAAATTATGTATTTTTCTCATTAAATTAAAAAAAAATCATATTTTTCGTTGAGTACGTTGGTTGCATGATTTAAACATGCTAATAAATGACAAGCCAATAGAGTTTAAAAATGTGTTTTACCTTTAGAGGGTACAAAATTTGTTAAATTAAAAGTTGGTATAGGTTGGGAGCACCTTGGCTTAGTATAATGCAATTTTATGGCCATTTGAAAATCGAATTTTTTGAGCTAAAAAATTTTTTTTCTAAGTAGGTGAACATTTTTGTTGATATTGAGACTTAGGATGGTCGTAGAAAAAATTCATTTGCATATTCTTAAATGTAGGTATGTAGCCTATTTTATCTATATTTTTTTTGATTGTGTTTTTGCAACTTTAAAATTGACTCCTGATGCACGGGGATTTTTTTTCGATTATTGTGTATCAGTATCATCCTAGAAAATTAACAATCAACTGTCGATAACACCCTGAATAAATTGGAAGTGGTACACTAATTTCCCTCAACTTTATAGATTTTCGGATTTTAGCTACAATAAAATAATAAAATAAAAGCATAACACTAGGCAACATGGTCAAGTTTATTGACTTCAAAATGATTTTCGTGTGCTAAACACGAATCTGTTTGGCAAAATCCCATTTTTGGTAATTCAAAAAAAAATGTTGGTAAAAAATACATAAGTATTTTTACCATTTTTAAAGTATTCTTTGTGGGAAACTTAAGGTCCTTATCATAATTATAAGACACATTAATTAGTTGTTTGACTTTCTTCGTCAAATCTTCTTCTTCGCAGTTCTGAAGGAAAAGCAGAAGGCAAAACTGTGCCGAAGTTTTAATACACTTGCAAAAGTTCATTCTAACTGATTTAACCAATAGATTATACATAGGATATAGATATCAGAAATTTATAATTCAATATCATTGAGAATAAAAATTTGATCACATTACCATAAAAAATAAACTTTTCTTAGTAAAACACATTTTTCGATCGATCGGTCCTATGGCCGCTATATGCTATAGTCATCCGATTATTATTTTTTCCAGAATTATATGGAAGCGTATGAAGCTAATATATACCAAGATTGGTGACGCTACGATGGAAAATAAAAAAGTTTTTCTCACTAGAATTATTTTATTGACCGTCCGTTTCTATGGCAGCTATATGATATAGTCATCCAATTTTGATCAATTTTTCCAGTATTATGTAGAAACACATAAAACTAATATATACTAAGATTGGTGACGCTACGATGAAAAACAAAAAAGTTTTTTTAACCAGAACTATTTTTTTGACCGATCTTTCCTATGACAGCTATATGATATAGTCATCCGATCCGGCCAGTTCCAACATATTAGTTGTGTGCAACAAAAAGAAGACTTTGCGCAAAATTGCATCTCGATCGCTAGCGATAGTTCATTTCATGAACTATAGTTCACTTTTTGAACATTAGTTCATTTTTTGAACTATAGTTCATTTTTTCATGGAAAACCATTCATTTTAGAAACGTTCAATAATCAAATGAAAATTGAAAAGGTAAGTTTGCTGCAGAATTGGTTATTAAAATAAACTGTAGCTTAAAAAACGAACTATAGTTCAAAAGTTAATAGTTCACAAAATGAACTAAAATTTTAAAAAAAATGAACTACAGTTAAAAAATGAACTATAGTTCATAATATAGAGTTCACAAAATGAGCTGTAACTCGAAAGTGAATAGTTCATCAAAAATGAATTAATAAACAAGATCATTGAAATTAACTAGATTTTCCAACTCTACTATAAATACAAAGTGTCTTATAACTATGATAAGCACCTTATCGGGGGTGTTCCGAAAATCTCATGTGATTTTCGTATAAGCGATTGAACTTCGAAAAAAAGTTATTCAAGTTTAGTTTGAAAATCAATCGCTTAAACGAAAATCTCTAGAGATTTCCAGGACTCACCCGTTTTTGTATTTTTTTGACTTGTACTGTTCATTAGCTTTAAAATAAATTATTCGAAATAATTCTACGAATTTTCAAACTAAGTTAAATTTATTTTCAACAACCGAGTGAATAACCCCGAAGTTATCCAATTAATCCGATTTTTAAATCAATTACTCGTTATAATATAATAATAGATGAAGTTCCAAATAGCTCACACCTCCGATATTATTAAAAAAAAAATGTTTTTCAATATCTTCCATTTTTGTTTAAAACTTTCTTTGATAAAGATAAAATAAAATTTTTTTAAGGAAAATTTTATTTCCGCCAACTTCGACTATTTTTTTCCGTAATCAGCATTTCAAACTGAAAGTTTAAAAAAGATTGAACTTTTCGGAAGTTTAGCCGAACCGATTTGTAAGATCAGGCAAGAAACATTTCAAATACACACAAGTAAAATTCTATCTATTTGGGGACATTAACATCGCACCACTAAAACTCTTGAATTTAACTCTTGTTTACTTCACTTTTCGCCGGTTGTTTTTTTCCCAGTTTGTGGTCAATTAAAAGGATTTGGCCATATTGATTTTTCGCGCCAGTTTCTATGGCTTTTCTATCAAAGTTGACCGATTTAATCCCTATTTTTTCAGCAATTTTCGTCACGCTAAAAAATCGATTCCCACAGTAGACCGTCACAAATTGAAATTGTGCTGGGCAGTGTAATGATTTGGTCATTTAATAATCATTTGCATGTGCTGTTTGTTTTTTTCCCCATTTTTTTTAGTATTTTTTTTTTTGCCTATTTATGAATGACTAATTGTACCAAGACCGTTTCTCCACTTATGTGGCTGACCATTGACCTTGTTGTGGGCCAAGTGCGCCGCCAAGAGCACCTGCAAAGCACACGAATCGTTCAAAATTCAATGGTAAAGAGGCGGAAGGTGTGCGCTGGTTACAAATCAGTTACAAAAACAGAAATGCTGAGAACTGGTTCTGGGGTAGCACCGGTCAACGACGTCTGCGGCTCATCTTCTTATATTCGGCTGATTGATGTTTTGTTTGTTTAGGATTAAGTTGATAGAAATTCATGCAAAGCAAGCGCAAGGCGTGAGAAGGCAGACAACAACAAAAAAACACACGCACACACCCGCTATCCCTCCCTCTCTCTCACACACACTCGCTTGCAACCGCTATGTAGATACAAACCAAAACAACACAGCAAAAAAACATTAAACTAACCTCATAAATAGGCAATTTATCCGAATTCCACTGTGCAATCCGCTCCGAACTTTTATCCACCAGGGTAATAACAATATCCGGGCATTTGAGTGCCATTACCGCACACGTTGGGCCGCCAACATAACCAGCTCCAATACAACAAACCTTCATATTGCTGTGATTATTCTTAATTTTTTTTATGTGGTTGTTGTTGTTGTTTCACACCCTTTCGCGGAGGCAAGGCAAATGTAATGTTTTAACACATAAATTGTGGAATAACTTAAAATGATAATCTTCCGGCGAGGAGCTTAAAGTTTTACGTCCGAACGCGGTAAATTTTGTGTTAGAACTGAAACAACAACAATTTGCAGACAGTATGAACGTAGGTGGCAAACGTAAAAATATCAAACGGGAGTACGCAACTATCTGGCAACACCAGCACACCCACATTTAGCTGAAAGACAGGGATGGCTATGGCGTAAAGTAGGCGCGCAAATTCAAATTCACTAATCACATTAAACGGAATTGTGTATTTTTGGAATGCTTAAACATTAACTTAAAAAATGCAAATCTTTAACATTTTTTTACATCCGGCACTACTTTGCATTCAGCATACGGATCATTTGCCTTGGCCTGCTTTTGGGCACAGGGTGGACACTCCACACAACAGAGATCATCTTTGGGTGTGGCCTTAAGTAATCCCTCAATATTCTCACTCTTAGGCGGTTGCACTTTATGTCCCGAATCGACACGCGACAACACTTCCGGTTTGCCCTTGGATCCCGGGGTCTTGGCGGGTGGTGTGTATTTAGTTGCATTCGGGGGATTAGGTCGGCCCCAGTAATCTCGGGGCACATCCCAGATAATAAGAGAACCATCCGTGCTGCCAGTGACAAACACTTGACCGCAGGGACTATAGGCAGCACTTATCACCGAAGAGGCATGCTCTGAGCCCACAGCCACCACATCGCCGCTGTTGTAATCCCAGAGTTTGACCTGCAGATCACTGCCTACGCTGACAAAGTAATCGCCAGTGTCATTGATGGAAACACAATTCACCGACGACTTTTTGGAGGCGGTTAGTTCACGTATCAGCGCGCCATCATAGACCATCCAATAGATAATGCGTCCATCGGAGCCACAGGTGAGCACTTGAACACCGGTAGGGAAATAACAGGCGGCCATGAATTGTGTATTAGCGGTGACCACCTGTTTGCGAGTCATGCGTCTGCAATTAAAGAGATTAGCCAGAAGTCCACTTAAGATACCAAACCAACTTACTTGATATCCCAAATGACGCAAGATCCGTCCGTACAGGCCGAAATCACCTCGGTATCCAAATAATTAATATCCAACGAGGTAATCGGACCCGAATGATCCTTCAGCACCGCTAGCAAATCCTGACGAAATGGCTCAATCTTCCAAACACGCACCTGTCCCTCAATACCGCCGGTGACTATCAGGCGACCCGTGGAAGCCACCGCCAAAGCACTGCAACCTTTAAGCCAAAGTAAAAATAAGCTTTAAACTTAAATTAAACACTCTCACCCTTGTTATGAGCATTGGGTATAGCATAGATCAGTCGTCCGGTAATGGGTGTAAAAGCGCGTATAATGCCATCATTCCAAACCGATACAATGCTCGTTCCATCATGCGTAAAGCGTACAGCGGCACAATTAAAATTATAGACCATTATCCTCAGCAGTTCCTGTTTACGATTCGCTGACCAAATCCGTATACATTCGTTACCCGAGGTGGCAAACACCGCCGCATATTTTCTGTAGCGAAAAACTTTATTCAGTAAAAAGTCTTTCATCCATTAGATAACTTACTTGGGAAAGGTAATGCAATAGACGGACTTGGTGTGACAGGTTCGCAGCAATTTCAGCACCCATGTGGTAATATTCAACCCATAGATCTCATTCGTATCCGTGCAAATGTAAAACTTCTCCGGCGTTGTACGTACAAACGATGATATTCTACCCGAGACACGGGTACGCTTCAGCGTACGCAAATACGGCCAGGTGGGTCCGGGATACTCGCGAAAATTTATTAACGGCACATCCTTACGCTCTTCCACCAACTCCACCTCACCGTTTCCGGCTCCGATCAGCAGACGACCATCTGCTATGACATACACAGCCCTGACACCATTCACATAACGATTGCAATCTCTACCCATTGGCTTGCGAGGATTGTGCGTACCAAAGGCTCCCAGAATTCCGCTAGTTGACCCAGGCTTACTAACATTATCCCGATCGCAGCAGTTGAGCACAATTTTCACAATATCTCCGGTACCCGTACCCAAATAAGCGCAGTGATCGTTCTTATCAATGCGGGCACAATAGAAGACGCGCGTCTTGTTGGCCACATGAACATCCTGAACATAAAGCTTTTTTTGCTCACGTAAAATGCTCCACAAGCGGAGATGACGATCGCCGGCGGTAAGAAAGAAAAACGGATTATTGTGCAGTGGGCGTACGGTTAAAGCATTTCCCGAAATGGCACGAGAGGCGGGCTGGCGACATATGGGTGAGCTGGGAGGGAAGGGAAAATAAATACAGTTATGCTCGAGAGTGAATCAATTGTAAGCTTATGTGTATATCAGGTTGGACTAGGAGATGGCAACGGGACCCGAAATAACCTACAGGACATTTGAAGTCGGATTTGCGACGTGATTGATTCCTTATCAAGAAATATGCAGAGGTTCATTTTATTTGAAAATCCAAAGTGTAGTCGAACTCAGACCTTCCGTCAACCGAAATAAACCGTTTCAAGAAAAATACCGGTATCGAAACCGGAACCGATATTAAAATTTGTTTGTGAACCGAATACCGTTAACCATTATAATAGGAACCGAAAGAACCGAAACCATACCGGTATTGTTTCGGTTTCTTATTTTTTATTTTATTGATTTATGATTATTTCAAATATATATTTCAACTGGTAAAATAGCAATATATACACTTAGAAATGAGTCTTACATTTTAGAAATTCGTCCATAAAGAATTTCCAGAATCATATATAAGATATAGAAAAAAATTTCTAAAAAGCGTAAAAAACTTTTCTTTGGTAAATATTACCCCTTTTATTAAATGTAAAGGATTTCTAAGTCTTAAAAAAATCCGCCCTTAAATATAGAAATGTTAGAAAGATTATAATATAAATTTAAGAAATGAAATGTCTGGATTCTAATCAAATTTCTCCCTTAAAAAACTCTGTTTTAATATTTCGAAAAATATAATGTATGGAAAAGCTAACGTAGAATTTATGTTTCAATCTGCTTTGTGATTTTAATGCTGATAACCAGAGTATTATTAGCTATATTGGACCGTAGTCTTATAGTATGTGTTCAAATCTATACAAATCACTAAAGATCTTTATTTTTAACGGAGATACAACCGATTTTAGAGCGGATTATTTCGAACCATTATTAGGAAATATTTATCAGCTTTATGAGAAATGGCCCTAAGTCGAGTTTGTCTGGGCGACATAAGAATAGGGAATTCCTTAACTCTAGATTTTTTTTCAGAGTGTAGATATACCACTGGGAGCGTGGACAGAATCGAAATTGTTCGTCCAAAGATAAAAAAGACTAGAAATCGGAATATTTAAAAAAAAAGTTTTTTAAATTGCATATTCTAAGAAAACAATTGTTAAGTTCTATTACATCCATTAATTTTATGGATATCTTGAAATAATTAAAAAATTTTAATATTAAAAAAATTATACTAGTACCGTTAAGTACCCGGTATACCAAAATAAAAACCTAAATATCGTATCGAAACCAAAAACAGAAATAGAACCTTTAACCGATATTCTCATTTCGGTGCGTACCGGGACCGATATTCGTTTCTGGATTAATCCCTGGAGCAACAATCTTTGCCGGTATTCGAATTGTCATGTTTAAAAACGAGAAGGCAAAGCTAACTCGCCGGAAAACTACTCCAACTGTTTACTGTAATATGGATATAGATTCAGATTTAAAAAATTTAAACATGATAAAAAAGAACAAAAAAACATTTACAAGACCGATTTTATAAATCAAAAATTATATACAAGATGTGCCTCGTGGACAAAAGCCTAGTGGTTTGCGAGTCGTCGTTAGTCAGTTGATATTTTTCCGAATTGCGACATATAAAACTAATATATACACGATTGACCGACGAACAAAAATTCCACAGAGCTATTTTTGACCAATCGTTCTAGGCGCTATAGTATAGTCACGTTCGTCATTCGTTGGGAACTTATATCAAGATGTGACCACGATGAAAGTTTCTCTAAGACTATCCGACGATCGTCCATACATACCGACCCCGCTCGTTCTCCGAAGACTCGCAATTCTCATACTCAAACGAGGACTAGTTCGCAGAAACAGACAGACAGACGGACAGACAGACGGACGGGACAGACGGCGGGGAGGACGGGGCGCCGTCGTCCGATCGATGTAGGGGGTTAAGATCTATCACAACTTCAGCCAACAAGCATTTTCCAACATTAAAAGCGCATGTACCTAAATTTATATATAGGATTAGCACGATACCAACTATTTTTATACACTTGCAAAGTGTATATTAATTTTGCCCAGAAGTTTGTAACGCATAGAAATATCCATTTCTGACCCCATAAACTATATATATTCTTGATCAGGACGAAGAGCTGAGTTCAATTCCGCCTGTCCGTCCGTCCGTTCGTCCGCCAGTCCGTCTTTCTGTCCGTCTGCCTGTCTGTCTGTTTCTACGCCAACTAGTCCTTGAGTTTTTAAGCTATCGAGCTGAAATTTTGCACAGAGTCTTCTTTTTGCTGCACGCAACTATGTCGGAACCGGCTGGATAGGATGACTATATGATCAACGGTCGGTCAAAAAATTAGTTCTAGTGAGAACAACTTTTTTGTTTTCCATCGTATCGTCACCAATCATGGTATATATTAGTTTCATATGCTTCCAAATAATTCTGAAAAAATTTCTCAAAATCGGATGACTATAGCATATAGCTGCCTTAGAACCGATTCGTCGGAAAATATGATTTACTAAAAAAAGTTTTTTTTTTATGCTGATAATTTGATTCTCAATGATTTTGAATTTATAAATATCTAATATCTGTATCCGATATATATTCCACCGGTTATATCAGATGGAGTGAACTTTTGGACGTGTATTAAAACTTCGGCGCAGTCGAAGTTAGCATTGCCTTTTCGTTTTTCCATACTTTGATTTTTACTCTTTACAATTTTACGACTCATTTTTATTAGCATGGTAATTTGTTTCTCATTTCATTACCATTACAATTAAAAATTTACCAGTTTACGTGGACTAGTAAATACCCTAATTAGTTCTTATAAAAGTGTCTTAAGAACTGAATCGTTTTTCTAACACATGGGATCTGGTTTGGTTGGGCGTAGGTTCGGGAGGTCATAAGTTTAGTCTCTGTCCCTTACATATGCACAACTTCATTATCAATTTGTTTTTAAAGTCATTTTACCCACTGTACGATGTCTTAAAAAGCTCAGCGTAGTACCCAAATTGTCTGAATATGCCCTCTTCGAACTTTAACCGTCTGACAGATAGTCTAGTACTTAATATATTGATGTTTTAAGCTAAAGACCGAACCTGTAGTTCTTAACCCCTGACTTTCAATCCCTATAATGCAAATAAAGAATGCTTTTTTCTAGAATAGGTTTCATTATTTGAGTATGGAAAACCATAAATTTTAAGCATAAAGTTAGGAACTAAATCAGCAGGAGAAGAAACACTGGTTTCAATTAAGACTCGGAATATAGAAATCCTGAAAATGTAACTTACAAGCTCTCCATATCAAAGACAATCACCGAACCATCATCCTTTCCTCCAATGGACACTACAAATCGATCTTCGGCCGTAAAGCAAATGGCCTGCACTTGAACTTTATGCAAATCGTGTCGTGCTATCTCCTTACGCTGATCATAGTTCCATACGATGACATAGCCACGGAATCCCATATGATTAATTTGACCCGATGCCACATATTTGCCACTTTTGCTCACATCCAGACACGAAATGGTATTTGTATGTCCAGCCACAAATTCCTGGGTATTCTTTTTGTAATCCGCAATACCAATTTTATTGCCCAAGGCAAAGATAATGGCATCCGTAGTGGGATGCTGGCGTACACCATTCTCGACTTTGCCATTAATGCCGAATATGGCACGGGGCTGCAGCTGTTTGCAGTCCACGGGTGCATCCATGATGATTGATAGATTGAAAATTGAAAATATATAATATATATATAATTAGTTTGGTAGAAGTCTGTGTTTTTGTTGATGTGAAAGTAGTTTGAGTGAGAATTGCCGGCTTGTTGATGTTTGATTTTTAAATTCAAATTGACAACCGTTGCCTAGAAGCAGTTTCTTGGGGTATATATAGTTGTCTCGCTCACACACTGTGGCATGACTCGTTACGGGTACACATCTGTTAATGGAACAGCCGGCAAAAAAATGTGTAAGAGTAGGCAAAAACAAAAACAAGAGACAGTTGAGCACCCCCGACATACATTTGCGCATATATAACTGTATATATAGCCACAGTCCATCACATTTACAGTTAGACCAGCAAAGAGTTTGCAATCGGCTTATCAAATAAAGCAAGCATATTTTTCTCCCACTTGACCCAACCAAACAAAGAAAGAATGTGGCACTTAGGGGGCGTATCGCGGCCCCTGGGACTTGTAATCCTCCTCTGCTGCCTCCTCTCACAGTCGGCCGGCCTGGGCTTTCGTCATGGACGTCTCGTAAACGGTTTTCTGGGCGATCCCAGCAAATTACCCACCTTGCAACGTTCCCAAGATGTGGAGGATTTGTGGTTTGAGCAAAAATTGGATCATTTTCGGCCCAGCAATCAGCAAACCTGGCAGCAACGTTACTTTGTCAATGATCAATATTATAGGAAAGACAGTACCGCTCCCATTTTCCTGATGATTGGTGGCGAGGGGGAAGCCTCCAAGAAATGGATGCGGGAAGGTGCTTGGGTGCACTATGCCGAGCATTTTGGTGCCTTGTGCATACAGCTGGAGCATCGCTACTATGGCAAGAGTCATCCCACTGAAGATTTGTCCACATCCAATTTGGCTTATCTTACCTCGGAGCAAGCTCTGGCGGATTTGGCCAACTTTGTGGCGGCCATGAAAGTGAAATATGAACTGAAAGAGTCGCAGAATTGGATAGCTTTTGGTGGTTCCTATCCGGGATCATTGGCCGCTTGGGCCAGGGAGAAGTATCCTCATCTCATCTATGGCTCCATCAGCTCCAGTGGCCCCCTATTGGCTGAGGTGGATTTCAGGGAATACTTTGAGGTGGTTAAGGCCTCATTGGCCAGCTATAAACCGGATTGCGTGGAGGCCGTAAGTCGTAGTTTTGCCCAAGTGGAAATACTGCTGAGGCACATGATCGGTCAACGTAATTTGGATGAGAAATTCAAGTAGGTCTTAAGCTTAATCCATTTATTTGTCTTAACTAAAGTTGAATCTCCTACAGAACCTGCACTCCTATCAAGGATTCCGTTGAAAACCAATTGGACATGTCCAATTTCTTTGAAAATCTGGCGGGCAATTTTGCCGGTGTGGTGCAATATAACAAAGACAACAGTCCACATGCCAATATAACCATAGACCAGGTAATTAGAGTTGGAAAAAAATCCTGTGTCAAGTTTAATTGATCCCCTTCCACAGATCTGCGACGTCATGTTAAACACCACCATTGGCCCACCCGTCACCCGTTTGGGTGTGGTTAATAGCATGCTTCTCGAACAATCCAATTCCAGCTGCCTGGACTACAAATATGAGAAAATGATAAACGATATGAAGAACATTTCCTGGGACTCAGAGGCTGGCAAGGGCATGCGTCAATGGACCTATCAAACTTGCAATGAGTTTGGCTTCTATCAGACTTCCGAGAATAAAACGGACACCTTTGGCAATCGTTTTGGTGTGGACTTTTTCATCCGTCAATGTCAGGATGTATTTTCCGAAAGCATGGATGCCAAATATCTGGAACAAGTGGTGGCTCAGACGAATAAGCATTATGGCGCTTTGAAACCAGACACCACGAATGTGCTGTACATCCATGGCTCAATTGATCCCTGGCATGCCTTGGGTTTGATCAAGTCGACAAATGTGGCCCAGCCAACCATTTATATAGAAGGTAAAGTTTCATCAAATATCAATTTTTAATCGTGACAAAGGAATCTAGAAAAAAATCGTGAAATCATGAACGTAGTTCAAAAATCAATCATAATTAAGAAACGTTTAGTTTTGGTAATTCTGTAAGTTTTTGGGCCTAACCCAAGTGTTTCTTACGGTTAAAGAAAACATATTATTTTGTATCAAAACTAACTAAAAAATCCAAATTTTTATTGAAAAAATCTGCTGAAAGCTTTACCTTCGGTTAATACTTTTCAAAAATCCTGAACCCAAGCTTGATTTGTAGCTTATTGAGAGAGTCCGGCGGTTTAGTACAAGACCGTGGGTACTACTACTCAACTGATAAATTCTAGGCGGCTTTTTAAGTCTTCTTTTTTTTTTTAAAGGCCCTAAAGATACTCTAGAATCAGTAAAACAGTTTTGCATACCGGTTTTTGAAAAAACGCGAACATGTTGAACTATTTTTACCCATGCACTGTGGTCAAAGAACCCAAAATTTTGGATGAATTATAATTGAATTAATTAAATTATAACTAATGAAATGTTCGCAATAATTTGGGTTATAGATGGGCTCGGGAATGTCGATTTTTTTCGAATTTCCCTAATTCCGAATCTTAAAAAATTTATTTTCAGTAGGAAATTACATGGAAGTTTTTTTAATTTAGTAATTATAAATGCATCTTGTGACGTCTAATAGATTTTTAAAATATTTCTTACCTGCCAGAGCAAACATTTCAATTCGGGTTCTGCCGCATTCCCGCGGGAATCCCCTGCCGCCCATATCTCTAGTTTAGATCCAATTTTTTAATGATGTTGTTGTTTTTGTAGCTATGAAACCTGAATTCAGTTGGTGCTTATATATTTAGCTCCTAAGACGTCTTACCAAATTTGGGTCGGGTTGGATCACTATTTTATACAGGGCTGCAAACCCAAATTATTATTTCGGAGAACCGGTTCGCGGGTTCGAACCATAATTTACCAATGGTTAAGGTTTAACAATTAAAGGTTCAAGGTTTTTGTGATAAGGTTTTGGTTCGAACCTTGATTCGTCCGAAATTTTTCCAAATTTGTAAACTAGAGTAATTAAATTGTTAAAAATATACAAAAATTACAGATTTTCCGAATTTTTGTTTACTCGAACATACGAGTTCAATTAATTTCAATTAAATTTTATAAGTATTATTTCTTCAAGCAGTTTGTGTTCTACACTACTTCTCTTTTCAATAAAATGTCCGCTTAACTAAGACTTGAATCTTTTTTTGAACCGAACCGATAGTTTTGGTTCGGAACAGGTTCAGGTTCAGCTATTTTTTTCATAAGAGGTTCAAGGTTCGGTTGACAGTAAAAGAAAAGTCGGATTTCCGGGTTCGAACCGGTTTCGGTTCAAAGCCGTTTTGCAGCCATGATTTTATATATCTGCCATATAACCGAACTAACTAACTTGCATCGATGTTATTGTGTTTGATGTTAAAAAAAACGAGGGCAACAACGGGCAGAAGAAATTGTATATGTAATTTAACTTTTTTACAAGACACGATTGGCGTAGCCGGATTCCCATGGGCAGCGGCCCTAGACCAAAATTAAATTTTTAATATGCAGGTATCTGGCTATGATTATCCCAAATTTGGTTTTGTCCTCGCACTTATGGTGTATTAGTAATGAAGAGTTTAATTTTTTTCAGACTATGGGCCATGCTAAAGTTCTGAAAAATTCAAAATAAAATTTATATAAAAATATGGGCCAAAAATCAAAAAAAATAAATAAAAAAATTTAATAAATACTTCAAACCGTTCGAGTTCCATACAATAATAACCCTGATTATAAAGAGGCAAACCGCTACTTGTATAAATCCGCAAAATTTTTAACCTTATTTAATTTCATTTTCCAATTGTTTTTTTTTATGGGTATATTCGTTATGGTTTGTTAAAGCTCTTATAATTTTTCAAGATTTTTAAAAGTGTGGAAGGCGGTTAAAACGCCATAAGCAGTACGTTGGAATATAATTATGCAGGCTAAAAAAAAGATACATACATTGGATAAATCTATAAACCGATCTTATAATTTTTCACATTTTTTAAATGCAAGCCGTGACTTAAAAAATTCCGCGATTTTTTAAATACAATTTTTTTTCTAATGGATTAGGACCACTTTAATCTCTTGTGTCATTACTTGTCCCAATATGATTTTAAGATTTTTAAAAAATTTGGAAAAAGAAATCCCCGTTTGAAACTTTCACAAGGAGAGTATTATGGGAAAAATATGTTTTAAGGGATGGGAGCATTTTTTTCCATATCATTAAAATAATAATTGGGAAAATCATAGCCAGATACCAAACTTTGAATCTGCATACTTAAAATTTAGTTTCGGTGAACGGCCGCTGCCCATGGGAATCCGGCTACGCCCTTTGTATAACAGCGACCGATTTTCAATTAGTCTGGAATGCACTCAATCAGTTAACTTTAACTGCCTGCCAAAAATTTACCGAGGATAATATTAATCACGTCAGGATTTTCTGAATTTTTTTTTTTACTTCTTCAAGAGGGGAGCTCTGTTAAGAGGAAAATGGTGCCTAGCTCATGCCTGGCTTAAATTTATACATGATGTTTTCGTGTTTCATTAACGTATAAAACTATTGAAAACTTGTCGGAAAAAGATGAATATTTTTCTCAGTTTGTGGCAGTAAACGTTCCGTGTACAGCATTAGGCGTATCTCTCAGGCCTGTTCCGGTTTTCATTAAAGTGAATTCGAATGTGGAACATGATAATAAATGATCTAATAAACGATCAAGGTAATAGGTATCAAACCTTAAACTCGACTTCCAATGCATCAAAGTGAAATCAAAACTCGACTTCAAATGCAATCAATTTTACAGAATAAAACATGTACCACATTCGAATTGGACAAATTTTGTCGAAAGTGAAAACCGGAACAGGCCTGTATATTTAAAACTTAAATATTTGTTAAATGATCGTTTATTTGATTTTAAAATATTTTTGAATAATATGCAATTTACCAATCCAAACCCAAATGCGGAATAAAATTGTTATCGTAGCATAACGCTTCACTAAAACCAAACTTTCGGTTGGTACCAGATTTGACTGGGTTTGATTCACTGCTAAGAAATGACATTTTTGATGTGAAACATCTTCAATTTTGGTAAGGAAGGTTTTTTGCTAATTTCGAATTTCAAAGTAACGCTTAAACTTGAATTTTATGCCCATCGCCTAGAAAAGCCAGACTTTAGTCTTAGCATGCTCATTCCAATAAAACTTTCGTGAGAACAACTGAGAGCGTTTGGTGTTCTCTTTCGTTTACAATGTATTCCCATGTGCGCAGAAACCAAACAGAGAGGCTTAAAAAGAATCACAACAACAAAAAGTTTCGATGCTGCTTGTAGTTGTTGTTGTCAATTATTAAATTAATAGCCTGAGCCTTTGCTTGTTGATCATATTAAACATACATACGGAACTTGTGTGCGAACAGTTGAGAGCTTAAGAACAAATACTAAACATATTCTTAAGAAAGTGAAAGTTTAAGCTTGCATTTTTCTCTAAGAAAATTACAGTATGCGTTTGTTGTTATTTGAACTACTCTCAACTTGATCTCTTGTTTTTATTACACTGTAGAACTACAATCTTTATCGGTTTCGTATTAAAGAAGGGTCAGATATCTCATTAGTTGATTTCATTTATCATGTTCATTTCAATGGAACTTTAGTGTGAACAACTGAGAACGATTGTTACGACTAGACATCGGATTTAAGGTTTTTTCAGATTGAATTTAATCCAAGTAGGCCGGGGTGGAATGTTTTGTTCAAGAACCATTTTCTGATTTGAGTAAGCCATTTTGTGATTTTTTTGTCTTTTCAATCTGAAAAAATCTAAAATCTAATGTAACAATTTGTAATTTTGCGTAAATTCTTATAAATGATAATAATAAAAACTTTCATTTCCATTTTTCAGGTACTGCCCACTGCGCCAATATGTATGAGCCGGTGAAAAGTGATCCTCCTCAGCTGGTGGCTGCCCGTAACAAGATATCTAAATATTTGGCAAAATTACTACAGGGTTACGCCTCTTCCGCTTTAAACTGAAACCAAATGAACAAAACAAAGAAAAAACATGTGTAGTCAGCAATTAAGTGAAATTCTTTTGTGAAATAAAATACGTATAACTAAAATTGCCCTTCCTCGTGTATTTCGCATAAAAGGTTTGGATTTACATTTTATATATTTATACTCAAATCATTTATGTGAGTTAGTCCTTCTTGGCCTCCTCCATTTTGTCATGGAATCGCTTCCAATAATGCTTTACAGTCTCATTTTGAATGATCTTCTGATCGATAAAGCGAACGGTCCAAGTGCCCATCAAATAGGTGAGATCATAAAAGAAGGCCATTACACGAAAGAAATACTTCTCCACTTGCTCCTTGCTGGGTAAATTGGCAACTAAATCCTGCATTTGCTTGGCACCCACCGAGGCGCCATCATTGCCAGCTGACGATTCCTCCGGTTTGGCGGGTCTAGACTCTGGCGGTGGAGCCGAGCCGGCTTTGGTACGTGTTGGCACTGGAGGATTTGTGCACTCGATGGTTTTAGCTGTGCCCAGTTTGCCACGACGTCCCAAGGATTGATCCACCTGCATTTCCGAAAAGGTGTTGGTCTTTTTGGTGTCACCACCAGCTTCTTCATCCTGTCCAATGGCACTGCTGCCACTGCTTCGGTCCTTGATAGCGGGCTCCGCTGATGCTGAGGCCTCGCCCACATTATGGGCACTGCTATTGGTCACAGGCTTGGCGTGGCCACCAACAATACTACCCAAATTGGGACCTTTAAAGCCCGGAGGCACGTTCTTGTCGCTTTTTTTGCCATCAGCATCGCTAGAACAGTAGCGAGCCGAGGGCAATGAGTCGGAAAACCCACCAGGATTATGGGCTGGCAATTTCAGCTGCAGCAAGGCCAAAGTGCCGTAGTCTAAATTGAGAGAGAGGATTAGTTTAAAGACGAGCAAATGTCCTGCCATTTACCCAAAGTTTTCAGCGGATTGCCCGAGATTACAGCACGGGTAAGTATGCCACGTTGGGCTTGGGTCAACAATAAAGTAGCGCGCAGCATCTTCCAATGGTTCTTTTTTCCCTCTCAAGACAAATTCCACAAAATACTTCACTAAAAAGTGATAATTTTTAACGTAAAATAATTGTCGACTGACTTCAGCAAAGATGGAAAAAATAGAAAGAGATGGAAAAGCCAAAGCCAACTTCGTTTGATACATGTCAATGGGGTAACACTTACTTAGAGTTATGGGCAGCACTGTTCGTGACTGTACTGAGTTGGATCTTATACAAGTTCTTATAAACGAATTCAATTCAAATTTAAATTCAACGGACTTTGCGCTATTCGACTGTATGATAATTATTTTTGATCTTGGACAGTGGGATCATGAAGCAATAAGTATTAGAGAACAAATTTGAGCTGCCTCCTAATTTTGGGCCCTGTTAAGCGATAGTACGCATGTAGATATTTAACCTAAAATTACAACATGCTTAGGAAATCACGGTGGAACGAAAATACCATCGAACATCTGACTAATTTCTCTGTTAAATGGTGACGATCGAAATAATGGTCTAAACAAGCGGTGGGCAAACCCTTGCTCTTAACTGATTTCATTGCTCCGAGAGTTATTTTTTGCAGCCTGTGCAATTGCGTCGTTCGTAATAAACAACAAAATCAAAATGCAAGCAGATCGAGCAGACGAATGCAGATGAGCGCATTTGAGACTTGGGCTAACAGACAGCAGGAAAAATATATAAAAACAACTACACACTGTGTGTGGATAGCGATCCACTTGTCTCGAGCCTCGTTGTTGGTGTTTTTTTGTGGTTATTGTTGGACTGTTTAGAAACTCAAATTTCGCGCCCACCGCTGGTCTAAACCAAGCAAATCTTAGTAAGAAAGGCTTCAAACCTGTCCGGAACCGAGCCCTTAAAAACCGGCTCGGTTAGGGGTTTTCGAAGTGCCTGAAGTGAACCAACCTTTTACATTTTTGACAACTCGAACCCGAACCCGAACCCGAACCGGACCACTTATTAAGAAGAAGTTTCGGTTCATTATTAAGTTATTTTTCAAACAAAATTAACTTTTAATAAAACTATTTAAAAAGAAGTTTTTTGAGAGCAATAGAAAGCTATGAACAATGTTCATGAACATATATCAAGTAAGAACTTTGATTTCTTCGAAAATTGTCCAAGAGGACATACATAAATACATTGACCAATGTTCCCAAACTTTGGAAAGGTCTGAAAACTTGTTTCAGGAATCAGTTGTACACGCATTTTCAACACTAAAGATAGTTCTTTCTTATCTAAGAGCTAGTAGAGATGAAAGCCTAAACAAATAAAAAATACAAGATATCCCAACCAATGCCAGAGGTATCGAATCGATTCCGGATTTTTTCTAACCTAGTCCCGGAATTCTTATGCTAATTTAAACAAGTAAGAAAGTCGGTCAAGCCCGACTGTAATATACTCTGTACCTGTTTGTATATAACTAATAACTTTAAAGTGTGGAATCACACAAATTGTGCAAGTGCTGCTGTGCTGTGCTGCCCAGCATAATTATTTGATTTGCTTATAATCGAATATCGTTCATCTGATCTGGAAACGGTGTATGGTGGATCGATAAGTAATGACGATTACAATATATACCTAAAAGGTTCAAACAATCTGTCTTTAAAATTGAAGAAGATATTAAATTTTTTTCAAATTGTGGGGGTGGCAACTCTACTATCGTTCATCTGATCGGAAAACAATGTATGGGGGGTTCGATAAGTAATGATGAGTAAAATATATGTCTAGAAGGTTCGAACAACCTTACTCCAAAATTGCGGGATATTTGAGGTGTTTTTCAAATTGCGGGAGTGGAAACTCTACTATCATTCATCTGATCAAAAAGCGAAGTATGGGGGCTGGATAAAAAATGATGAGTAGAATATATGTCTAACAACCTAACTCCAAAATTGTGGAAGATTCTAAGTTTTTTTCAATTTGCGGGGGAGGCAGGGGGCGTGGCAAAAATCAAAACTAAACTTGATCTGCCTCCAAGAAATATATGTTCCATATACCTCGAACCTCTATCTCTTACGATCTCTGAGATCTCTTCGTTCATACGGACATGGCTATATCGACTCGGCTGTTGATGCTGATCAAGAATATATATACTTTATAGGGTCGGAGATGCTTCCTTCTGCCTGTTACATACATTTGCACAAACCCAATATACTATGTGTACCTTCGGTACAGAGTATAAAAACATGAGTTAGATTTTAGCTCCTTTTTTGCGACCTCTGTTAATGAATGTGAAGGTCATTTCTATGACTTTCTTTTTGTCTAAGTGAACCGAGTTTCGAACCAAAACCTGGGGTTCAGGGGTTCCAGGAACCGGTCCGCGAACCGAACACAAAGATTCCTCACGGGTTCGAACCCCCGAACCTCTTTAAAAACTTTGGAGGTTTGCAGCCTTGTTGGTAAGTCGTATTGGGGGCCCAAATATGCGTATATACCAAATTTGGGACAAATATATTCATAATAAGAGTTTTTAAAAAGTGATTCTATTCAATAGAAGAATTGTGACGAAATAAATTGTAATGTCATCTGGAATGAGGCTTTAAGTCATAAGTTGTAGGATAAAAGTTGAAGCCAGGGATGCAAACCGCTCGAAAATAAGGAGTGGTTTGGTTCCATGGATTACAGAGAATTTAAACCACCGGTTCCGTTCAAAATATGGTTTTTGTAGCAATCCGTACCGCGGTTTTGGTTCGGTTCAGTGGTTCATGTATAATATATTATATCGACTGATCCCGTTTCCGAATTCCAAAACTTGCTCATTTTTTTAAAAATGGATTTCTTAGAAAGCGTTTAAATAACTTCGGTTCTTGGTTCGGTTTACAAGCACAAATCAGCGATTCGGTACGGTTTGGTTCGGTTCAGAACCGGTTTGCATCCCTGGTTGAAGCTTTTTTTGAAGACAAAACAAAAAAATGATCCTCTTACTAAGTCCTGGAGTCACTTTAGGGATAGGTCAGACCACGGGGTTATCAAATTTAATTTTTGATTGATTAACACGCCGAATACTTTCATAACGAAACTTTGGCATAGAGCTGTAAAAACATCGATAGTGCCCCCCATCGATGTTTTCGATAGTGATAGTCTAAACCATCGATTATTTCGATATTATCGAAACAAAAAAAAACCATTTTGTTTTAACTGTTCAGGTTGCTAAAAACTCACCCCCGCACCTATATTCCGACCTTTGCAGTAAACTTCCCGAAATAAATCCATTCATTCTGACCCTAGAGCTTAAAAAACGAATTTTATTTAGATCGGCTCACAAATAGCTATTGTCACTGAACCGAAATACGCCCACCATTATTCTTGCCTGTGGGCGGAAATTCCACTACCGAGAAATCAAATGTCTAATTATTTTCTATAATGTGTTCACAAAACGACTTTGAAGCCAATCGGATTAAAAATAGATTTTACCATATAGAATTTTCCAGGCATTTCCCCACTCTTGGGGCGAATTTTCCAACATCGCGATGTATCGATGGTGGAAAAAACAATCGATGATGACCCGCCGCACAGCCACCATCGATATAATCGTTATATCGTCGATAGTTTTACAGCTCTACTTTGGCACTAGATGATGTACCGACCTCATTCAAAGAACATTAATTTTTTTAACCTTACCTTTATCAAAAAGGTGCTCTCTGGAACCACCTGTTTTTAATTTAAAGGGTTAGGTTCCAAAACATGTTTAAAATGTTTTCTAGAATAAGACATTTTCATATTCGAAACGTAGCTTAAGAAATTTGAAAAGTCGTCTATCTTTTTAAACACAAATCTTATGTTAAAATATTACGGAGCTACGGGCGATCCGAGTTTAGAAATTTATCTTTGTAATTTTTGTTGTTTCCGTATTTTTTAAATCCCAAGAAAACGTACTTTCTGGGTTAATTTAGGAGAGAACAGGGTTGTTATTATTAAGAACGGACTTTTAGGATTCCGATAGGTCTACTTTTATTAACCAAAATTATACTTTGGGGGAGCTAGATAGGTTTATTTCAAGCTAACAAAAAATACTTTTTTACGGAACGGACTACCAATTTTTCAATATGGATATTGTAGCCATTTAAAAGCCAGTTTCAATGAATTTCTGCCTAACTTCTTCCACATTATTCTTTTCTCACATTCCTTTAAAGAGTTAAATCATCAAACGAAATTTCCTTTTTTTTTACTGTATAAATTGTCTTTTTATTTTTTTTTACGCTAGTTACTAAAATTTATTAGTAAGTTTACTAGTTACATTGTTATCAAGAAAATCAAGACCAGGTTCATCTTAGTATTTAAATATTGGCAAACAAATCAAAAAAATGAACTCGGCTCTTTTACAGCAGTTGTAAAACGTTGACAAATTGCCTGGCCCAAAAAAGGCAGCCGGCGCCACATGACACAAGCTCAGGAGCCTCCTTTTGGGGCAAAGCAATTAGCAAAGCGCAAAATGCTTAACTAAACTTAAAGTTAGCTGATTGTATGTCAAATTGAATCAGCTGTCTTTAAGACATTTCTGTTTACTTTACACACATTTGTTAAATTACATTATTTTAAATTAGTTTTGCAGTTTTTGTTTGTTGTTACTACTGGCAACCAAATCGGTTCATTTTTAGAGTATAAAGTTAACATATATAATATAATATATATATATATAAAGTTATTAATATTATAAATGTAATGGAAATGTTGTTTTTTTTGCGCGTATTTTTCATTAATACTACTACAACGATGCTCCAGCTTCTTCAACCCACCCACTCGCTTAGAATAGACCAATTTGTTTTAGATTATTTTTGATAATGACATCGGTGACGGCATCGAATACAAATTTCACATTGTTTGTATCTGTGGCGCAGGTGAGATGTGTATAGATCTCCTTTTGGTCTTTTCGTTTGTTGAGATTTTCGAATTTCATGCGTATATAGTTGGCGGCCTCCTCAAAAGTGTTGGAACCTAAACAAAAAGTTGATATTAGTTCATCGAAATGCAATTTAATTGTTTTAATAATAACACACATACCTGAATATTCTGGGAAGCATATCGTCAGCGGTGAACGTTTGATTTTCTCCTCAAATAAATCCTTTTTGTTAAGGAACAGTATTATGGAGGTTTCCACAAACCATTTTGAATTGCAAATGGAATCAAATAGCTTGAGCGATTCAATCATGCGATTCATTTCCTCGTCTTCAGCTAGTACCAAATCATAGCCTGGAAAAGGGAAATATAAATATATATAGTAGTAAGATAGATAAGTGATATATTAGAGGGTGGATCAATAAGGACATATTGCTAAGGGATATCTACTTTTGAGAAAAGGGGGCAATAATCTTTAATTTCTGAACCACACTTAATATCGATTTGAAATTTTAAGTGAACATTAAAAATACATTATTTAAAGACACGCCCTCTAGAAAATGCGAAAAAACTTATTTGAGAAACTTTTTTTCACATGATTTTAATAAAGATTTTGCTGAATGCCTTGAACTGTTGGGAAAAAATAACGTTCCAAAAGATTCGAATATATGCCAAAGAAACACCCTAGCTTCTTAAATAAAGAATATCCATACAAATTATTAACCGCAACAGTTTAAGACCACGGACAGGATATAATACAGCACCAATCTTTTAATAGATTAGAGTTGGGTTGATCCGGAGTGAGTAAACAAAAAGGAGTTGTTCCCAAAATGGAACAAGGGAACATGTTCCCTTTCAATTGTTCTTTTGTGTTCCGTGACTCTTGTTCCGAGACTCTTGTTCTAGGTTCTGTTTCGTGTTGCAACTCACAAAGCAATCCTAGCCGCCACTTCAAAAGCAATCACCCGGATGTTGTTTGGCAGATTGAAATTAACGAGAACTTGTTGAGCAAATCAAATTTGCTCAGAACGACTGAACTGCAAAACAAGTGAACAACAACAACTGAGCAACGCAACAACGGAACAAGTGTCCCGGAACAAGAGTCACTGAACAAGAGCAAAGGAACAACGGAGGAACGGAACAAGAGCAAAGGGACAACTGAGGAACGAAACAACGGAGCGATCGGAGTGAGTTGACTTGGTGGAATGTTAAATACACTATTTTCTGATAACTTTACTAATTTGTTTCCTTTGTAAATGCAAAAAAGGAAAATCCCTCAACTATTTTTTTCATTAACTGTGTTGAATAATGTATAAATTAATAAAATTTGGAAATTATTGAACCAAAATAGATGCAAAGAATAAAATGAATTTGTTATTTTGATTAAAAATTTCAGTATAAACCTGATGGTCCTTTAACCTAAATTTTGCAAGTTTTTGCTATCCAAACAACAGGGTTAAGTACATTTTCTAAATTTTGTAAGCATTTTACCCTGAGGATTGAAGCAATAATACTGGAATAACAAAAAAAAACTCAGAACCGAAACTGTACCGGTACAATGTTTCGCTTCTTTTCGGTCATTTCGGTTCCAAAAATAAAGGATCCGAAATACCGGTACTCAAAACCAAAATAATAACGGTTCCGGTTACGGCACTGGTTCTGAGTTTCATTCGGTTTTTTTTCGGTATACGGTTCCGGATCGGATCTCGGTTGGACACCCTGGTATGAACTGTTTTTATACTCATGCATATTAAAATTGTCACGATGTTTGTAACGCATAGAAGGAAGCTTCTCCGACCACATAAAGTATATATATTCTTGATCAGCATGATGAGCTGAGTTCATTTCCGTTTGTCCGTCTGTCCGCCAGTTCGTCTGTTTATATGCTATCTCCTCCCTCAGTTTTAAAGCATGTATCTTGACCAAACTTTGCAAAAGTCTTTAAATACACATAGGCTGCACCTTTGTCGGTACAAAAACTAGTTCTAGTGAGAAAACATTTTTTGTTTTCCATCGTAGCGTCACCAATCATGGTAAATATTAGTTTTATATGCTTATAGGAACGATCGGTCTAAAAAGTAGTTCTAGTGAGAAAAACTTTTTTGCTATCAATGGTTGTGTCTTTCAAAAACTGCAAGGTTATTTAAAACATCGGCATAGCCGAGATATTGCTTACTTAATTTCTGATTTATTTGTAATTAACATATTTTTCTCTAAGGTATAACTGCAATCAAGCCTATCCTCCTAATTATTTTCAGTAATCGAGCTGCATAGTTAGTCGACTTTAATTAAAATTTCATTATCTCGACACTTGATATCAATAACGCCTGTTTACTCCCCTAGTCCTGATAGTATTCCCAGTTAAGTGTTAAGGTACTGTACCGACTGAGCGCGGTGCAAATTATTTAATCTATCTATAAACTCTTCTCATTTCACTGATTTATGAAAGAAATCCCTTTGTATAAAAAGGGTTCAAAATCTCATGGTGAAAGTTTTAGATGTATTTCCAAGCTTTCTGCGATTTCAAAAGTATTCGAGAACCTGTTTACAGATGTGTCAGAGGCTGAACACGTGTAGTACAAAACCGACTAAACAAATTTTACACCAGATACCCTGCACAAAAAACTATCGTCGCCATGGGTGCCGCGATTACTTATCGTATACGGATATAACTATCTAAGCAGTGTTTGAATCAGTTCATCATGGTTGATCAAACCTAGAAGCAGTTCCAGAGATAAAAGAAAAGCAAAGCAATGGACTTTTCTGCTTGAAAAAATTCAAAAAAGACGGTTCTATCAAATGGGAAAGGTAATGGCCAACCGAACTTGGTTTCCTGAGACATTTTGATGCTCGTAAAAAAAAAAGTCAGCTCTAACGATGAAGTTATTTTTGAAACATAATCCTATTTCCTACTGACTTTGAAAAAGGCTATTTTTTGTAGGGGTTTGAAAAGTAGACTAGGTTGAGAAAGCCTTGAGTCTTTCTGTCTAACACGTGTACTTATTGATCCACCTTTAGTGATTTAACACTGTATTTATTTCACCTACCCGATAATGCTACACAGAATATGATTGCTGTAACGCCTTCAAAGCAATGTATCCACTTTTTACGTTCCGAACGCTGACCACCCACATCAAAGAGTCTGAAAAGGGCAAAATATAAATTATTAGAAAAATTTCGTTAAAATTTTCGATTTTAAATCAACCAACTCACTTGAAATGCAGCTGCTTGCAGGAGAAATGCGTCTCAATGATACCCGTGGTCTTCACTCTTGTACGCAAAACATCTTGTTGTGTGGGTATATAATTGGGTTGCGCTATGCGATCCAACGAATTCAGATAATAGCCAGCCGAATCATTCAATTGATATTCACGTGAGCGCGCGAATGATTGTTGTACACCACCATCGGACCAGAGTTTCTTCATGAGCAACACAATCTCGGGCAGGAGTATACCTTCATCTGCCGCCGAGGCATGTGTAAAGAATTGACGTGCAATTTCGGTTTTGCCGGGATCGGCAAATTCAATTTTAAGCCGGCCCATAGCACGTATAATGACCATCAGGCTCTGTACCGTGTTGCTATATACCACACGACGATATTCTTCACATTCTTCCTGGGAATAGCCCGTTTCGTGTATAATCTTCATTTGTTTGACTATTGTGGATTTGCCCGATTCGCCGGCGCCTGTGAACGAGAGTAAGAGAAACAATAAAATCAATGGGTGTGTGTGCTTTGGTTGTATTTGTAGTCGTTGGGCGTTAGCCTCTCTCTGATCTGCAAGCAATTGCGTGCGTAAGACTGAATGAATCAATGAATGAATGAGTGGAATAGGAAATGGGATGCAAAAAAAAAAGAACGAGACTTGTTTTTCTGAATGAATGGAGGCCACAAATTGTTCAATTGGTTGAGGGTTCAAAGGGTTAAATAGTGCAGATGACTATGCCACCTCTTTGAGGCTCAATTGCGCTGGTCATGTTTTGAATTAACTACTCAAGTAATAGATATGACTGTGTATATACATTACATACACACATAACTTGGTATTCGAGTAACGCTGTTATTTGTACAATAAGCTTTATTTGGTTCTTAAAGAAAATCTAAATTTTACTTATCCTTCAAAGCTTCTAAACAGGAATGCAAAATCGAAATTTCTGAACCGAACCAAAAACCGCCAATAAAAACGGTTTGGATTATTTCATCAACGAGTTATTTATTAATACCAATATTAAATGCAGCAGGAGAAAAACTCCAAAAGTCGATGCGTATAAACTTAAGAGGAGAGAAGCCATCTGTTGAACCTCTGCCCTGAACAACATTATACGTGGCTTATGGCAGGGGCCAACATTATCTGGAGATACTTTGAACCATTCCCAACTTTAAATGTTCTGTTTTTAACAGCAAAATCAATTTGAATTTATCAATCAATTTGAATTTCAGTTCTGTGTTTCCAGTCAGTTCGCCAAAGATCAACTGTTTCCAAAATGCAAATGCAAAAGCAACACAATGAGGACAGGATTCTACATTTTCGGCGATAACGACCACTTTTTTGGGAGAATTCACATAAGTCGTGCTGTATTTACCTATTGATTAAAAGCGGTTAGGTTCTGATACAGAAACGGTCACACAAGAGTTCGAAAACCTAAGCAAAATATTTAAACCGAACTCCACAGACTCATAAATAATGAAATAAATCAGGGAATAATATTGTAACCGGAACCAAAAACCGTCAACCGGTATCGAAATCGGAACCAAAATTAATTTTTTTTTGAGAACCGAAAACCATATTATAAATAGGGACCGAAAAAACCAGAACCATAACGAAACGCTAATACCGGTATTGTTTCAGTTTCTTATTATTTATTTAATTGGTTTATGATTATTTCAAATATATATTTAAAATATATATATATATTTCAACTGGTAAAATAGCAATATATACACTCAGAAAGAAGAATTACATTTTAGAAATTCGCCCTTAATAAATAACCAGAATCAAATTCGTTTTTAAGATATAGAAAAAAAATTCTAAAAAGCGGAAAAACTTTTCTTTGACAATTATAAACCCTCTAATTAAATGTAAAGGATTTTTAGGTCTTAAAAATCCTCCCTTCAATATAGAAATGTTAAAAAAATTTAATTATAACAAAAATTTTATAATTCAAAATAATAATACTTGTACCGGTATACCGAAATAAAAATCCGTGTACCGTTACCGAAATAAACTGAAAACCGAAATAGAACCTTTAACCAAAGTTCTGATTTCGGTACGTTCCGAAACCGATATTCTTTTCGGCATAAATCCCTGAAATAAATGAATGAATTTTCTAAAAAATCTGTGAGGAATCGGTTCGAACCACATTTATTGCATTGCGATGCATAATTTTTAAATCCAGAATACAAATAACTTTGTTTTCTTTGTTGAAGCAGAACGATATTTTGTTAAATGTGAAGTAAAAGCGACATAATCTTACTTTCAACAGTTTAATATAAAACGATAATAAAGAGCATAACTCTTCTAAGACCAGTCATAGTCATAGATGGTATCTGCTACCTTGGTCCATTTATGCCAGTGCTGTTGGCCGCACTTTCACATCTTACATAAATTACAAAATCGACACGCTTGTTATTGACTTCTACAATATGGAAGTTTTAATACAATTTCAATTGAATGATTACGGTTTGAAGTTAATATCAACGTTGTTGTTTATTTGTGTGTAAGTGTGAGCATTTATCAATTTCGATAATGTATTTTTCTCTAAAATGTTTAAAGAAAACGGTATCCAAAAAATGTACAGGGATCCGAAGAATAAATTGGGACCCGAAAAATTTAGGGATCAAGAATTAATCCCGTCCCAATCCCGACCTATGAGAAGTTCCATAAACGAACAATAGTTCAAAAACTGTGATATAGTTTATAATTTCAATTAAACGACTATTTCAATTCACACAGTTAAAAAATTTAGCCGCACATGTGAAAAACAAATGTCAACGAATTGCCTCCTGAATTTCGTTTTTAATTTTCTTTAAACGAGTCGACTTAAAATAAGTGTGACCAACATTCCAATTTCCATATTGAATTAGGGCCGATTTCTCATCTTCTACATAGCACTATATGTCACATAAACTAACAAATAACAGGGTAAAATGTTTATTTATCTGACACATAGCTTCTATGTAAGGGCCGATTTCTCGTCTTCTAGGCAGTTGCTCTGTGTTTTAGAATTTATTCTGTTATTTGTAAGTTTATGTGACAGATAGCTCTATTTAGAAGATAAGAAATTGGCCACTAATATTCTTTCATACTGTACTGTTTAAGTGCTCAAATCTGATACACACAACCATGCACGAAATTTAAAGTTGCAATACGATCACGTCGTGTTGAGTGGTGCATATTTGAGACACGAAGAAAAACATCACACATGCCCAACTCCAGTACGTATTAATCATTTTCTTTTCGCATTGCCTGCCTCAAGTTCATAATTCCTCGCATACATTTCCAAAGTCTCAAGCCCTCAAGGGTCATTCAACTTTTCAAACTTCACATACGATAATCAAGACTGCAAAAAAAAAAAAAAAATACAAACAAAAAACATATATGTACATTCCGCTTACAGTTGTCCCAGATATAAAACATAAAGTGAAGATCACTTTTTCATACCTCTATAAACTTTCAACTGACCACCACACAGGTTGTTTCAGCCTTTTGTCTTTTTAGATAAAAAGTAATAATCACATTACGTGTTTAATATTTTCCACTTTCTGATGAAAATATCAATGAAAGTCTAAAGTTTATGTCAGTTATCAAACGATATACGATGTATTGCAACAATGGCACATTAACCGGGGGTATTTTTTTTTCTTTCTTATTTTTTTGTATTTCGTTTTGTTTTGGCAACACTCTTGAATTGCAGCAGCAGTTGGCTTGTGTGTTGGGTCCATTCCCAGCTCACAGATATATAAATAGTTAGGTAATTGGCAAAGTGTACTTTCACTTTTCCAGGGCGGCTTTTTAAGTACTTGCATTTTTTTTTTAATTTGGCCAAATAAATCATCGTGTAGCATATAATAATTTAAGTCCAAACCTAACAATAAGCACTAATTTTGGCCATCAAAAATATCATCTGAATACGAAAGGGGATTAAGAAATGTTTGAACACAAAACGAAATGGCAAAAAAAAGGTCAATTTAATAATAATAACAACAATATATACTATATATGTGTATAGGTTTGTGTATATACATTAATGCACCGTTAACTGTTGCCATAATAGGCCAGACATGAAGCTCCAAAGAGAGAGAGAGAGAGAGAACCTAGCGGTGAGTACAAAGCATGCCTAAGCCATCATCATTATCATCATTCCGCATCATGATCAGCGGTATTATAATTAACCCCAAAGAACAACTTTTGGGCCTTGTTTGTTGTCTAAACCAACCTGATGACGATGATTGTTTTACTGGCATTAGAATTGGTGACTAAAAAACACAAAGTTATACAATAACAAAATAAAAGTGCCATAGAGAATCATTTGTGTATAGGAGAGTGTTTATGGCATGAGTAATCGAGTTAAATGGCGCCTGCTTAATAAGTTTCAGATAAGTGTAAATGGCCCCGTCAAAGCAAAAAGACGAGATGTGTTAATCAGCAACTTGGAGAGTGTGAAATGGATGGCCCCAGACAAACTTTGAAAACAAAAAAAAAGTAAACAATTCAATCGCATGAAATGAAGCATTCGAAACGGAAATATTACAACGATATGACCTACATATAGAGAATTGTTCATTTCCGCAACTTCTGGGTATTAAATGTTACGTAGCAATATTGTTAAATCAAAACTCTAATATTTATTTATTTCTTTTGTGGCACTAAATGTAATTCTTAAATGATAAGCTTCCCGGTGGAACCAAGATTCAGGTAATATTATTAGGCTTATTCAGAAAACATGCTCCACGCTCCCAAAACCGGTTTCAAATAGCAAAACTTTTGCGAAAGTGAAATTGGGAACATGGCTGTATGTACTTAAAATGATTTCGCACAAATTTTGCTGGTAGCTGTTTTCAGCAGCAAAAGTCATACCGATGTTACAGCGTTCCCAGCATACCAAATATATTAACGGGGGTAGTATTTTGCTCTGGGTATTAGCTGACCGTTTTGTCGCGAGCAAAGAAAAACGAGAGCGTAATTTGAAGTCGGCACTGCTCGACTTCGATATACCCGTTACTCAGGGTAAGGTTTATGTAAGAATATTTGATTAAATCACAACATGCCCAAATTGTGGGAGATATGAGTTTTTTTCTAAATTGAGGGGGAGGCAACTCTTCTATAGCTCATCTGATCGGGAAATGACGAATGGCGGATCGATAAGTAATGATGATTAAAATATATGTCTAGAAGGTTATAACAATCTATTTTCAAAATTGTGGGAGATATGAGGTATTTGTCAAATTGCGGGGGCGTGAACATTTCTAACGTTCATCTGATCTGGAAATGATGCTTGGCGGATCGATGTATTGTGCATCGGTAGGTAATGATGATTAAAATATATGTCGCGAGGGTTCGAATAATCTATCTTCAAAATTGTGGGAGATATGAGGTATTTTCCAAATTGCGTGGGTGGCAACTCTTCTGTTGTTTATCTGATCTGAAAACTAAATACTGCGGATCGATAGGTAATGTTATTTAAAATATATGTCTAGAAGGTCCGAACAATCTATTTTCAAAATTGTGGGAGATAGATGGAGTAGGGAGGGGGTGTTAAAAATTTGAAACAAACTATGCACACAATACAAGTCTCACTGAAAAAATGGTATATCTAGCTCTTGTCCCTGAGATCTAGGATGTTCATATAGACATACGAACGGACGGATGTCGGACATGTCTATATCGACATTCTATTGATGCTGATCAAGAATATATATACTTTTCTTAGTAAATTTTCTTACCTGAGTAACGGGTATAAAAAAAAAAAAAAAAAAAAAAAAAAAAAAAAAAAAAAAAAAAAAAAAAAAAAAAAAAAAAAAAGATAAAAAAAAAAAAAAAAAAAAAAAAAAAAAAAAAAAAAAAAAAAAAAAACCAGGATAGGGGGTTTTTTTTTAAAAAAAAAAAAAAAAAAAAAAAAAAAAAAAAAAACAAAAGGGGGGGAAAAATTAAAAAATCCAAACAAAAAATTAAATTTTTCTTAAAATTAAAAAATTCACAAGTGATTTCCTACACTATCTTTTAATGTTCAGAATTCGGGGAATTCCATAGATTCCATATTTTGTTATCTACATTCATATCAAATAAATTTTTAGCGAGGCTTATCTTAATGTGGAACTTCCAAAGAATATTACATCATAATTTTTCTACAGATTGCTCAATCGACACTCACTTTAAATGCTAGCAGACAGCTTCATCTTAGCCTTATCTTTAAATTTCTTTTTAAATTTTGTTTGTAAATAAAAATCAAAGCTACTTCAATTATTTTTACTGACAATTGTTGTTAGAAACTGACGTAAAAGGTCATTTAGCGATAATTTTTGATAAGCTTAATATGAAATTTATAACGGCAAATATACAAATAAATATATATATAAAATAATGTATATATACATATATAAAATGCTTGAAATATTGTTGATTAAGTTGCTGTGTTGACAGTTTGGGGTTCTTTGGGCGGGGTTTTGAGTGTATGGGTGAGAAGCAATTGTATCATGTGGTTTGCTTTTTCACTTTTTTCATATACACATATGCACATTGTAAAAGCTTACTCATGCCCCAAATGCCATATCCAGACATCAAAATTGTGTGCAAAGCAAATGCAAATAACATAACAAATAACAATTGACATTCTTTCTTCGGGCTCACAAACATGAAATATATTTCAAGACAGAGAAAGAGAAATGAAAAAGAAGAAATTAAGCTGAAAATTGTGTTTCTCAATTGAATGGCGTGTCCAAAGGGAAAAAGGGAGAGTGAAGAATGTCGAGTACAAATTAAGTGTCAGTTGAATTATGGGCACCCCTGCCAACAATAGCAAACATTTTATTAAATCTACACAATAAATGCAATGCTGGAGGCTGCCAATTTCAACAACAAACCCCATAGACACACACACATACACACAGATCCAACTGCATTTGGATGATGGACAACGGGGTCCCCCATTTACTTGCGCTAATATCGTTCACCCCACTTTAAATGTCAGCAGTGTCTCTCACCCGCCCGGCCAATTAGCCAGTCAGTCAGCCAGCCTTGTGTGTGTTGAGGGAGAGCAACAGCTAGCTAGATGATATATATAATGAGAGTGCGCAAGCGCAGCTAACAGCAGCAGGAAAACAACAAAACTAACAACTATCCAACCAACAACTACAATACAATTAAATGTTAGTCCGAAATGCAAGTGGTGCAAGGTGTTTTCTTGTCGCTTTGCCCATATCAACTTATACGAAACGAAACACTAAACTGCATGGCCTATGTTTGCGTTAGACAACAGCTGACACAGGTGGTGATGAAGATAAAAGCAAAAGAGCAGCCGCCGACAGTCGTACTGGGCGTTGCCGGAAAACTAGGCTAAATTAAAAAATAACTGAAGCTGTTTATTTTGTGATCGACCTTATGAATTTTCAGCAGAGATGCAAAACGTTTGGGAAACTAGAATTGGTTCGGATCAGTGCACACTGGCCCCAAATTTTTTTTTGCAAAAATTCAATTTAATTTTTTGATTTAAAAAAAAGATATTTTTGCTAATTAAGTATATTCTAGAGCAGTTAGATAGAGCAATGGTATTTTATTTTCAATATAAAATTTATCAGGGATGCAAACCGCTCTGAAATATTAACTGGATCGGTTTATTTGCTTCACAGAGATTTTTAACCATGGGTTCAGTACGAAACATGGTTTCTGTAGCTAACTGAACCACGGTATCGAATCTGTAGTCCATGTTTAACGTAAGCCGTAGGTCTGTTCCGTTTCCGAATTGCCGATTATTATAACTTTCATTTATTAAAGCAAAATTAATTCCTTGAAAAATTCTATAAACTTAATAATGAAGACACAAATGTACTAATTATTTAAAAGTGGATCAGAAGAGTATGACAATTGGGGATGCAATAATTACCCAAAGCATCTTAAAAACATATATAAAATCAAATAGCCATGAATTATAAAGAAAAGTAAGAAAAAATGGTGTTTCTGCTTATAAAATAATCAAAATTTTCATCAAAACTGAGGATGCGTTTTCTTTGATGATTTAAAATGAACTGAAAATAGTGAACAAACAAATTTTTTAAACTTTTTTATAATGGAAAAAAACTGTTTAACATGGGTTTCTTTTTGATTGTGGTATCTGCTATTTTCGTGCAGCTGTGTCGGTGCAGTCAACTTGTGCCAGTGCGGTCTGCATTGCTAACACATCTAACATAAAACACAAAATTCACATTATTGACTCCTACAATTGGGAAGTTTTTTTACATTTCCAATTTGAATGATGACAGTTTCAAGTCAATAATCAATTAGTTTGATAAAGTACAGTTCTATTACAAATATTCAATGCCGTTGTAAAGTTTGGTCAGGACAAATAAATTTAATAAAAAACAGAAAAAGTCAAAGATAACTTCGACTGTGCCGAATTTGTAATACACTTGCAAAAGTTCACTCCAACTGATTTAACCTGTAGAATATATATGGGATATAGATATCAGATATTTATAAATTCAAAATCATTGAGAATCAAAATTCTATCAGGCTACCATGAAAAAAGACTTTTCTAAGCAAAAAAAAAACATTTTCCGATCGATCGGTCCTATGGCAGCTATATGCTATAGTCATCCGTTTTTTTATAAATTTTTCCAGAATTATGTGAAAGTATATGAAACTAATATATACGTAGATTGATGACGATACGAAAGAAAACGAAAAAGTTTTTCTCACTAGAATTATTTTTTTGACCGATCGGCCGGTTCCGATATATTAGATAGATATAAAGAAGATAGCTTTAAAACTAAGGGACTAGTTCCCGAAGAAACAGACAGATAGACGGAAGGACGGACGGACGGGATGATCCCAGCTCGTCGTCTTGATCAAGATATATAGTTTATGGCGTCGGAAGTGTATATTTCTATGCGTTACAAACTTCTGGGCAAAATTAATATACACTTTGCAAGTGTACAAAAAAAAAAGAAGGCTAACATGTTTTAAATACCCTTGCAGTTTTTGAAACACGCTACCATTGATAACAAAAAAGTTTTTTTTTTCACAAAAACTAGTTTTTAGGCCGATCGTTCCTATGGCAGCTATATGCTATAGTGATCCGATTTTGATAAATTTTTACAGAATTATGTGGAAGCATATGAAACAAATATATGTTGGTGACACTACGATAGAAAACAAAAAAGTTTTTCATACTAGAACTTCTTTTTTGACCGACGGTTTCTATGGCATCTAAATGTTATAGTCATTCGATTTTGAAAAAAATTTTTCGAATTATGTGAAAGCATAAAAAACCAATATACACCACGATTGGTGACTCTACGATGGAAAACAAAAAAGTGTTTGCACTAGAACTAGTTTTTGGACCGACCGTTTATATGGCAGCTATATTTTGTTATCCGAGTTTGATAAATTTTTCTAGAATTGTGTGGAAGCATATGAAACTATTATATACCAAGATTGGTTACGCTACAATGGAAAACAAAAACGTTTTTCTCACTAGAACTTGTTTTTTTACCGATCGTTCTTATGCCAGCTATATGCTATAGTCATCCGATCCAGCCGGTTCCGACTTATTAGTAAAAAGAAGACTCTGTGCAAAATTTCAGCTTGATAGCTTTAAAATTGAGTGACTAGTTCGCGTAGAAATAGACAGGCGGACGGTCGGACAGACAAAACTGAACTCAGCTCGTCGCTGTTAAAGTTTTGAGCAACTTGCTCCACTAAAATGGCTATATCTGCTAAGCTATTTAAAATTTTTGAAAATGGTTTGAAGGGGATGAAAGGGGTATGTCTAAGCTATAATAACAATGCAAAACAAAAACATCGAAAACAATTTTTTCAAAGGTAGCAGACACCCCCTAATTTTAAGAATTAAGCCACAAAAATAGAAGAAAAGTCGATTTTCTTAACCCGTTTGACAATTTACCGTATACTTTCAAGAGTTTAGATGTATACCATGCCCACATTTTTCATCTATCAGCATTTTTCGGTTTCTACTTATAAAGTTCTTTTTTTATGCAATTTGGGTAGATCACTTGCAATGTGTGCCACTGTGGGTTGGGAATACACGTCGCCAGCAATATGTATTGTCATTAGATCCCGCGCGCATATCTATTTCAATCAAACAAGTCAAGATCTGTTTTCTATTGTCTACAGTCCACTCGACTGACTTAAAAAAAATAATAATCAAACATTCTGAAATTGAGATTCATAACCTTAATTTAAGAACATCCAACTTTATTTTCTTCTTATACCATTTCTAGCTGTTGGCATTTTAACTTTGTAAACAAATTCCAGCAGTTTAGTGTTTATGATTTCAGCTGGATATACAGCCTCCCGGCACCTCCTCTTCCTGCCTCCCGTTTCGACTGCCTCTCCCTGAGTCATCAATGGCGAGCGCCGCTTCATTAGCAAATCAACCAGCGGCACAAAGTGCAGGCCCCAGAGCTACTTGAAAAATGTTGGAAAAAAATACCCCATTGCATTGTTTTCAAAATTGAATGGCAATGAAAATGAAAAGTGCACAAAAAAAATATACACATGTAGACTAACAGTTAAGCGTGTGTGTGTGTGTGTATAGAAATTTAATTGCTGAAGGTTAAGATGATGAGTCTTCTGTGGTGTTGAATTTCACTGTACGAAGGGTTTTCGGCCGCAGAGGTCAGGTCAAAAATGTGATATGGCCACGCTTGAGTGGATTTCTTACAAAGATGCCTAACCACAACAGCGATATTACCACATACAAGTGTCAGACATTCAACGCCAAGTCGATATGGAGGCGCCCCACTTGTTGAAGCTGTGGCTCGGCATTTGGTTTCAATTTACGTTCAATTTTCTTATCGCGCCCAACGGAACTAATAGACATGTGTATTGCGTCATATACATACCAACATACATATGTAAGCAAGTATGTGTGTACATGATGCAACGCATGTGGCTGGAATTTCAGCCGGCAAATCCTGCAGCCCAAAACTCACCACAACTAAATAGTTAAACCCACCCCTACTCTACCCCTTAGGTGGAAATCCCCTCGCATTATTTCCAAGTATGTTATTTCCGTAAAAAAATGTCTTATGTCTAGACTAATTATCTGTATCTTAGGTAGACGCACCCAAAAGCAGCAGTTTCACCTCCGAAGCGGCACGTTCGCCTTCCGCCCGCAACGCCCTGTCGATATTCTTCGAACGTTCGATGGCTTCTTTATCTCGTGCTGTACTCACGGCACAACCCATTTTCGTCGGATTATTATTATCGTTGACTTAATTATCTTGGCCAAATACAATTGGCGAAATTTGCACTGTTTCTTGATTAATTTTCACTCGCGTTTTTTGTGTATTTTTTTAATTAGGCGCCTGCAGGTCGTCGTTGCGTCTGCGCGTCGTCGGCTGTACACTTTTTTTGTTCTCCTTTCACATGCACACGGACACACACATATACACGCTTACAAAAGGGCGACAATGCTGTTCTTTTGGCACTTCTTGCAGCGGTTTAATGAAATTAAGTATCACTGTTAGTTTACGGGCTACCGTTTTCGTTTCTATTTTTAATTATTTATTTTGCCGTCTGCCTTTGGATATTTCTATGCGGAATGAATATGAATCACTACTGAGCGTTTAATGGGAAACATTTACGTTTAAGGGTGATCACTAAAAAATATACTGGGAAAATGTTTATCGATAAATTATACTGGGAAAATGTGGTCGATAAAAAAATTCCCAGTAATCTTTTTATCGATAATAAATGAACGAATTGTATCAATAACAAATTTACATGTGCGTCAAATTAGCGTCGGTCGGTTAGCGTCGAAATGAAACGATGGAATTTGGAACACGGGAGCAATTTTAATTTTTTTATTTTCTTATTATTAAACAACAAAATTAAAAATCTGCAAATGCAAAATTGTTAAGAAAAGCATAAACTATTGTTTCAATTTTTTAGCGGGATGATTTATGTATTGCGGGTATTAAAAATATGATTCTGAAAAATCGACTCCCCACATTTTGGAGCATATCTTCTTTCCTCGATGGTGGCATAAGATGCACGCTATACAAAAACATGGGCTAAATATTCATATGTGTGCTCAGAAAATTTGAGTCCGATCGTGTGAACAGTTTTGGAGAAAAACGCTTTTCAGTGGACCAACCTCTAGAATTTTCCATATAAAATACTTCTAAAAATAGGCGTGGAGGGTTCATTAAAAACATAACGGGGGGGGGGGGGGGGGGGGGGGGGGTGGGGGGGGGGGGGGGGGGGGGGTGTTGGGTGGTGGGGGGGGGGGGGTGGGGGGGGGGGCGGGGGGGGCGGGGCGGGCGGGGGGGTAGAGGGGGGGGGGGGGGGGTGGGGGGGGGGGGGGGGGGGGGGGGGGGGGGGTGGGAGGGGGGGGGGTGGGATTCTAGATGGTGGCATACTTTGCACGGTATACAAACTTATTAGAGGGATATTCAAAAGTATTTCTATTACCAAGTTTCAATCCAATCGTGTGAACAGTTTTGGAGAAAAACGCTTATCAGTGGACCGACCTCCTGAATTTTCCATATAAAATTCTTTAAAAAAATTCATTAAAAAAGATGGCCCAACTGCATAGCTCCTAGATGGTGGCATACTTTGCACGGTATACCAACTTATTAGAGGGATATTCAAGAGTATTTCTACCAAGTTTCAATCCAATCGTGTGAACAGTTTTGGAGAAAAACGCTTTTCAGTGGGGGTGCCTCCGCTTCACTGCCATAGCGCTAGCTCCGGAACCGGAACCACTCGTTTGAACTTGTGAGTCCATGAGGGAAATCGACGCAAACTTTTATCTTCGCTCCTAGATGGTGGCATAAAATGCACGATAGTGCCAATGATTAGCAATGAATTTTCGAGCATTTTGCTGCATGTTTCATTAAAATCGTGTGGACAGTTTTTGAGAAAATCGCAATTTTCTTATATTAGCTAAATTAGCGCAATTTGAATTCGGCCGCTTTGGTGACACTTGCCCAAATATGGCGTCGATCGCTTTGGGCACATTTGCCAGACATCGACGCTAACTTTTATCTTTGTTTCTAGATGGTGGCATAAAATGCACGGTAGTGCCAATGATTGACAATGAATTTCCACGCATTTTGCTGCATATTTCATCAAAATCGTGGACAGTTTTTGAGAAAATCGCAATTTCCTTACTAATTAGCTAAATTTGCTCAGAATGACCAGAGCGATCGAGGGTTTTGGTCCCAAGACAAAGTAGCGGGGTGCGGATATAATGCGGCGCAGCGGCTCGCCTACCTTGTTGAAGGCTAGGCGAGCACTGATTGGCTTTGCTTGATTTTTACTCTCTTTGCGAAGGGCTCGGCATGTGTTCGGCTCGTGTCTGTGTAAATTTACCGAATTTGTTCGGGCGTGTATGTCAAGTCAAAGTAGACTACATGGCTACTCTTTACTTTAGAGAGAGAGAGAGAATGAATAGAGCGAGAGAGGGAGTGAATAGAGCGAGATAGAGAGAGGGTTGGATTTGCTTCTTTTTTGCTTCTCCTATCACTTTATTCTTGACTTTGGAGCTGGCTTGACGAACTTTTGCTAATTGTGGTAGCATGGCCGGACAGGTAAATATTTTATATATTTTTTATATTTATTTATATATTTTTTATATTTATATATATACTATACTTTTTTTGCAGAATCTGCAAGAAGCCATGAGGGCATATCTTAAGGAGCAGGAGGAGGGAGGATAGGGGGCGAAGGAGGAGCGGAAAAAAGTAACTGAAACCGTTGTTCTGACCATGGAGATGTTGGCCAAGCGGGGATACGCGCCTCCATCTCATGCGCCACCCTATGCGCCGCCATCCCTTGCGCCAGCATCCCATGCGTCACCCTATGCACAGCCAGCACCTATCTCCTATCACTTTATTCTTGACTTTGGAGCTGGCTTGACGAACTTTTGCTAATTGTGGTAGCATGGCCGGACAGGTAAATATTTTATATATTTTTATATTTATTTATATATTTTTATATTTATATATATACTATACTTTTTTTGCAGAATCTGCAAGAAGCCATGAGGGCTATCTTAAGGAGCAGGAGGAGGAGGATGGGGAAGGAGGGCGGAAAAAGTACGACCGTTGTTCTGCCATGGAGATGTTGGCCAACGGGGATACGCGCTCCTCTCTCGCCCTACGCCGCCATCCTGCGCCAGTCTGCGTACCCTATGCACGCCGCCCTATCTCTATCTTTATTCTTTATTTGGGCTGGTGGACTTTTGCTAATTGTGGTGCTGGCGGAAGTAAATATTTTATATATTTTTTATATTTATTTATATATTTTTTATGTTTATATATATACTATACTTTTTTTGCAGAATCTGCAAGAAGCCATGAGGGCATATCTTAAGGAGCAGGAGGAGGAGGATAGGGCGAAGGAGGAGCGGAAAAAAGTAACTGAAACCGTTGTTCTGACCATGGAGATGTTGGCCAAGCGGGGATACGCGCCTCCATCTCATGCGCCACCCTATGCGCCGCCATCCCTTGCGCCAGCATCCCATGCGTCACCCTATGCACAGCCAGCACCTATCTCCTATCACTTTATTCTTGACTTTGGAGCTGGCTTGACGAACTTTTGCTAATTGTGGTAGCATGGCCGGACAGGTAAATATTTTATATATTTTTTATATTTATTTATATATTTTTTATATTTATATATATACTATACTTTTTTTGCAGAATCTGCAAGAAGCCATGAGGGCATATCTTAAGGAGCAGGAGGAGGAGGATAGGGCGAAGGAGGAGCGGAAAAAAGTAACTGAAACCGTTGTTCTGACCATGGAGATGTTGGCCAAGCGGGGATACGCGCCTCCATCTCATGCGCCACCCTATGCGCCGCCATCCCTTGCGCCAGCATCCCATGCGTCACCCTATGCACAGCCAGCACCTATCCCCTCCTACCTGCCTCCCTTGCAGACCTGTCTGGCCATGCGCCAGCTCAAGGATGAGATGGCAGAGCTCAAGGAGCAGAATGTGGAGCTGAAAAGCAAACTAAAAGCTTTAGAACAACAGCAACTGGAACAACAATATAAGCCACAATATCAACAACAACAACTACAGCAGCCACAACAGCCACAACAACAACTACAACAGCCACTACATCCACAATATCAACAACAACAAGTACAGCAGCCACAACAACATCCACAACAGCCACAATATCAACCACAACATCCACAACAGCCACAACAACATTCACAACAGCCACAACAACAACTACAACAGCCACTACATCCACAACAGCCACAACAACAAGTACAACAACAATATGAACAACAGCCACTACATCCACAACAGGTACAACAACAATATGAACAACAGCCACTACATCCACAACAACAACTACAACAGCCACTACATCCACAACAGCCACAACAACAAGTACAACAACAATATGAACAACAGCCACTACATCCACCACAACAACAACAACAAGTACAACAACAATATGAACAACAGCCACTACATCCACAACAGGTACAACAACAATATGAACAACAGCCACTACATCCACCACAACAACAACAAGTACAACAACAATATGAACAACAGCCACTACATCCACAACAGGTACAACAACAATATGAACAACAGCCACTACATCCACCACAACAACAACAGCAACCACCACAACAACAACTACAACCACTACAACAGCAACCACCACAACAACAACTACAACCACTACAACAACAACAACAACCAACGTCCACGTCCACAACCCGTCCGCAGGGTGGGCGAAAACAGGCCCCCCGTACAGCGACCGCCAAAAATTTGCTTGATCTGCAAACAGCAGGTGCGTGGGGGCCTGCAGACTCATATGAATAACGCCCACCCTGGCCAAAAAATCAAGTGTGATATGTGTAATGTAGAATATTTACATTTAGGGTCATACAACGGGCACAAGTGCATAAAATCGAAAAAAAAATTAAAAAATTAAAAAAAAAATAGTTTTAAGTATTTCTTTAGGTTTAGTTTTTAGTTTAGTTTTTTTATGTTTGAAAAGAGAATTAATTTTTGTTTTGTTTAGTTTTAAGTCTTTGAAAAGAGTATTAATTTTTGTTTTTAGTTTTAAGTTTTTTAAAAAATTAAAAAAAAAAATAGTTTTAAGTATTTCTTTAGGTTTAGTTTTTAGTTTAGTTTTTTTATGTTTGAAAAGAGAATTAATTTTTGTTTTGTTTAGTTTTAAGTCTTTGAAAAGAGTTTTAATTTTTGTTTTGTTTAGTTTTAAGTCTTTGAAAAGAGTATTAATTTTTGTTTTGTTTAGTTTTAAGTCTTTGAAAAGAGTATTAAGGTTTTTGTTTTTTAGTTTTAAGTTTTGAAATTTTTTATTTTTGAATTAAAATATATACTATAGTCACAATCCAAAAAAGAATATTAATTTTATTTGGAATTTTTTGGAATTTGGAATAATTTGGAAAAGCTACTATGGGGAAAATTTTGTTTTTCATCCGATTGACTTGAAATTTGGTTTGTAAGTAAAGTAAGCGAAATAATTGGACACATGTTTCCCAGATTATGGAAAATCCACCCACAAAGAAAATGGCCGGAAAATTCTTCATGAAAGAAACTATTTTTCATCCGACTGACTTCGAACTCGATTTGTGAAGAGGGATCTGGGATTAGGGATCAGAGATGTGGGATCTGGTATCAGGGATTTCGGATTAGGGCTCAGGGATCTGCCGTCTATTATCTGGAGTCAGGGATCTGGGACACTGCTTCCAACTCTGTTTTCCAAGCCAGTCGTGGCGTTTCCCAAGGTTCAAAACTGCAAAATTTCAGGTTATTCTTTTCATTCATTCATTTTATTTATTTTTTCATTTATTATTATATACAAGCGGTATACATTACATGCGAACTAACTTAACCGAAAAGATTTCCAGTCGGATACTGCTATCAAAGCAGGCCAACTGGGCTTTGAGGAAGGGGGAATTTCAGGAGATTATGTCGAGACTAAATTTAAACTAATGATACTAGGAATGAATATGTTAAAAGTTCTATTTTAAATCATTCAAACAAAAGCTTCGAGTTTTCGGAAAATGAGATAAATTGATCTTCGTCCAATAATGAATCCGGAACTAACATTGTTCATAACAACAATATAAAGGACATGCACTTCTAGTGGACATACTGCTGGTGTAAAGCAAAAAACACTGCAATGCACGTATAGAAGTGCATGTCATCCACATTGCCGTTATGAACAATGTCCTGCAAATTGAAAAGGAGTTTTAATGCCTTTCCAAATTCTTCCAGCAAATCATTACTGGCCGAAGAGAAGTTTATCTCATTTTGAGGGTATTGTCCGAAGAATGTGTTTAGAACAACCACGCATTTGCTTAAATGATCTAAAATAGGACACTGAACATCTTCTTCCAAATTATCACAATTTTCAATATATTCTGAAAATATTCTTCGAAAATTATCCTTTCTTAAAGTCACCCGATGAGCTGATAAAATAATTTTATCCAAGTGGACATACTTTTTGAGCAAGTTAGCTCGCAAATGGGTCGGATCATACAGCCAATCGGGACAATTAACTCCTAGGCTCGTCCTTAGACCCTGCATGACTGCTTGGTTAGTGTGATTGTTGTCGGATATGAGACAACAGACCGTTTTATCCTTGCTGATCACCAAGCCAAGAAACATTTGAAGGATGTCCACCATTTCGGCGGCACTCCAAATGGTGGGCCCGAGCTCCGAAATGCCCCTTTTTGGACCAAAGTACACCAAATGACTCTGTCCGGAAATTAAGTCACTGGCGATAATGGTGAATGCTTTTATGATATACTCATTTTTCGTATATAGATACAGCTCATCGAAGCAGACAACCGTGGCTGCTGGGTTCTGCAGTTGGCCGACTACTGACTCCACAGCATTATAATAGTTCGTACGACTCAAACGCCATGTTTGATATCTGACAAATAAAATATATGCAAGAATATGGCAATATAATATGGGCATTTCCATTGTTTGGATGTTCAAGTTTATGGGGTTGTAATAAATAACAAGAAAAGAGAAAATATATATATATTTGGTTAGATTCTTAATACATTGTATAGAAAAATAATAGAAATGAAATATTTAAAAATTTTAAATAATTGATAATTAAAATTTGATACCATTAAAAAATACTTTTCTTAGTAAAATTTGTTCAAAATTATGTGAAACCATATAAAAGTATTATATACCCAGAAAAGAATAATTTTTATCATTAGAAGTAGTTTTTCGACCGACCGTTTCTATGTTAGCTATAGGCTATAGTCATCGGATTTATATAAATTTTTTGAAAATTATGTGAAGCATATAAAATGAACTCAGCTCGTCGTCCTGATCAAGAATATATATAGTTTATGGGGTCGGAAATTAATATTTCTATGCGGTACAAACTTCTGGGCAAAATTAATATTCCCTCTGCAAGGGTATAAAAATGATCAACTTACCGGTACATAGCGTCTTGCTGAAGATAATTATTCCCACTTAGAACAAACTCCCCCTGCTCTCATCTCGTACATCCCTTCGCCGTTCACATAAATAATTTCGTCTTTGAGATCCATAATTTTGTGCAAATGGTTTTTAGTTTTTAGTGTTTTTAAAACTTTATTTATTTTCTCCTCTCACTTCTCACTCTTCTTCCTTATTTTACAATTTTACATTACATTACAATTTTACATTACAATAAATAATGTGCGCCAAAGTCACTACCGTGACCATCGCCAGCCCTGCAAGTCACTACCGTGACCATCGCCAGCCCTTAAAATATAGAAAATCGATTAACGATAGGCATTTTCAAAAGTTTTCATTTCGTGGCGCCAAATTTGAAATTTTTTTTTATTATAATTTGAAAAACGTATCGATACAAAATAACTGGGAAAAATCGACTGTTGCCGTTTTTAAAATTACACTGCGGAATCAATTCTGAATGACTCTGAATGAATCTTCACCTTATCGACCTTGACATAAGTATCACTGTTAGTTTACGGGCTACCGTTTTCGTTTCAATTTTTAATTATTTATTTTGCCGTCTGCCTTTGGATATTTCTATGCGGAATGAATATGAATCACTACTGAGCGTTTAATGGGAAAAATTTACGTTTAAGGGTGATCACTAAAAAATTTACTGGGAAAATGTTTATCGATAAATTATACTGGGAAAATGTGGTCGATAAAAAATTGCCCAGTATTTTTATCGATAATAAATGAACTGGGGAAATTGTAAAAATAACAAATTTACTGGGAGAAAAATTTGAAAAAAATACTGCGGAAATAACAAAAGCAGACGTTTTTTCTGTAGGAATGCCCTAACTAAGATGGTGGCGTGGGCAACACTGATAAACAAACAAACCAAATTTAAAGTCAACAAATGATCCATCAATGTACAAGTCCGCCAATGGCGTGATTACAATACCTTACGGCACTGCCTCGCTAGTGTGACCGCATATTGGTTGAGTATGCAACGTTGCCACTTGAGTTGATTCTGATTGGCGGTTAATTTGAAAAGACTAGAGTGTGATCACCAGAAAATGGTAAACAAAATTTATATGCACCAACATAATCTATCGTCGGATATTATTAATGGCAGCAAATTGAAAGCATAATGTTCTTATCAAAGCAAAAAAATTTGTTAACCTCCCCTCGCCAAATCTCTGTAGGTTTTAATTTAACAAAAACAAAAATAAGGAACAAATGAACAAACCACAGGACGTGAAAAGTATTTTAGTATTTTCAGCAGCTCTAGGAAATCAACCCTACGCCTTATCACAATTATAAGACACATTCTAAAAATCTAAGTAAGACTGTTCGGATTAATTTTTTTTTTTGATACATATTAGATTTAAAAACTTATTTAGACAAAATTCAACAATACATCTCGCTCAACTTGGCTTTGGGACGAGGAATGGGCTCAATTCTTGCCTTTCGAAGTCCTTATTGAATGTGAGCCAATTTTTTTAAGAATCTTCTAAATTATGGCAAAGAAATGCAGTTGTGGATGAAAAGCAGTCCTGAGTGAACACGACAAAAAAACGCATTATTAAAGAGGCAACCAATTCACAAGCGTCCTGTGTCCAGCTTTCCGGAATTGTAAGCAAAAAAGGGTCTACCATGACTGTTTGGAGCACTTAAAATGAATAAACACACATTGTCTAAAGATTTTTTAAAGCTCTGCATAACAAATTTTGATTTTCATATTGTGGAAACCCTGAAAAATTGTTACGAAAAAAAGTTTTTGTTTTTTATTCCATCTAATTCAAAATAATTTTCAAAGAAATCTTATGTATTAGCTGCTATATTTTTCATTTCATCAGCTTTAAACTTATTTCAAGTCCATAACATAAGAGTATAACACTGCTCGACAGCATTTTTCATCAATGAAGAAACCCAAATTTTTTGAAAGAATACACAATAAAAATATTGTGTAATAATAATAATGACAATAAACTTATTATATTCTTTTTATTAGTTTTTAGAATTTCCAAATCGGCGTAAAAAAAAAACTGTTATCTTATTAACAGGTCAATCGGTTTATTTTTGATGACAATTTTCTTGTTTAGCGGACCAAAATACTTAAGTTGGGTTTATGCATTGGAAAGAATTTTTAAGCATTACCTTTTATAAAATTGTCAGCAAAACAGCCAGACCAAAAAATAATTACCTAAAACTTGAATAAACGAGAAGGCAAAGCTAACTTCGACTGTGCCGAAGTTTTAATACACTTGAAAAACTTTATTCCAACTGATTTAACCGGTAAAATATATATAGGATATAGATATCAGATATTTAAAATTCTTAAAACATTGATAATAAAAATTTGATACCATAAAAAACTTTTCTTAGTAAAACACATTTTTCGACCGATCGGTCCTATGGCAGCTATATGCTATAGTCATCCGATTTTGATAATTTTTTTCAAAATTATGTGAAAGCATATAAAACTAATATAAACCGATGAAGTAGTTTTTTGACCGACCGTTTATATGGCAGCTATATGCTATAGTCATCCGAGTTTGATAAATTTTTTTAGAATTGTGTGAAAACATATAAAACAAATATATACTACGATTGGAAACGCTACGATGGAAATCAAAAAAGTTTTTCTCACAAAGACTTATTTTTCGAAATGAATATTTCTATGCGTTACAAACTTCTGGGCAAAATTAATATACACTTTTCAAGTGTATAAAAAGAGAAATCTCTTTGTCCGATTTCTGCGTTTGAGCGATTTTTAAAAAGAAAATTATATGTTATTGATGCATGAACCATCATTTTACGTCCAAGAAATTTTTAAAATGAGCACATTTTTGTTATACTATCTGTCACTTAATCTTACAAATAACATAGTAAATTGTAAGTTTATCCTTCTTAGGGCCAATTTCTCATCTTCAAGATAGCCAATATGTGTCAGATAAACTTTAATTTCTTATGTTTGTTTGTTTCTGTGACAGACTCTGCTTTCTAGGAAATGAGAATTTGGACCTTATCTTATATCAAATCTTTCTAAAAAGCAGAAAAATATTTCTTAATTATAACTCGAAATAATCGATCCTTCAATCTGCTACATACCTGCCATAAAAAGAGATCTTTTGACATTTGGATAGATTTGATTTTCATTTCTAAAATTATTTAAGGGAGGATTTTTCTAAGATTTAGAATTTTAATTAGAGGGATTATATTTACGAATGAAAAGTTTTTCCTTCTTAGGGCCGATTTCTCATCTTATAGATAGCTGCTAAGTGTCAGATAAACATATATTTTACTCTGTTATTTGTCAAATTATGTGACAGATAGTGCTATGTAGGAGATGGGAAATTTTCAATATATTATTTATCTTAAAAAAATAATTTGATCCTCCTTTTTCTTTAAGGCCGAATTTATAAAATGTATGTCTTTTTTTCTGAGTTGACGATCTTCGTGTTTGGCGGCTCAAATTACTCTAGAAAAATTTGGTTTGGTTCGTAGAGAAAAAATCGACTTTCATTTTGTCGAGCAGTGTAATAACAATGTGATTTTTATATTTTAAAAAAACCCTAAATTGACTGAAAATTTTAACAAAAAAAAACTTTTTCTCCGGTTTTGCGTAAGGGTTTTCCATAATTTGAAAGCCCGTTGTTTATAGTTGGTTAGTATTGGGTTATTATTCAAAAAAAATTATATTACTTTCGCAAATGCGAGCGAAGCCGCGGGTACTAGCTGATTAATATATTTTCTTGATCAGGATGTCGCCATTTAGATGAATCCTGCCAAAATACATCTGTTTCCCATATAGATTGTATATAAGTCTGAGCCTGCTGAACCAGTTGAATATATCATGTAACAGTCAGTGACAAAAGCTTATGAAATCAACAGATTTTTGTAAAAGTCATAAGTTTTTATAAGTTTTTTATGAAGTTTGGGTAGTTTTCCTGTTAATTCTCAGAATTCATTAAATAGTCAAATTTAAATTTCGTGCATTGAGAGGCCATCCGGATTATGCTGCAGCACTGCCTACTTCCAATTTGTAGCATGTATCAACATTTTAATATTCCAAACTTGCCCTTTGCCGGGCTAAAATGTTTATTGATTTAACGCTTTAAGTATAAACAAACATGACCAAAAAACAAAACGAAAAAAAATGTTTCAGAAATGCAATCGTTTCTACTTTCCATCCTTCTTCTCCTCCTCCACCTCCTCCTTTTCAACGAGATCACAATATGCAACCAAACTGATTGAAAAAGTTCTCAGGGCTCTGGCATAAATAATATTTGCTTTTGGGACAATACGATTATGAACGAACATCATACATATTTCCATTCCTGGGCGGCCAAATGGTTGCAGTTGAAGATCGGGCGACGGGATAGGGGCATAGCTTTCCTCAACTAATTTATCTAAACAAAATAATACCATAAGGGGAAGGTGGGGATGGAAAATGGAAGACGGGGTCGGGTCGCAGTGCAAAAGTTTTAACCATTACGCTGGGAGGACGTCACATGTTGCTACGTGGAGGCCATCAACGGGTCATGATTTACACATGTTTACACGAAATGTGGTGAGCGGGGGGAGGGTTGATAGGGGGGGGGGCGATCTCTTGTATGAATGAATGATTGCAGCGTTGGACCTGTAATTTATATGCAGCAGCAGCTAGAGAAATATGGATTTATGCGGTTGGTGGGGAGGGGAGAGCGGAATATACAGAGCTCGTTGGGTGGTCCACGTTTGGTGTCTGCAAAGCGCATGCCTTCCTCTCGTCAAATGTGGTTGTTGTTGTTGTTGTAGTTGGAATTCTCAAACTGTTTGCTGATGCCAACAAATTTGACGAACGTCGGCCAAACTTCAATCGATGTGCACGCCAAGAACAAAACACAAAAAAAAACAGAGGCAGCAGCAACAACAACAACAATGAAAGGATGGGCCTAGGCCTTGAAATAGATCTGACTCCTACACACATACACACACCCTCACATGTGTGTAGACTTTGGCACATGTGCGGATGGCCTGCGGGGCCTGGGCAAACTCAAGATTAAGATTAATTTTCTTTTGAATAATTCGGTAGAAAACTTTTCTCCTCTCGCTGAAAGGTTGATCAGACACATTCGGTTCGAACATGCCACCTTCCACCCTCCTCCTTCAAGTGAAGTTGCACAGGCGAAACGTTTAAAGTAAAGTATGTAGTACTGATGGATGTCGATCGTCAAATGAATCATTCCAATGATTTTGTTTTCGGCTCTTTTCAAAAGCCGCGTCATTGGGTAGTCAATGAGTCGACAAGTTGAGAAAATAGAAGGTGGAGAAAGAGTAAGACAAAAGGTTGATATATCCAAATGTATCTAGATGGATGGGGATATAAATTCTACTCAGGTAGTATTACCGTGCCCGAAACCGTTAACCGCGCAGATCCATTTCAAATCGCGTACCAGAAATGGAACCATAGCCAATACTAAATACTTTTTGGGAAAGGATCTGATGGTTTAGTACGAAGGTTAACGATATTTTAAAAATATCAAAAACGATTGAATTAATTTTCAAAATTCCCAAAATCATTATTTGATATATCAAGCCCACAAAATATCGAAATATCGTTATTTGCTAAAGCCACTAAAAGCTTTTAAGGGGTTATACACTTGCAAAGAATATGTTTAAATTAGTGTGATGTTTGTAACGCATTGACGAATGCATCTCCGACCCCATAAATTATATATATTCTTGATCAGCATCAACAGCCGAGTCGATATAGCCATGTCCGTGTGTCTGTTTCAGTTTTAAAGCTATTTAGACAAAACTTTGCAAAATGTCTTTTAATACACATAGGCTGCACATTTTTTGGAATCGGCCGGAAACGATGTCTTTATCATATAGCTGCCATTGGAACGATCGGTCCAAAAACTAGTACTAGTGAGAAAAACTTGTTTTTTTTCAATGGTAGCGTCTCCAAACTTGGTATTTATTAATTCTATATGCATCTACACAATTCTGAAAAGGTTTGATCTAAATTGGACGGCTATTGCATATTGCTGCCATAGAAACAATTGGATTGAAAGCTAGTTCTAGTTAGAAAAACTTTTTAATGGTAGCTTCTTTATACTTGTTAATCGCAAATAGCTTCCATATAACAATTGACTTCAGGCTTGGTCAGCCAAATGGTTAATGAAAGTAGCGCCATCTGTTGTTTATACTTTCGGCATCACCTGGATCAAATGACTGCAACAATACCTGCAATACATTTTATTTAATAAGTTAGCTAAAAATATTTTTTACATTGCAGACTAACCGATTTATTGTATAATATGTTAAATATAATCTACTCTTTATAAAACAAATTTGTATGCAATCACATATTTGTTTGGACCGCATATTTAAAATATGATTTCACCTAAAATCAGATGTCTACTAATGACACTTAGATCATGTAAAAATATTGATGAACACTGCTCCTGCAAATGATATCCCTAAGGTCCTTCAAAAAAAAGCGTTTGGCGATGATATGATATCTCTGGTTAAGATTAGTGGAAATCAATAAAATTAGTCAAATAGAATAATAATGGATTGATCGAAGAAACAGTCAAATATTTAATTTTTGATAAAATGGCGATTATGTTAAATAAATTGTTATATCGCAAATAATATTTCTTTGAACAATCCCTGAAATATATCGGACAAGCTTATGTTAAAATTTCAGACTGATCGGTTGAACCTTTTTTCAGATCGCATGATCATCGACTGTAAAACCCCTGTTTCAGAAAAACGCGTTTAGAAGAAGTTAGCACATAATTAAAATTCGTTTTCTTCAACTGACTTGTTGTCGTCAATTTCAGAGCCATAAGTTATACCCTCTGTAGTATTAGCGGATTCTAATAGCTTGAGTTGATGTTGTCGACGAGCCATTCTTCCTTCGCGCGTGTTTCCATACACTCTTGAGTTAGAGATCACGACAAGCTATGCGTCTTCGTTCTCGTCTTCGTTTTTCCGGAACGATTTGAAATTCATATCATATACTAAAAACATGCATTCATCAAGCACGTTTGTTCTCAAATCAATAACAATGAGTTCAATTTTTCGTGAACATTTTGTGTTTGTTTCATGAACATTTTGTTCTTATTTATAATATTCATCCATTTTGATAAATTTTTGAGAATTATGTGGAAACATATAAAACAAATATATACTACGATTGGAGACGCTACGATGGAAATCAAAAAGTTTTCCACAAAGACTTATTTTTGACCGATCGTTCCTATGAGCATATGCTATAGTAATCCGATTTTGATACATTTTCCAGAATTATGTGAAAGCATATAAAACAACAGTACCAAGATTAGTGACGCTACGATGGAAAACAAAAAGTTTTTCAACTAGAACTTGTTTTAGACCGATCGTTCTATGGCAGCTATATGAATAGTTATCCGATCCGCCGGTCCGACAATAGTCCGTAAAGAAGAGGCAAAAATTAGCTCGATAGCTTTAAACTGGAGACAGTCGCGTAGAAACAGACAGACGACAACGAGAAACGACGACGAAACAAAAAATTGCAAGAATATATAAGTTTATGGGGTCGGAAATGAATATTTCTATGCGTTACAAACTTCTGGGCAAAATTAATATACACTTTTCAAGTGTATAAAAATTTGCTTAATTTTGGAACACAGTCATCGGGTGTATGTAGTGGGTATAAGCAAGCAAGAGCCACCACGGGTGCATGCAATAACGCCCAGTGCGATAAGGCCCGTGGGCGTAATCGCACTCCCAAAAGTGCTATAACGCCCGTGGGCATTATAGCATAATAGAAAGTGCGATTACGCCACTGATGAGTGTGCAATAGCGCCCGCGGGCGTAGTTGCACTTTTAAAAGTGCGATAACGCCCGTTCTTTCTAAAATCTCTTAAATTTGCCTATTATTAATCAAAATCAAACAAAATACAAAAGTGAGTCGTCAATAAAAAACTGTTTATTTAGCAACATGCATTCTCCGCGCACTTATCTTATTATCAGATCCTCGATTAAACATGTACAACATTCGAAATCGGAACAGGCCATATATATATATATATATAATATATATATATATATAGTAAAGTGAGCAAAAAAAAAATGTAATGCGATAAATATATTGGAAAGGGAGTTTAAAAAAAAAATCGGCGGCCGATTCCCTCATTCCAATTCAATGTCATAGCAATCTTAATTTTTTTCTCGCTCAACAAAGGAGTACATATGAACGCAGTAAAAAAAATTTTTTAAGAAATTTTGAAATAAAAACTCTTTACTGCTTTGTCCATCTGGCAGACAAATAACTAAAGACCATATTCAAACATTTCATTAAATTCAATCTGTTAACACTCCTTTCAATGTTCTCATAGACTTGTAATATTTTTTCTTATTTATTTTTTAGTATAGTGCTTTTGTATCTTTTTCAATTTTCGAAGAGAAATAAATAAATAAGCATATATATATATATATATATATGGCCTGTTCCGATTTCGAATGTTGTACATGTTTAATTTTCAAAAAACGATTAAGGTAATAGGTATCAAACCAATAATTTGTTCTTACATTTAAGTCGATTTAAATCGCTTTAAACCTGATTCGAATTCGAGAAATATTTTTATACCATTTTCTTTTATGTTCTTTTAAAATGCTAAAGTGCAATAATGCCCGCCGGGCGTAATCGCACTTTCTATTGTGCTATAATGCCCACGGGCGTTATAGCACTTTTGAGTGTGCGATAACGCCCGTGGGCGTAATCGCACCGGGCGTTATTGCATGCACCCGCCACCACCACTTATATTCCTCACTTCTCCGTAAGAAACTGACATTGCTTTACTCTTTCAAGTATATTACCCACCCACATAAACCAAAACAATTATTTTTTTTTTAATTCTTACTGGATATAAACCCTTGAAGGACGTCTATGCCATGTTGCATCCTGTTCTATACAATAACTGTTATAAGCATCAGGGATGCAAACCGCTCGAGCATTGAGTCTGGTTCGGTTCAATGGTTCATGGAGGTTTTAGACCACCGGTTCGGTTCATAGCATGGTTTTTGGAGCAAGCTGTACCACGGTTTCGGTTCGGTTCGGAGGTTCACTCCCAGTTTTCAAAAATTTTTCTTTCTAATAAGAAAATGTTGACTTTTTTAAACTATTTTCCAAATTAAAGTCGTTAAAACTTTGAAAGTACATAAAATCGGATATGCAGACGCCATCCATAAGATTCAATATTAGCTTTGAGAGTATGAATGCAGTAGAAGACGTAAGCACATCGAGAACACCGAGAATCAATTGGATAGAATCCAGCCACGACAGATTGCTGTTCTATAAGAGGTAGTTAGTAAAACTCTACATTATGACAGACGCGTGAGCACTCTTAGTGGATGCATAAATTCCTTCGATAGTCTTAAAAAAGTATTTTAAGGAAAGAGAAGAGCTAAAGCGATGAACGGCTTTTCTTGTAGATGATATAGTTCAGAATTTTCCAACCGGCGCTGGTTTGGTTTACGAGCACGAATTAGCGGTTTGATACGGTTCGGTTCAGAACCGGTTTGGATCCCTGATAAGCATTAATGGCGCCAATTCTAATTGTTCTTTATGATAGGATATGCTTTAATTAAACTTGGTTTTTTTTAAATGTATTATTAAATAATTATAACATAACATTAAACTTTTAAACAGCATCGGCGCTTGGTTTTCAGCCCGGGAGGTAGCTGATTGCGTTTTGAATTTTATAGAGTAAACTACCCAATGTGCAATGAACAGAACCTGAGAATAAAATGTAAAAAAACCCCTATTTAGTCAAGAAAATAAACTAGAATATTTTGAATTTACAAATCCGATAAATTTTCAATTCCTGTTCTCATCTGGGTTATCTCGATAACTATAGAAACAGTTTAAGGGTATTTTCATCAAACTAAAAGCCATTAATCATTTTTTGGAGACAAACTAAAAAGCTGGGATTGCTGAGTTGTTCCATTTACCGAAATATAAGTCATCTTAATTACAACATTTCCAATAAACATTTCAAACCTCAATTCGGCAGCCCCCACAAGATCATTAGTATAAATCATTACCAAGTTGTCAACCTCAACACGAAAACGAATATCAGGTTCAAGTGGATCTCGGTCCAAAATAAATATAAATTCATTTTTAAATTTCGTTTAATCAATTGGGCGACATCCTGACACAGCAGTCGACTAATTATCCACACCAAACATAAATTCAAGCGATCGATGACAAATATTGTGACATGGCGCCGCATTGACGTTGGCCCCGGCCACTTGATGATGCCCGGTTTCTCCATCGTCTTCTCGTTCGATATTGTAGGTTAATGTGTGGTCGGACACTTGAGCGGTAGCGGTAGCCCAACGAATTTGGGAACTTGTAATTAGAAACTCGAGAAACAAAGCAACAATTGAGAACAAAGTGACAGAGAAACACACACACACGCACTTGGGGCAGGGCCAGTCAGTAGAAAATTTCGAACCAAATCAAAACACAAATTTTTTGTTCCTAGTTTAGAAGAATTGAAATTCACCCACCGAAACCAAAATGAATCGTTTAACCACTTTGACCTTCATGAAGATGAGCGATGCCCTGATGTCCGCTCGGCGAGCTAAGAACGATAAATGCTGCGATGATTCCAAATCGAAAAAGCAAGATTCCTGCCAAAAGGATTGTCGTCCACAGGCGGACTGCTGCAGAAAGGAAGATCCTTGCAAAAAGCCCGATCCCTGCAAGAAGGATTCGTGTCAGAGGGAAGATCCCTGCAAGAAAAAGGATGATTGTGGCAGAAAAGATTCTTGCAAGAAAGATACTTGCCCGAAGGAGGACCCTTGCAAAAAGCCAGACCCCTGCAAGAAGGATTCGTGTCAGAAAGAAGATCCCTGTAGGAAAAAGGAAGATCCATGCAAAAAGGAAGATCCCTGCAAGAAGGATTCGTGTCAGAAAGAAGATTCCTGCAGGAAGGATTCGTGTCAGAAAGAAGATTCTTGCAATAAAGATGGCAAAAAAGGTGGCAAAAAGGGTGACAAAAAAGGCAAGAAGGGCGGCAAAGACGAAAAAAAAGGTGGCGGCTGGTTCGGAAAGAAGTAAAAATCTAACGTTAAGCGTACCAGACATATATCAACCAACAACCTTACCCAACCCAATTTGAGCCTAAATTCTATATTACAAAACGTTAAAATTTAGCATAGAAACCAAAGAATAGTTGGACTATATCCAATTTGCCTGAAATTGACAGAAACCCCAATTTAATTGGAGAATTAATATGATCGAAGAGAACTCCTAAAAAGCAATCCTAATCACACTTGGTACGGAAGGGTCCTGCTGTTGTATAATTCAATGAACTATTCCAGTTATAACATATCGAATTAAGCAGAGGAACGATATTTTAAAGAAATATAAAGCAGAAGCCTTTCCCCAGATGACCCAGATGTATCAAACCCAACCTGTATATTATTAATATGGAATATGCAAAAAGTCCAAATTAAATGTCAAATATTTAGTAGATTTAGTTTCTCAATTCTCTTGCTAGTTTTAATATGCGACGAGCTTTGTTGGGCCATGATTCGTATCAAGACTGATTGTATTTTTCTAAGCAGTTCAGAAGAGACCAATCCTCAGCAGTCGCCCAATTTGGAGAAGTTTGTTCTGAGTCCAAACTATAATAAATATACTTAATAGATATCAAATTCGATAAAACAGAGGGCACGAGTTTACAGACATATGAATATTGACATAATCTCAACAGCTTAGACATGTACTCCGAACTGTCCCTATTCAATTGGAGGATATATGGTGCAGCAACAACGAGTACTTTTTGTATTTATTTTCCATCTCGCTATTAGCAAAATAAATTAATAATTTGAACTCTAAGAAAAATTCACATTAAATTTAGATTCCCTCTATTTTGGTATTATCGTTTCACAATATTGTTTGTCGCTGATACACGGTGAGAGTCGCTATTTTGTTTGCTTGTGTCCTGGAATTTACTATATAAAGTTCTAAATGGGCACCTCAATAGTTTCGGAGTTATACATTTTTTTCTTATTTATTTTAATTATTTGGAAAATTATTTTAAAAATGAAAAAAAAAATTATACCTTTTCGCGGTAAATAATTTTTGTTTAAAAAATTTAGCGATTTGTTAGGAAGCGTTATTTTAAAGTGTGAGTAATTTTGAAGATAGGGATCTAATGCAATTTTACATATTTTTTTTATAAATCCTTAATTTTCCAAAATTATTTTTGACCGCAAATTAGTAGTTTTTCGGGAAAACCCTGAAATTTTTTTAACAAAGATTGCAAAAATATTATTTCAACCCAAAAAACTCCGAGTGGAAATTTTTCATGGAATCACCTTTTGTTTCTTCTGTCGCAGCGTTTGTCACTGAGCCGATTTGGATGACATTTTCTGTGAATAAATTTGTGGGTCCGTAGATGGTTTAGGTTTTCAATTGAACTCGATAGATGGCGCTGCAATCGGCTTAATATACGGTTCAAAGGGTGGTTCAGAGCCATATCTCTGAAACTATTAAAGCAATATACTTTAAATTTGGTGTGTAGGTAAGTAAAACAAGTAAGAAAGTCGGTCAAGCCCGACTGTAATATACTCTGTACCTGTTTGTGTGTAACTGATAACTGAGAGCGGCGCAGTCCCATTCGATCCTGCCGTCAAGCAAGGTCCAATTGGAAAATTACCAGTTAGCTATTGCCCTCTCGCTCTCTCTTTCTCGTAAGTTCTACCAATCGCTGTGGTATTGTTGTTGTCGTTGGTTTTTATTTTCTTTTACGTATAGCTCTAATATCGTTCATCTGATCAAAAAACGATGTATGGCGGGTCGATTCATAATAAGTGTTAGGGTATATGTCTAAAATGTTTAAACTATCTATCTTGAAAATTGTGCGAGTTATTTCGTTTTTTTTTTTTTAAATTGAAAATAAACTTGATCTGCCTGCAGGTATAAGAATTATATGTTCCATACACTTCAAACCTCTAGCTCTTACCATCTCTGAGATCTCTTCGTTCATACGGACAGACGGACATGTCTATATCGAGTCGGCTGTTGATGCTGATCAAGAATATATATACTTTATAGGGTCGGGGATGCTTCCTTCTGGCTGTTACATACATTTGCACAGACCCAATATACTCTGTGTACCTTCGGTACAGAGTATAAAAAGTGGCTTAGAGCCAGGTTATAGAAATTATTTATTTCCCAACCCAATCGGGTTGATAATATAAAGTTATTAATTTTCCTGGAGACTACCCGGTTCTGAACCAGTGTTAAAAAGTGGTTCAAAAGTGATTCAGAGCCATATATCAGTAATTATTTAAGCTATTAACTTGAAATTTGGTGTTTAGGTTGATAATCGGCCCTGTTCCGAATTTCGAGTCGATTTTCGTGTAAACGTTAGTATTTTGCCATAGAATTCAATAGCATTGTATAGAAGGTGACAAAAAAATCTACGGTTACAAGATCAGGTATTAGAATTCTAAGAATTGTTTGAGCAGCTGAAAGCGGCTGCTCAATTCCAAGTGAATCCAATTCGAGAGAAAAAGACAACGGAATCTAGTAACCACAGATTTAATTGTCACTTGCATATACTTTTATTCAACTTGAATTCGAAATACAAACGTTTACACGAAAATCGACTCGAAATTCGGAACAGGGCCCATAATGAAGTAAGAAATTTTATTGTTTCAAGACCGATTCCGAACCCGATTGAACCGGTTCAAAACTGCTTCAAGGCCATTTCTCTTAAATTGCTTCAGCTATTTATTTACATCTTGGTGATTGGGTTGGTAACAAGAAGTTAGTTATTTTCCGGTATCAAAATCGTTTCTAAACCAGTCTTAATAAGTAATTCCTAAGCTATTTGAATCGATCGATTACATCTCAACTTCAGCAATTCTGTCGCTCAATCATGAGTGTTGCTTGATAAACAGCCTCCCACTTAATCATGTTAAGTGTAAATACCTAACTTTTCATCGAAATACGCCATATCTCTACGACTATGTTATAGATAATAAATTTCTAAAACGCCTTTATAAACTAGACGACCTGAGAATTCAATTTCATCCCAAGCTATGCTTCAACAGTCACATATCTGTCATTTCAAACAAAGCTATGGGATTTCTTGGGTTTATCAAGAGATGGCTTAAGAAACATCTTTATATCTTTCTGGTCAGGCCTATTCTTGAGTATGGATCATGTGTCTGGTCCCTGCACTACCAAAAATATCAGGACCAACTCGAATCTGTTCAAAAACAGTTTCAAATTTTCGTCCTCCGTGGGTTAACCTGGGATTCAAAAAGGCATCTACCTCCATATGAGATTCAAAAAGGCATCTACCTCCATATGACCGTAAATTACGCTTATTGGATTTACTATCCCTCAATAATCGCAGGATTTATTTTTTACATCACAAGCTACTGTCAGGGGAAGTTGACTCAAGCGGTCTGCTTAGCCTAATAAGTTTTGCGCTTCCGGCAGGTGTAACGAGTAATTATGTCCCGATTTATTTATATCCTTGTCTCACAAACTATGTTCATTACGAACCCTTTCGTAACCTCTGTCTTAATTACAATAAATACTACCATCTTTTCTCATTAAACTCTTCTTTTTTAGATGTAAGGAATAACCTATTTTCTAATTGTAATTCTTAATTATTTTCTGTCAAGTTTAACTGTACTTAGTTAAACTATAAACAATGAATCAATAAATAAATAATTCAAAGGTTATTTGGAGTCAAATCTCAGAAATAATTTATTTTTGAATATGATGGTTGGTGTTTGGATTAATAGTATGGATTTATTTATTTTCCAGGGGACATACCGGTTTTGAACCAGTTTTAAAAGTGGTTCGGAGAAATATCTCAGTAATTATTTATGTTAGGAACTTGAACTTTCTTGTGTTGATTAATAATTTGCAGTTAAACACTCAAATTGAGCCGGTTCAAAAGCGCTTTAGGGCCATTCCTGAGATATCATTTCAGAAATATACTTCAAATTTGGTGTGTAGATAAGTTACATATAAAATACATATAAATAAAATATATATTTACGCGTATCTTTACGCTTCTTTAAGAAAAATTGAAAATATATATTCATATGTATAAATAAGTGTATCACTGTGCAACCCAAAAGAGTTCATCATGTCGAGAAAAAAAAATGTAAAGAATAAAAATTGTCCTATGAACAAACAATTTTATAATAAATCGAAAAAAATTAAAATTTTTGTGAAAAAGTTAAAAGTTTAATTTTATGTTTTTATGTATTTTTATTGAAGAAATCGAAGGAAACTGCAATAACTACCAAACAAAAATTCAGTTCTATGGGGTTAAAGGACAATTTTAAAGATTTAGGCCTAAAACTATGTGAAGGAGTAATCCAATTAAGTTGGTTTGTTCTTACTGGTTGTTAATTTTAGCATAAGCTACAACTTCGCTGGAGACATGAAAGAGAAATTCGAAATGGTTTACGAGATTAAAAAATCTTAAATTCTTTCGAAAGATTAAACTTATAAGCGCAATACAAAAAAACGGCAGCGAACCAGAGAAAAACCAGATAATGTTTATATACTACCATCATATCCTTTAAGATTTTTTGGTCTCGACACGATCAACTCTTTTCTGTTGCACTTATTTGCGTATCTTCGTTTTTTTTTAAACTTTTAGGTAATTAGCGTTAGGCTTGGAGGTAATTGGTGTAAAAGTTTTAAGGTGGCGCTATAACGGGAACTACCAAAACCGACCAATTTTATTTTTCTTTTGTTGATACCCAAAATTTTTTTCAGTGTAGGTCACCAATTTCAAAGACGTTGATTAACTATCTGTCAATGGTTTTTTATTTCACGGCTCTAGCTGCTCTGGTACCCGAGCTATAGCAATTAATAAAAATGCTTATCAAAAACGTATTATTAGCGATATTTCTTGGACATTGCATAAAAGTAACCCAAACTGAGGCACAACAATTTTTTGTTCAACAACTCTATTGAATTAAAAAGGCCGCCCCCTTCCCTTATACGTCGTAACCCTTTACCGAAAACCTTGTATTTCGTTCTGAATAGTAGGGTATGTCCGTTTTTTCTAATACCGAGAACGGCGTTTGAGAACCACCCGGTCTTGATTTTGGAACGGAAGGAAATAAATTCCTGACCTCCCACCCCAAGCGATATCTACCTACTGGAAGAATCTTCAGCAATAAAAAATGTTTGCTGAGGTATAAGAACAACTAAAAACAAAGTATGTCTATTAAGTTTATATACATATAAATGACAGACTGTCAATCAATTATTAGTTTGGAATTTAACAATATAGGAAAATTTTTGTATGTAAAATCTTCAGAAAATCATTCTCGTTTGTTTTTTTTTTTTGCAAAATGAATCGCCTAGCTAGCAGCTTGACATTTATGCGTATGAGCGATGCCTTGATGTCCGTTCGACGGTCTTCTGGTCAGAAAGGTGAAGGGAATAAGAACGATCCCTGCAAGAAGGAAGAAGAGAAAAAGGACCCTTGCGAGGAGGAAAAGGAGAAGAAGGACCCTTGCAAGAAAGAAGATGATAAAAAGAACCCTTGCAAGAAAGAAGATATAAAGGACACTTGCGAAAAGAAAGATAAGAAGAATGATGTCTGCGGACGAAGTTAGTTGTATTCTAATGCGATAAGACTAACCTTACACGCTGCTAACTCCAATTACTATTTTTCTGCCAGGCAAACCAAACACAGCACCACGCTGCAAGACGCCACCCGGTGGTGCAGGAGACAAATGTAGTGGAAAAAATAAAGGCAAAAAAGGCGCCAAGGATGCCAAGTCGGCGGCCAAGGACGACAAGCCAGCGAAAAAAGGAGGCTGGTTTGGAACGAAGTAAAGCCCCACAAAACTTAGCAGGCATATACACAACATTTCATAATCGATTTGAGCTCTGAAATTTAAGTGACAATCTAAAATTTCCGTAGAAACTTTTGTAAAAATTCCACAACTCGTCGGCAGATGATGCGCTCTGCGAATCCACTGCTTCAACAATGTCGACGTTTCCTAATGGAGATGAGCCATCAAACGGCAAGGAGGGGCTTAAGAACAGGACGTGGTAAGTGAGCGTTTGGCATACTGGGTTGAAGGCGGTTTGGTCAGGTGGATAAAGAAAAGTAAGAAATAGGTTGATGTGTAGATTTTTGTTTGAGCTAAACTCAATATGAGTGAGGGAATAAGTAGCTGTTTATCGATCGTAGGGACTCTGCGTTCTTGCGAAAAGTACGCCCGTTATTTGGTGGAAATAGCAAAAAAAAACCATGCACCGTTTAGTTTTGTCGTTGGGAATATAGTGCACTCCGATCAGTATAGATCTATTGTGGCCCACGCTGAGTTTACATCTTTTTTACAGCCCTATTTCCTGTATGAATGTCACGATTTGTTTGGGTTCTAGGTTGCTTTTACAGTTGGGGTGTAGGCTATGTTTCCCGAAACTGTTCGATCTACGTCTTGCCAGAGCATCGCTCATTCATCCGATTCATCCTTTTTTTCGCAGTATCTGCAAAGTTGACTGTTTGTTATCCCCATTCTATATAGGTGACTCTGCAGTCTGCAGTGTTCTGTGTAAAGCCCTGTCAGCATCCTGAATGCGTTCTTTACTAGTTGGATTAATTTTTGGAACTTTTTGGGATCGTGTTTCACGATTATTATTATAGAGAAAAAACGACTGGCAGAATTGTATTACGATCGGAATGGAGTTTATACCGCTTTGTACTTAAAATTTTAAGTATATTTTATTCTAGGGTGAATAAACAAACATTCTTGATTCAAGAATTTTTCGCACTTACAGTCAGCGAAAAATTCTAGTACATAATTTCTTAGATTAAGTACGAAATCATCTTTAAATGACGAGACAAAAGAGTATGCAATGAAAAATGAGAAATATTTCTACGCGAATCTTTCCTTAAAGTTCTCAACTGGTTCTGTCACTTACTTATTGGATGTACGTATAGATTTCTGGCCTTCAGTTATACCTTCTTGGACTTTGATTCGCTCAAGGCAATAAGATCCTTGCAGCCATATCGATTTGATAAAGAGACATCGTTTCAAGCACAAGAATTTAATAAGCCTAAACCAAGAACCTTTTGTACTTATTTTATGTATTCTTATTTGGTTGCAAGAATGTTTTTTTTTTCTTTTTTATTAAAAAATATTTTACTATTACTTTAATTACGCAAATTCTTGTTTTGCGAGTTAATCGGAATTAGCTCAAGACTTTTACGATCTAAAAGTATGTTCGTAATGTACTTAATATATCTCGGAACGATCTAGAATCACGTATTTCGGGATCGAAAAAATCATTCTTGATATAAGAACTTAGTATGTTGTATTGACACTGTACTTGATTCAAGTACAAAGTGCATGGTTTTTTTTCTGAGTAAACCCCCTGGAATTTTTCCAGGTGGTTGTTCTAAGCATTCTCTAATCATTTCTAAGCAGTTCTTTAATAGTGTGCTTGCATATGCCGCAATAAGCTTCTGGTCCTATTATTGTGGTGGCTGCACCCTTGCGCGCAAACTCTTCCTCCATTTCATTTTCGGGAATGTTGTTGTGTCTCGGTATCCAGCGTATGGACAGGTTATTCCTGCTACCTAATTGCTCCAATTTATTCTTTGTCTCCAAGACCAACTTGGGCTGCCATGCTATCCAAAAGGATTTCTATTTATCTATTATGGTAGTTTTTTCCCATATTAAGGTCCGCGCATCCGGGAGATGGCACATATTTCGGCTTGAATATGAGTCTTCTCGTTCTCGGTCCAGCGCCTTGGGGTGTTAGAGACTCGTCTGTGTACCATTGAATTGTGTGTGGTTTCATTTTGTATGTTTCATCTAGGGATATCCAATCTTTCTTACTAGTTTTGTAAACAGTGAAGTTCCTGTCAAAGTGAAATTCTGCTACCATTTCGACTCTGGGCTGAAGTATTATAGGGATTTCCTTCTCCAACTTTTCAGAGTCTTTTAGGTTCCTGCCTATGTATCTATGTACGAGTGAACCAACAGTACCAATGGATTTGATGGGGTTTAGGTTGTGCCCAAACTCCTTGCACCAATCTGTCATTACTCTCATCTCCTTTGAATTATGTCACACAGAGTTTCCTCATATTTTCTCCTCGGTATTATAACTATGTCATCGGCGTATCCCTGACATGTTATGCCCTTCCACGAGAGTCTCTGTAAGAGTACATCTACTATTAGGCTCCACAACAGAGGGGAGGCATGCTCTTGTTGTGGTTACCGTGACGGACTTTCCATCTTCTACAACAGAGGCTTCCCTGCACCGTAGAAGTGAGTCAATCCCTCTGCCTATTGTGGGTTTATTCCCCTTCTAATAAGGGAGTTCTTCGCAGCACTATGGGATGTGATGTCAAATGCTCCCCCGTTGTCTAGGAGGACGCACAAAGCTACATACTTGTCGAGTATCTTCTAAAGTTGATAAAGTGCCGTGTCTGTTGATCGGACTGCTCTAAACGCTTGGTGTGTTTATTGGAGGGGTGTCGCCCTCAGCAGCGTTTGTCTTATGCTATTATCCACTAGCTTTTCTACCGTTTCTGTAAAAACAATATAAGGCTGTTGGATCTGAAGGACTTGGGATAGCAATATCTTTCTTCCCTGCTTTGGGGATGAAGAATCCCCTGGCTCTGCGCCATGCACGTGGGATTTATCCAGTTGTCAGGCAACTTATTCCTGAGAAGTGGTAGGAGCTTGTCCTTCCCCTCCTGCGGGAATGCTGTATATATGTTATCTGGAAGGTTCCAATTGCCCACTTAAGTCTTCCTGCCGTTACTATACTTGGCTACTGCCCAGTCTGACTTATTAGAGTGAGAATAGCTCTCCTGATCGACCCCTGACACCTCCACGGGGATGTCTCCCCGGAAATGAGTGTCTAACAGAAGGCATACTCTCTCCTTATCGCTTGCTGTATAGGTGTCGTTGCCCTTTTTAAGCGAGATGTTTCCGACCGGGCTTTTCTTGGACAGGGCTCTGTGGAGCCTTGCCCCTTTTTCGTGTCTTGAATAGACTCCCTAAATATCCTATCATTTTTTCTTTTGGCTTTCCTCACTATTTTATAGTGTTAGGCTATGCTTGTACGTTTCCAGGATCCATTCCTTTTAACTTCGTTAAAGAGTATTCGGGTGTTCTTCCTGAGTTTCTCCAAGATGGTCCACCACGAAGCATTGTTTTCTTTTCGCGCCTTACTGAGAGGACAATTCAATTAATAGGCATCGATTATGCATTTATTCGTCTCATTGACGGCTATTTATAGTTCTAGGGGGTGTTTCGGCAACCGTATCCATTGTTGTGTGTTCATTTCTATACAAAGTGGATCAATCTGTGAACTGACATAGATTTTTCTAGGGAGACCCTTTATGTAAGGGTTTAGTGACCTACTGGAGAAGTTGAGGTCAAGGACCTCTTCTCTAACTCGAGTTACAAATATCGGGATAAAACCGACATTACATATTTCCAGGTCAAGTCTGGATTTGAATTATAGAAGCACTCACCTCGATCGTTTACGTCGGAGATGGGCATTTGCGTCACATCCGACTTCAAGAGGCCGATACTTCCACAGCGAAGTAGGCAGAGGTCCTGACCATGATCCTGCCTTGCTTCAGCTCGGAGGTCGCTAATCCCTGCAGAGTAATTCTGAAAGGTCCCAGATTACCTTCGATTCTCTAGTGTACAGGTCCTTTTTAAATCATATTACAACTTCCACAATCGATACCTACTTCAATCAGTGTTCCCCTGACTAATAGACCACACTTTTTCTCACTCCTATGCCTTTCTTCTAGTTATGGCCACTAAAAAAACTGACGACAAATCCAAGTCCGGTATAAATACTTCGCAGAACGATAAAAACAAGATGAAGAACAAGGATAATGAAGAAGACAAGTCCAAGAAGCTAGACAAAAATCTATGCATTACACTGCTAGGAAATAGACGAGAACGTGAAAAAATTCAAGCACAGGCAGAAACAGATGAAGGAGTAAAGGGAAAAGATGAACAGGAAAAGAAAGCAAAGGCAAAGGAACCAGATGCAAAATCAAAGGAATCGGATGCGAAAGCAAAGAAACCAGATGCTAAATCAAAGGAATGCGATCCGAAAGCAAAGAAACCAGATGCTAAACCCAAGGAACCTGAAGCAAAAGCAAAGAAAGCAGACGCCAAACCAAAGGAACCCGAAGAAAAAGCAAAAAAACCAGATGCTAAATCAAAGAAATGCGATCCGAAAGCTAAGAAACCAGATGCTAAATCGAAGGAACCTGAAGCAAAAGCAAAGAAAACGGAAGCTAAACCAAAGGAATCTGATGCGAAAGCAAAGAAACCAGATGCAAAGTCAAAGGAACCCGTAGCAAAAGCAAAGACGACAGAAGCGAAACCAAAGGAATCTGATGCGAAAGCAAAGAAAACCGATGCAAAACCAAATGAACCTGAAGCCAAAGCAAAAAAACCAGATGCTAAATCAAAGAAATGCGATCCGAACGCTAAGAAACCAGATGCTAAATCGAAGGAACCTGAAGCAAAAGCAAAGAAAACGGAAGCTAAACCAAAGGAAGCCGCAGATAAAGCAAAGAAACCAGATGCAAAACCAAAGGAACCTGAAGCAAAAACAAAGAAACCAGATGCAAAGTCAAAGGAATGCGATCCGAAAGCAAAGAAACCAGATCCTAAATCGAAGGATCCTGAAGCGAAAGCAAAGAAACCAGAAGCAAAAGAAGCAGCAGCAAAAAATGTTGTTGCCGAAGAAAAGAAGGGCGAGTCTTCGCTGGACGATAAAAAAAAGAAGCAGAACGAGGTGAAAGAAGACGAAAAGTCCAAGAAGCCAGACAAAAGTGATTGCATTACTTTGCTAACAGAAGCCGAAACAGATGCAGGAGAAGGAGGAATAGAAGTACGTGAAGAGAAATCAGAAGCAAAGGAATCGGACACAAAACCCAAGAAACCCAAGAAACCAAAAGATATTGGTGACGGTGAAGATGAGGAAGACGAGCACGAGTCTTCAAAGCCTGCCAAGAAGAAAAAGACAAAGAAGAATACTTGCAATACCACCCTAAATGTCCAAGCTGTCAAGTCCGATAAGATCGTTAAAAAGAAGAAAGCAAAAACTGAAACGGAAGACACGGAAAAGAAATAGTACAAAAGCAACTTCCTTTATCTGCCTGGTCAAAATTTTAGCTTAAATTTCAGAACTTAAATCGCATGTTTATAGTAAAACTTAAAACAAAATTTTTTTTAAATCATGCAGTTTATTTCTTTGATATTCCTGTTACTAAGAGGGGGAAGTACTAATTGCTAAGCCGTAAATAAATAACATGGGTTGGGTTAGGTTAGATTAAGCAAAGGCCATAGGGATTTGGTTCTAGGTTATGACCTTTCTGTCAATTCCTTCTACACTTCAGTCCAAAATGTGTCTAAAAAGTGAGATTAACAGATATAAAATGAGAACCGAGATGAAGTTGGAGACAAACTCATTCTCTCGCCGCGTCTTCGCGAACAGCCAGTTCCCTGTTATGGCACTAAAAACAGTTGAGCAGTCATGCCTGCCGAATCTACATAGATCTGTTAAGCGCTTTGCTCGTAGAATTGCCCATGTTTGCCTTGCAATTATATAGGTTAAGAGTGTTTGCCACTACTAGTTTGTTTTGAGCTTGAAGATATTTCTTAAAAAAGGTGTATAAACGTTGCCATAGGCATACCTAAGTTCTCCCTATTGGGAAAGATTTTGGCGGTATTGCCCAGCCTCGCAAATTTGTCTGTTTCGCAGTTGCCCTTGATATGCCGGTGGTCTGGTAGAGGTGGATGTCGGACTGCTCTGACATCTCTTGGAAATGATTGTTTTAATAACACTAGTTTGCAAAATTAAAAAAAATTAAAAGACCCATTGAAGCCGGTATTTTTATACTTGTTCCCCGTAGTGTAAAAAGGTATACTAAGTTCGTGCAAATGTATGTAACATAAAGTATATATATTCTTGATCAGCATTAATAGCCGACGCGATATAGACATGTCTGTCTGTCCGTCCGTCTGTATGAACACCTAGATCTCAAAGACTATAAGAGCTACTGATCAAATGCAGTGTAGACTCGTATTGTCTGCACGCAGATCAAGTTGGTTTCAAATTTTGGCCACGCCCCTCCCGCTAGCTTCTTTGGTCCTTCTAGACATATATTTGAATCATCATTACTTATCGATCTGCCATAAATTATTTCCTGATCAGATGAACTATAGTAGAGTTGCCAGCACCTAAATTTAAAAAACACTTCATATCCCCCACAATGAAAATAGATAGTTTGAACCGTCTAGACAAATATTTGAATCATCATTACTTATTGACCCATAATACACCGTTTCACGGTCAGATGAACTATCGTCGAGTTCAAAGCAAATCAAATAATTACGCATTTTGTGATTTACTAATATATTCTTTAATAAATATTTCCCTGAGTAACGGGTATATTGAAGTCGAGCAGGGCCGACTTCAACTTAGGCTCTCGTTTATTTAAAGTTTATAATATGTTATTGCAAGTTTCTTGACTTAATAATTGTGTTAATGACTGCTAAACTTTAGAAGAAATGTTTGTTGTTTTTTTGCCTTGTGAGTATGTGTGACGGTCCAATAACACTGTGCAAGTCAGTTCCTCTCTATTTTCGGTCCTAGGAATAATACTTCTTTATAACTTTTATGAACTTCACAATAGCTTTATTCAAACATAAAAAAATTTTTTTTTATTAATTTAAAAATTTCTTGTAAAAGGCCACATTTCAGATGGCATATACTATATGGTTCATATAAATAAGGCAGCTTTTCAAAAGCATTTTCAGACATTTTCAATAGTGTTTCGATTCATATGAAGTATTTTGCCGAAATGAATTTTTATGCCATCTGGAAAGAGGCCATATTATCGTAAAAGGCATTTATGTTCTTTAATTTACTATTTACAGAATTTCAATACCATCGCGCTTTGAAAATGTATGGTAATAAACTAAAAAAAATTTAACACGTTTTGACATCGATTCGTCAACATCGATTATTGTCGATTAAATTAGATCTCAGAGACTTTAAGAGCTAGAGCTACGGTTTTTTCAGCGTAGACACGTATTTGGTTTCAATAGAAAATGTTGAATTACTCCTACAATTTCACAGACATCAATCTCGTATTTAACATAAGTTATTCTTCTATTCCTAAATTTTGTTTGGCACATAGGGCATGGACCTCTTCTCTATTCCCACGAACTCTTTCCCAGAGCTTTCCATTTAGCAGGTTTCATTCCATTCCATTTAGCGGGTTTCATTCCATTGCCAGCCAAGAAATCCGAAATGCTGGTCTAATTCAATCGGCTGTCCATCCAATATCAGCACCTGGGATTGTCTGGAACGGATGCTTAGCGATTTAGTTTTGGTCTTGATAATATTAAGACCCAAATGTTGTCTGCATAGTCCAGATGCGGGCGGCATAGCAAAGAACACCTCAGCAACCACCATTATAAATTGGATGGGAGTCTGAACACATCCCCACTGGACGCCACTCAGGACTGGAAAAGGCTGTGAAAGCTCTCCTCGTATGTCGTTTTAATGAGGGAAATTATCTTTTCAGTTATCCCCGCTCCTTCGCAACCCCTGCCTGTTGTCGCACTTACGTAGGTCGTCCTTTTTGTGGATTTTTACTAAAATGCCCTCTGACCGTTCCGAGGGGAGCTGTTCGATTTCACATGCCCGCTGTATTATCCGGAATAGTAAATCCTCCGCTGTTACAGGTTGCATTTAAAGAACTCCGCTGCTATGCCGTCGACACTGGCTGCTTTGGGTGATAGATACCTTAGATCAGTGTAGGGCTGTAGCAGCGGTGTCAGCACACCAACAGCATAAGAACGTTGGGCTGCTGTCAATTCGTATCGGTTGCCACGCACACATGCATAGCTAAAATGTGATTGTATTGTTAGCCCATCACTGCCTTAGATACCTGCAGATACCTCACTTTTGAGGACTGCTGCAAAGTGCGATCGCCATCTAAAATATATCAACATATAATATATATCTATATTTATTTAAAAATTTCAACTTTTTAAAATATTTGGGGTCACTGTGCAGAGCGCAGTTCAGAGCGAACTTGGTACAGAGGTTCTGTGCTGCACAATTTATTTATCTTGCTCTTAACCCTCTCTTGTGCCCTCAGAGAAGAACTAAATATATGCATGCAATGTAGTTAGTTTTTATGATTGTTACATATTTAAATATAGTTTGTTTTTACAATATCATTGAATTTGTACCCCCTACCAAATTTGAACCTTCTCTGACTTGCCGGTAGCCTCATCTAAACCTCTAAGAAACCAATGCCGACTAACTGCTGCATACAAAATTACAAAATTACCAGACATACACTATATCATTATTGTGTTGCCAGCGGCAACGGGTCCAGGTTCGGCTGTCGACATGAATCAGTTCTCTATATTTTACTGCAAGATCATAAAATGAAATGCTCGCAGACATTATAAAGCCATAAAGCAGAAACTAAAATTCAAGCAAAAAGAGCATAAAAGTGATAAAAGTGAATTTTCCATGGGCAGTTTACGATGCCCTAACTCTTACCATATGGAAGAGAGATAGAGAGGAGGAGCAGCAGCAGCGGGGGCAGCCGAAAATGAGTGAGAAAAATTCGATAATAGAAAAATCGTTTAAGAAAATTATTATTGCATTATTTTTGGGGAATCACTGCATTGTATCAACTGGCGGGTGCTTAAAAGTTCTCTCTAGTCTGTTCCCCGTGACCCCCACCCCCCCTTTGGCAGCCATGACAAAGTTTGGCAGAAGCGGGAATTCATAAATTTGGTTTCTTCCTCCCACTTCGGCTACACAGATTTTTATGGCAATTCAATTGCACTGCCACTGAATTTGGTTTCCTGCAGTTTGCTACCGTATGGCGATGTAAGATCTGAATTTGATGTAAACAAAATATAAAAAAAAATCCCCGGCACCACCGGTCATGGGTCGCACTTGTCGGCCCAAAGACTCAATAGTGGAAATACATTTTTCTTTTTGTACATTTTTGCCTTGGTGCGTCGAATCGATCGGGGTAATTTATGGTGGCCCTCGCTTGTCGAATTGTACAGACATGAATATATTTTTGTCTTGGTTTTTTCGTTTTGGGTAATTATTACTTTTTTCCAATGTAAACAAATTGGGCGCGGCTAATTTTAGTTAAAGAGATAATTCTTTTGCTTTTTACGATATTTGCGGCCTCATTTTGTTGGCAAAATCGAAGGAATTTTTATAATGAGGTTAGCAAGCAACAAAAAAAATAAATGTTAAAATATATATATGGAGTGTGTTAATAAACCGCTTAAAGTGTGATACGGATTGATATTATGGCGATACCAAAGGAGTAAAGATATTAAATAAACCTTTGAAATATTACCAAGCAAAATATGCAGGTTATAATAATGTTAACTAAGAACTTAACTAATATCATTTATTAATTAAATCACTTAATAACAACAAAGCCTCGTGCATTATTCAGATTCACAATGTTTGCCTCAAAAACCTACCAAAATGCGCACCCGCTTACTTAACCCAAACTATTGAAGCGTATATTAAACCATGGAAAGTCGCCAAAATCATTCCCATTCCAAAACCTAACTACCCTGATAATTACCGACTGATTAGTCTGACATGTGTCTTTTCAAAAAATTAGAGCATGTAATGAAAACCAGGCTAAGTACTTATATCTTACCCAAAGTCCAGTACAAATTAAGAGCATTTCTAAACTGCATTCATCCTTTAGACAAATTGACACATTTTGTTGAAGAAGATATGCATCAGAAAAAATCTTTAAATCTTTAGAAACCTATTCAAAAATCTATAAGTTCTAGATAGTTATTTACTTATCTTTAAACTGCTAGAAATTTCCATAATACTCTACAGCTTGGGTCCTTAAACATTGTGATGATGTTTTTCTATCACAATATTAAAAAAAAAGTTCAAATCGCTTTCCACAAACTGTTACGGATACCATTTGACATTAGGAAAATATATAACTCCATATAACCGAAGGTTTTAAGTTCATATCTTAAAAATTCCACATATATTGCTCTATATCACTCTTAAAACGGTTCCAAACCTACGCATAAAATTTTAGCAACTTTTAAATAGGTTGAGATATGGCTTGGGACCACTATTAAACTGGTTAAGCGGATTCGGAACCGTCCATCACACAATTAAATATCTGGCTCCAAATGTCAAAAGGGCACACCAAATTTTTACAATACAGGTAATTGGAAATAAAACGAAACTGATAATTGTTAAAATTATTGAGAGCATAAGTTAAAGTCGGCTCTACTCCACTTCGATATACCAGTTACTCAGGAAAAATATAATTTAAAAATCTTTTATTATCTCTTTATCCGCCGATGTTTGAAAACGCTTGCAGTTTCTTTATTTCAAGACTTTTTGCAAAGAGGAAATAGCATAGAAACAGTCAGATGGACAGACAGACAGACAAGGCTAGATCGACTCCACTATAAGTCTAGCATTTCATAAATTCGCCCTTAAAGAATAACTAGAATCAAATTCTCTTTTTAAGATATAGAAAAAAAATTTATAAAAAGTGGTTTTAGTTCTATTGGGTATTTTGAAACAATTTAAATTTTTGCATATTAAAACAAATTATACTTGTTTTGGTGTACCGAATAAAAATCGAAGTACCGTATCGAAACCAAAAACCGAAATAAACTGAATACCGAAATTCTTATTTCGTTACGTTCCGGAACCGGTACAGAAGCCGATATTAGTTTCGGGATTTTAAACTACCCTCTGCAGGGGTATAAAATCAAGTTAGAGCGTAGCAGTCGAGTGCCCCGACTGCGAAATACCCTTCACGTTTCATTGTAACTGTTTTTATATGCATTTAACACATACACAAGCAGTTTATGGCTTACGACTCCACTCGCCCTTCCTGTTGGATGGCTGAAAATTTTTTCTTCCAAAACTGCCTTATTTTTCAACCGATCTGATTGTGCGTTTCAGAATAGATAGATATTAGTTCTAAATTATTTTATTTAAAGTAACAAGGAAATTGTTTTATATCTGAAACAAACTCGATCTGCGTTTGGTTTACGTCTACTTACACGCCAAAGCATGTGGCTCTATCTTTATAGTCTCTAAAATCAACGCGTTTATGCAGACGGACAGACAGTCGAACAAACAGACAGACGGATAGACAGACGAACATGGCTATGTTGATTCGGCTGTTAATGCTGTTCAAGAATGTATATACTTATATGGTCTCAAATCTTTCCTTCTGCCTGTAACATATTTTGCATAACTTCGTTATACCTTTTTACAGGATATAATTATATTATATAAATCATAAGCCTGTCAATTCTTGTTAAGCCCAGGTGGGTAGCTGATCCTAAGGGGGAATGCCATAACTCCACAACTTTATCGATATCGAAAATTTGAGAAAAGCGAATTAACATCCATGTGATTTGTTCAGATGTCAAATCTAAATCAATTCTAAAGAAGTTGCTTTGCCGGTTTCCTTGAAGATCGATTCAAAGTTTACATCCCGACATATTTTGCAATTTGGATGAAATGTAATTTCCCTGGTTTTCAATAGGTATACACACCCAGAGAAAAAGCATATCGTAAAAATTAATACAATCATAGTTAATTTTACTATGCTGTTTTCAAATAGCAAATGTATTAAAGTCCAATAGAAAGCGCTTTGATTTAACTGAAAACATTCTTAACCACTGAAGTTAATATGAATATAGTAAAATCAAAGTAAAATTCACTTAAAATTAAAAATTGCTGTATTCAGATTAAAGTAAAATCATATTTATTTCAAATATACGCAAATATGTATTGCTTAACTATGTTAATTATTATTTTTAAATATGAGTAATATTGCATTTAATAGGTTTTATCATAAAAATAAAGTTTTGTATGTTAATTTTAAAATTTTGAATGGTTAAAGGTTTTTGCACGTTGCTGGTTTTGGGCTCCCCAACCAGTTATGGCAATTGTGTTATTGGCTGTAGTTCGTCAGGCAGAAATGATGAAAAATAGTGGAACCTTCCGAAACAGCTGTATGGTTATCCATACAGCCTCATTTGTGTATTGTGTGTGTACTGTTTCTACAGTTATGCATAACTTATTTGACCCCTAAAAACTTGCTAGATTTAATTGAAATTATATTTATTTTGAGGGGGGTCCTTTTAAATTAAAGTTGGAAAATGTTTATTTCAATATGAAATGGTGTTTATATTGAATATGTAAAAAATTTAAAGTACTATAAAGTATATTAAAGTTAAATATTATATTTATTTAAATTTAATATGAATATATTTCATAACTACTATGAAATATTTAAAATTAAATATTTTTTTTTCTAAATTTAATAATTTTGTCTTTTTATATTTAATATGAAAACTATTAAATTTGACTATTTTCATATTTAATTTCGATTTAAAGTGTAAGCACTTCAGATTTACGAATTCCATATTTAACGCAAAATCAATGGCAAAAATATTTAAGTCAACGTGAAAATATTAAAATTTCACAGCATTTTTCCCTGAGTGTACTGCGACTCAAAGAAATGCGATATTCCCATTTCTTACCTCGGATTGGTCAAATGGTTAACCCAGATATATGAAGGTGTCCTTGCTGAAATACTAGAATCTCGCACTTCAAAAGAACACCCCATATTTTCCGTAAACCTCAGTCGAAAATACTATTTTCTGAATTTGAAACCCCTCAAAACATGTTGAACTTAAAATTATACATTTTCTAGGAAACCTTAAAATTGTGGATTGAATTTACCACCTAAATAATAGTACCCTAGAAAATACTTACACTGCAAGAAATAGGCAATTGCAAGAGTGCAGTTTCGTCTCGGTACAATCCATTTGTAACGTCTTTTAAAATCGTAAATTTTGTTACTGCATTTCAACTCTTGAGATTTTAAACAAAATATTCCAATTGTAGTTATATTTAAAAAACTTTACAAAATAATGCACCATTTCAATTCATTAACATTTTTGTTACGGTTCATTTTCAGTGAACTTCCAGTTTAGCTACGGAAGGTCATTAATTTAAAAGAATCGGATTATGATTTCGTTCAAGAGACCCAAAATACCTAAACTGAAGCATTTCTAAGGGGTTCGATTCTGGAATGGTTTGCATCATTTGTTTTCATATTTCTTTTTAACGCCCTAGAAAGACGTTTAGCTTCTCTCGGCATTCAACTGTCATTTGTCATGTCATTTCCATGTTGCTGAAGTTGTTTTCCTTTCAAAATTTTCGAATATATTTTTATACACACAGGTGCGCTGCCCTCGAAGGCCAAAAGATCAGTCGCCTAAAAAACATCCAAGCAGAGTAGGCAGGAGGTTAAATCTACAAAAGCCAGAGTAAAGAACAAAGCAAGAAAAAAACCGAACGACACGAAAGGCAGCCCAATGACGACAATGGGCGTCGAGTGAAATGAAACAGATGCCAGGCCAGCAAAAGAGAACCAAGATCGAGGTATGAAAATCAGAGATTCTCGAGATCACAGATCGAAGACCGTAATCGGCGGCATGTAAAGGCCAGCAGGGAGCATTTATCACATAATCAGCAATGTGTTTCCGTTTTGGCCAGAGATTAATTACTGCCTACGCTGGCGGATTCGGCGGTGAATGCGATGAAACGCAAGTGATTCCCCCTCTCCCCCAAAAAAATGTTTGCTGCTTCCTGTGTTCCGCCAGGCCAATGTGAGTCAACGGATTTTTAAGTATCGGCTATTAAACTAAAAGCTAAACAACAACAGTCCAAAGTGGAAATGGTTTCTGTGAGGATCGCCGATGGCCGATCATTGAGCACTTCACGCCTTCCTACACAAAGTTGTTTTTCGGGTCTTTTAAAAGTATTTTCTTCTGTTCTGGTTCGCTCTCCGGTTTCTTTTTTTCTTAATTTTTGTACATTTGGCGCAATTATTGCGCACCAAATGGATCGCAAGTCTATAAATTGTTCGATTTTATTGCGCCAGCTTCGACAGTTGAATGGCGTATAGCGCAAGGGGAGCGGGCACCCCACGGGGGGGAGGGTGATCGACATCTATGTCGGGTTGTGTGAGTGTGTGCGTGTGTGTGTGTGGTTGAACTTTTTATTGTATGCCATAGTTTGCATAGTTTGGCAATGGCATCCAACGACTGGCAACTGGCGGCGTTTAAATTGCTGGCCATCTTGCGCAAGGCGTCGGCCATTTTGAGAATTGCAGCAGGCCCACAAGGTGTTTATGGCCTCAGTGTGGCAACGGTTTTGGTCATAGAAGATGAATGACGTAGCTGGTAAATTGGCTGGTAAAGTGGGGAATTAATTGGTGAAGAGATTTTTTCATCGTTCTTGAACAAAATAATAACTTCATATTTAATATAAAATCAAATAAATCCGAAACATTATTAGCATAATAACCTCTAGAATCAAGAACAAAAGTTTATTCCTAATTATCCTAAAACAAGTCCCGAAATTACAAGCCCACGCAACAACTTAACAACGGGGAAACTCTCCAGAATTTTTAAAAATTCACGTTTCAACCGATCGCATGATGCCCTCGACTGGTTTAGTAAACATTTTTTTTGAAGTCCCAATTAAATTTGATATAAGTTTTCCCACTTAAATCAAAATTCTTTCAGAAGTGTTAATTTTGGTTTCAATCGGAAAGCTTTAATTATTTTCATATGAGCGCTTGCATTCCACATTTAAATTTATATGTGAAGACTTACTCGAATTAAAACCGAATACCCAAAGTCTTGTAGATCCTCGTACCATTTCCTGCCGTCTGATCTAGTAATCTAACAAATTCATGTTACTTCACATATCAAGTCATACACTTTTAATTCGAAATAGTTTTGCTCTAAATTAAATAAATATATCTAAAAAAAAAATTTAAAAAAATAAAAATAAAAAAAATTTACATGCCCCGGGTGAGGCTCGAACTCACGACCTTAAGATTATGAGACTTACGCGCTGCCAACTGCGCCACCGAGGCCTTGGTTTCCTTAGAACTCTAGTCACAATAAATTTTAAAGCTCGTTTCAATTTCTTTAAATAAAATTAATTACAATTATGAAATAATTAAAAAAAAATACAGTGTATGTATCAAGGAGCACTAGCGCCGAGAAAAACATTTTTGTGTGCAGATTGGCATCGAAACGTGATTGAATTTACAATTTGGGTTCGAAATCAAGACGCGACGATATATCAGGAATACAAACCGTATTGAACCGCTGAATCGTATTTGTAAACCTAACCGGTGTCCGAAAACGGTTCATCGACATGGTTGAATAAAATATTTTAAAAAGGAGTGAAGTTTTTTGATGCGAAGTTTTGGAGACCCTTAAAGCCCCCTTAAAGACAACATGTTCTTATTGCTGTTGAGATGACTAGAAAAATCACTTTAACGTATAATTGTATATTTGGAATTAGGGGACAAAATTTACTAAACTAAAAAAAGTTCATATACCTTACCGCCTTGGGGCGGTTCTATCGAACTTGTGGGAGAGCCCAAGACAAGAAAAGTGCAAATCCCGTCACAAATTCAATTTCGAAAAATTCGGTTGGCGTCATAACTTCATTTGTAACATTTAGAAAACATTGAATACGTTTTTAGAATAAGAAGACCCTTAAAAATTATGAAATGAAAAAAATCCGTGGTTTATTTACAGTTTTCAACAAATTTAAGGAACTTTATGAAAAAAAAGGGAAATTAGGCGAAATAAATAATAGGATCTCTTTTCAAATATGCACTTAAAAAAACAAAAAAAAACTTAAATGATTACTGAAAGATATTTTTATATTAAAGCTAAGATTATTCAATAAATTTAATGTTTATTTGCGATGCCTTTATTGGCTATAACGGCTGCGCAAAGTCTTGGAACCGTTTTAGAGGAAACTTTATTCAGGTCTTCTGCAAGACTTCCCATAGTGATCCGGAGCTTGTTGGCTTAGCTGTTCTAACTTCCTTTTGACATTAGACCACAGATTTTCGATGGGATTGAGGTCTGGTGACTGCGCAGGCCACTCTAAAACGATCACAAAATTGTTTCTTAACCATTCCTTTGTTTTTTACTCGGGTCATATTCTGTGATAAGAAGCATCAAATATCAATAATATGGACGTATACATGTTGATCCGTTAAGGTTTTGATACAATATAGTCGACATACTCCATAGTAAGAAAAACATCCAAATACCATTACACTTGAGCCTTCAGGCTTAATGATTTTACAGTGTATTTAGGATTGTTTTCTGAGTTTATAGGACCCCTGGCGTATAAACGAGAACCTTTTCCACGAAACATAACAACTTAACTGTAATTTTTCTATGAAATATTCCAACATTTTGGGGATGTCCAATCTATATGTTCCTTTGCGAATTTCTTGCGCTTTGCTAATATGTGTGGCTTTTAAAAAAGGGACTTTTCCTGGGCCTGCGGGTTTTTTAATTCTGTTCTCTGGGTTATGTGTGACAGACGCAGTTATATTTAGGTCCTTTTTGATCTCAGTTACAGCCCTAAAATAATCCCTGTTGCCCTTGAGTATCCATTTTTTGACGTGCAACTGGGCCAGGAATCGCTTTTGTGCAATTGTTTCAGTCTTTTCTTTGTAGTTTATTGCGTTCCGTATTGTTTTAATTGAATACCCAACCATGGTATCGCTATTTTACGAACTCCAGTGTTTTCCACGAGCCTTGATATTGATTTAACTTCCTCTTGATGATCAAAATAATAAAATCAAAGTCAAATCCCTTATCCACGTGCTTTTCATCAAAGTAATTCTGCGAAATATGGCGGTTTCTATAAAGAATGCGAAAGTGGTCCTATTATTTTTTCTCATTTTTAAGCCCTTTATCCATAAAAAGAAAAACAAAATATTGAGGACCCTTTCAAGGGCAGTTCTACTTTTTTTTTTGGGGGAATACTAAGCAATCTTCAAAATAACAAGACTTGAAAAAATCGCCGCACTAATTGTTTGTTTTTAGATCAATTGGACACGGTGTCATAGTGGTTCTATTATTTTTTTCCCATCCGTATATCCACATAGTTCTGGAAAAATTGATCAAAATCGGATGACTATAGCTATATACAATTTACAATCGTGGTACTTATTAGTTTTATATGCTTCCACAAAATTCAGAAAAGCTGCCATAGGAACGATCGGTCTAAAAGATAGTTCTAATGAGAAAAACTTTTTTGGTTTCCATCGTAAATCGGGAAAGTCGTCGGATTTCTCCCGGTATGTGGTTGCCCGTTCAAATTTCAATGTGCTTAATGCACAATGTTATAAAGATTATCTTAGCCGTTGCAGGCTTCAATTCTCGCAAGATCCTAAGCAATTTTATTCCTTTGTTAATTCTAAGCGCAAGTCTTCCACCTTACCCTCTTCTGTGCTCTATGGTAATGAGAATGCAAATACTGATCAGGCCATAGCCGATTTGTTTGCGGAGTTTTTTAAATCTACCTACTCGACTTCTAGGTACAGTGCGAATCAATCATATCCTTACCAGTTAAATGAATCAAATTGCATTTTTAGCCCCGTTATAACTGAAAGTTCGCTCCTTTGCGATCTTAGCTCAGTCAAACCTGTGTACGCACCTGGTCCAGATGGAGTACCTGGTTGTGTCCTTAGGTACTGTGCTGAATCACTGTGTAAGCCTATCCATAGATTATTTAAATTGTCTGTTGAGTCATCTTCCTTCCCAATGTTATGGAAGGAATCTTTTATCATTCCTCTTCATAAAAAGGGCAATAAGTCTGATGTTGGAAACTATAGGGGTATTTCCAAGTTGTCTGCAATTCCTAAAACTTTTGAGAAAATTATAACATCTCAATTGCAACATTTGTGTAGTTCCATTATTTCACCGTTCCAACATGGATTTGTGAGACGTAGATCTACCACCACTAACCTCTTAGAGTTTACATCCCTAGTGATAAAAGGGTTCTTAAGTAAAATGCAAACTGACGTCATTTATACTGATTTTAGTAAGGCATTTGATTCTGTAAACCACTCCTTGCTGCTTCACAAACTGAGCCTAATTGGATTTCCCACTAACCTTCTCAGTTGGATTTCTCAGTACCTAAGTGATAGAACCCAAAAGGTTCTATTTCAAAATTCATATTCTAAGTGTATCCAAGTTTCTTCTGGAGTACCCCAGGGTAGTCACTTGGGTCCATTGCTTTTTACTCTATTCATCAATGATCTACCTTCAGTTCTGACTCATTCACGAGTCCTTATGTATGCTGATGATGTTAAGATTTGTTTAACATATAAAGATTTGGTATCTCGATATCATTTGCAAACTGACTTGGATGCATTTCACTCATGGTGTGAATTCAATCTCCTAAACCTTAATAGTTCGAAGTGTAAGGTTATGACATTTTATAGAAGCTTACCACAACTGGTCACATACACGCTTGATAATGTGGCATTAGAGCGTCTAAACGATGGTGCCAATGAAGTAAATGATCTGGGTGTAATTCTTGATCATAATCTTAAATTTGACTCTCATGTAACTGCTACTGTAAGTAAGGCCAGAAGTGTTCTTGGGTTTATTAAGCGTTGTTCTAAGGAATTTGATGATCCCTATACGACCAAAATTCTTTATACTTCTCTTGTCCGTCCAATTCTTGAGTATGGTTCATGTGTGTGGTCTCCACAATATTCGATCCATCAAGATAGAATTGAATCGGTGCAAAAACAATTCCTATTGTTTGCTCTTCGTGGTTTGAATTGGAATCCTGAGGTCCGGTTACCATCGTATTCTAGTAGACTTCTTTTAATAAACCTTCCCTCCTTAATTAACCGAAGAGTTATGCTTGGTGTAATCTTTATACATAGACTAATAAATGGTGAAATCGACTCATCAGAGTTGCTTAGTCAAATTAATCTTAGTGTTCCTGTTAGACAGACACGTAACTATATCCCCTTATCTTTAAAACGTTGTACTACTAACTATGCTTTGCATGAGCCGTTTCGTGTCCTTTGTGCTGACTACAATAAAATCTTTCGAGTAATTAGTTTAGAAGATTCTATTTTTGCTATAAAAACCTCTATATTAACGTATTTAGCCCGTAGTTTGCTTTAATTCCGTGTTTTTCTACGCGTTTTCGTGTCACTCGTTTGTGGCAGCGCCCCCCGGTCGGTTGGGCGGGAGGTGGGCTGCTATTTTGCCTGGGGTTCGCGCGTAACAAGCTTCGGCTTGGTGTCGCTTGGGCCACTTGAACGTACTGCGCATTGTACATCAACGTCCAAACAGTAGCGTCTTTGAAAAACTGCGATGATAGCCTTTTTTCCCCGTTAAAAAGTATACCTAACATCCATTCTTAATGTACGAACGAATTAGGAAGAGTCTTTCTTCAAATGGTTCTTGCGTGCAGGTCAGCAATACAATTTGTTCCTTTCCAAAAACAACACCGAATGTTTTTTAAACCTGAATCGTATGGTTCAATGAAAGCGTTCTTAACTAAATTCGGTATAAGACTCCGACTTCGATTTACGCTTTATTTAGGTAAAGGATTATTTAAAAATCGTTTATTAAATCATATTAACATTAAATGTTAATCTTATTATTATAACTTCTCTCAAGTGTACCCAAATATATGAAAAAGTAGAAATTATATATATTTCCTTTATAATATCCAATCTTTTTGTAAATTCCACAGAGTAAAGATATTGAGCATATCCATATAAATGTAAAAGTAGACATTGATATCTGTACAATTGTACAAGTTATTAAACATTTTCTTTTGCATGGTCGGGAAGGGTGTGCCAAAAACTTTAAAGGAACTTTATCTGAGTACAGATAATTTAGAAATCTAGACTGAAAAAATGTTAGCTCTTTTAGTCTCTGAGATCTAGGTGTTCATACGGAAAGTCTGAAAGGGCTAAATCAACTCGGCTGATTGCGCTGATCAAGAATATACATGCATATACTATATGGGGTCGAAGAGGCTTTCTGTTGCCTAGGCCATCAGGTGACCCTATCCGAACAGAACTACCTTTCGTTCCTACATATATAGTTAATCATCCGGCGGTCAGATTAGGGTAACCATCGGCCTACCTGATAGGCACATCAACACCAGACGTTAGCACATAATTTGTCAGCCATCCGCCAGGCGGTTTGGAGACAGCCATCGGCCAGGACTTTTCCGTCAACCATCCGGTTGTCTGATAATGGTAACCATCGGCCTGCCCGATCGGCACAACAATACCAGAATTTGTACACGAAATGCCAGCCATCCGCATGGCGGTTTGGAGACAGCCATCGGCCTGGACTTATCCGCCAACCATCCGGTTGTTTTTTGCATCACAAAAATGAACCTGCTCAAACATCGTTGCTTGTTAGTAATTTTTTGGTCAAAATCAACACAGCTATCATGCCTCAGCTACCGTATTCCCTTTGATTCTGTTTGCAAGAGCCGACTGGAAGACTTTAACATTGACTGCAGTCGGGCGTTCACATACGGATAACCAACTCTGTAGACTTTATTCAGCCGACGCGTCGTCACGTCTGACCGTTGCTTTAGTTTTATAAAATTTGGATATTCTTTCTGTTTCCAGTTTAAAGGTTGATGAACAATAACTACAATTTGTATATTTTTAAAAGTATCCAAGTTGTAAGTTCCCACTAGGAATTTTGTTAAATTTTTATTTCAAAATTAAATATCACATTTGGATCAATCTATGATCATAGCGGCAGTGGCGTTGAGCTAAAGCATTTGACTGTAGCACGAATAGTCCCTAGTTCAAATCCCAGTGGGGGCAGGTTTATCAATAATAAATATGAATTACAAAAACACAGAATTTTGTTTTTTCTTTTGGTTTGGTCTTTTGTTCGATACAACCGACTGCCCGATGAACAGTCTATTCCGCCTGCCATATTCCTAGCCCGAACCGCCTGCCATACGGTTAGTTATTTCCGGCGACCGCCTGGCAGTACCTTACGGATTTGAGGACATCCCATATAAAATCTGGTATGGGAGCTGGTAAGGTGGGCGCCGGTCGCAGTCAGACCCCGGCTGCCATTCTCCAGGCGGGCGGCGACTCAAAATACTACAGGGCTAGTACATACATTTAGGAAAAAAACGACCGTACAAAAACTCAGCCCAAGCGGACTCCTTTTGAACCATTTTGTTCGTTCATTTTCAATTATAAAACAAGCCCGACATTCACGAAAAAACACCACAAGATCATAATAAATGATCCTTGTTACCGATCACAAAACATGATCGCAGCGTTCGTTGTGTAAGATCAACTGATTATGATATTCGAACAATGTTTAAAATAAACGAACGGCACCAGAGCCATACACAAAAAGAAACACATGTTCGGAAAACATAAACGATGGGTCACAAAAATCGAGCTTCTTTCAAAGTTGTCTGTTTTGCACGTATGCTGCCTTGGGATTCCCAAGCATTTATAGCAGTGTTGCGCGCCGACAGCATAAGCACGTTGCGCTGCTGTCAATTTCGTATCGTTTGCCACGCACACATAGCTAAAATATGATTGTATGGGCAAACAATACCACTGATACCACTGATTTATAGCAATGCTGAAATGAAAATTTAGTTGGCTTGCAATTGTTGGGCAACAGCCACTGTATATAGAATCGGAAGGTTGCCGAAACAGTTGGCCAGCCTCCCCTATGGTTTTGTGTGTGGCTCTGTTTCTAAATAAGTTATAAAAAAATAAATTCTATGATCTCGGGCTTGCTTAAACTTGCTAGTTTGAGAATTAAAACATTACAAAAATTCGATTATGTCAAAAGTGAGCAATACATTTTTTTAAAATAGCCAAAAATTGCTAAAATGACCACGAAGCGGTCTTTAAACGACAACTAGTAAGTTTGCTTTCTATAGAAATTTTATAAATGTAATTTCATTTTAGAATCATAAGCTTATCTCGTATTATCCCAAGTATTTATAAAATAAATAAAATCCCGCCCCTTTCGCTAGTATGCCTTCTTTTCTTTCGGCCAAACTGAGAAAACATAAATTGAAAAAATGACTTAAAGGGGTCCGGTTCAGGTTCGGAGGGTCTTAGCATTTAAAAGGTATGGTTCATGGACCAGTTTGCAGCCTTAGTTTTACCACCGCTTCACAGTGATCGAGAGGATTGGTTAATCGGTGAAAGAAGAATTAAGTTTGTCGATGCCTCGAAAATAATACTAAATAATTGTACGAAAATCATCACCAGCCACTTCAATTGTTTTTGTCCAAATGAACTTGGCAAAAATGGCAAAACGTTGTAAGTAATTTTCAAAATGTCAAACTTTTCAATGGAAAAAAAAAAAAAAAAGTTGGCCATCCACGTATTCCCTTCTAAAAAGTAAAGTTCTCCCTAAACTATGCTTCTTCTTCATAACAGCAAGGAAAATAAAACCTTTTTCTTCAAAACTTTGACATTCGATACTTTCCCCCCATAACAGTGAACCACTACACTGAGCCATACAGCTTTGAACTTTCGGCATTAATTGATTGTTTACTCAATGCAAAAGTTTGTCAACCAACTAATCCAAACAATCCAATCCAATAGCTTAACCACTTAGCTAGAACTGAACACATTTAATGGGAAATTAAACCGTGAAATTTTTATAAATATTTACAAAAAACATAATTAAAGTCGTGGGAAAGAACAACAACTTAAAAACGCCGCTAGTTGGAAAAGAAAAAGAACCAAAAAATGTTGTTTGTTTAAAAATGGCCACTACACGTGATCATCAGTGATCACAACTCTGCAGTCCGGAATCGTTTAAGCAAGATCTAAGCAACAAATTGTAAATATTTAAACAAAGTTAAGCTAGACGGCATAATTTTTTTTTGGGGGCGCAAACTCTATGTAAATATTTTGAAATTTTCGTATTTTCCAGTGGTCTCTATTTGATTATTTATTGTCCGCACCATAGAAGAAGGCAACGGTTTAATAAGCGTGAGAAGGGGTTGTGGGCGGCAGGGGAGTGGCTGGGCTGGGTGCAATTGTTTGCTTTCGCCCAGTTGTTGTGTAGGTCAGTGTGCAAAAACAAAAATCCGTATGCGGCTCCTTCGCCTTCTCCTTCTTGTATACAAGTTGGTGGTGTGTTTAGAGTGCGTGTACAACAACGTTTAATTGTTAATTGTTTATTAAAACTACAGTTTAAACAATGCCTTGAAATGATGCTGCTGCTGATGCCGATGCTGCTGCAGAGGCATCAATGAATCAATGGGATGGGCTTTGTGTACTACAACTCAACTCAATTCAACTGGACGGCCCACGGGTCGTATACATAATTTTGTTTACAAACATATCTGCATAATAGTAAACAATTTTCAGACCATTTAATAACATTAAACATTTAAAATTAAAAGCAAAAACAACAACAACAACGTTTATCTTTATTATGATGATGATTTGAACTTGAAAAATGAATGAACAATGATGACGACTTTTGTTTGGGAATTCCCTATAGAGCGGTATGTTGATGTGGATGATGGAACTCTTAGTTGGACCACACATGTGCACTAGTGCACGGTTCCTTCAGAAAAATGGCGGAACTGTTGACCCAGTTAAAATGACGCACACGAACGCATGTTGTGTGGCCTGCCAGTGCAATTGGTGGTGGGGCTCATTGGCTATAAATACACACATACATACATACATACATATATTCACATAAAGACAAGATGTCGTACCGGGAAATGCAAAATAGGAAAAAGAAATGTTGGCAAAGATATTCGTTATGACTAATGCAGGAAAATTATAAATACGGAAATTAAATTTACACAAATTTTGGCAAGATTTTGGGCTTCAAATTGTTTGTCAAAATGTCTGAAATTGTAGGCCCTGACAAAAATATCAAAGTAAATCTAGATATGTAGATATGGTTCATCCGGTTTGTTTTCGAAACGGAAGGAGGAGTTTACTTCAAATATCCAGCTTATACCGTCTTACCATTAATGGACGAAATTTCGAAGATGCAAGAATGTTACATTTAAGTTCGGACACATAAAACAGCGCGCACTTGATTTGGCATTTACTTTACCACAACAATTAGTTTATAATTCCAAAGCTGACAAAGTGGACGCTATTTCTCTTATATGTATAAATATGTTTTTTTGTTTAAAAATCATTTTAATATAAAAATTGTGTATTTTCCACCAAACCAGCGGAGTCCGCTGGGTACACCTTTAGCACTATCTATACCCTCCTAGGGAGGCTCCTAAAATAGTCACAAAGGTGCTTATCCTCAGGGACTCTTTAAAAGAGTGATTTCGGATCCTCAGAATGCTCACTCGTATAATCCGCAAAGACGCCGAGCGGACTCCTCTATTCGCCAATGATTTTTAAAAAGGACTCTCTCAATCAAACTAAGATAATTCAGACGAAGTGTTTGTGGTCTGCTTTTGGGCTCCAATAATTCCGCGAAGAGCAGGCCCCAAAAAAAAATCTGGCGGCTGTCCCATCAAAGTAGTGGTCATGCCGAACTTCTCTCAATCTCTTGGCTTGTGTGCTGTTTTACCACCGAACTCGAAAGTCAAAAGTTGAGAAATCTAGTTCATGGCTACACTTTTTCACAGCTGTCGCCAAATGCACTTACATAGTTTGTGTGGTTTTACACTTAAATCAGTTATGTGCAAGCTTTGGCAGGTACAAAGTTTATTACAATTGGGCTTGACCGACTTTCTTTCATGTTTTTATACACTTGAAAAGTGTATATTAATTTTGCCCAGAAGTTTGTAACGCATAGAAATATTCATTTCCGACCACATAAACTATATATATTCTTGATCAGGACGACGAGCTGAGCTCAATTCCGTCTCTCCGTCCGTCCGTCTGTCCGTCTGTCTGTCTGTTTCTACGCGAATTAGTCCCTCAGTTTTGAAGCTATCGAGCTGAAATTTTGCACAGAGTCTTATTTTTGCTGCACGCAACTAATATGTCGGAACCGGCCGGATCGGATGACTTTATCGTATAGCTGCCATAGGAACGATCGGTCGAAAAATAAGTCTTAGTAAAAAAAACTTTTTTGTTTTCCATCGTAGCGTCACCAATCTTAGTATATATTAGTTTTACATGCTTCCGCATAATACCGAACAAATTTATCGAAATCGGATGACTATATCATATAACTGTCATACGAACGGTCGGTCAAAAAACAAGTTCTAGTGAGGAAAACTTTTTTGTTTTCCATCGTATCGGCAACGTAGCTTCACCAATCTTGGTAGATATTAGTTTTATATGCTTTTACAAATTTTTGAAAAAATTTATCAAAATCGGATGATCGGTCAGAAAATGTGTTTTACTAAGAAAAGTTTTTTTTATGGTATCAAATTTTTATTATCAATGATTTAAAATTTTTTAATATCTGATATCTATATCCTATATATATTTTACAGGTTAAATCAGTTGGAGTAAAGTTTTTCAAGTGCATTAAAACTTCGGCACAGTCGAAGTTAGCTTTGCCTTCTCGTTGGGCTTGCATTAGCACAGGGTTGATTGGTTTGCTGGTCGCATCTTTGCATAGCCCAGGTACGATTGATCAGTAAAAAGTCCACTATATATTCTGTTAAATTTGTGGTTTTGTCAATGCCAATTTTTTAGTTTATACATATACTAGGAGGGGTGAAAAGTAATCTCCTTGGGAATAAAAAAATTATTTTTTGTTTATTTTATTCAATGTAGTCCCCTTTTAGATCAATACTCTTATTCCAGCGATTTCCAACTTTTTGATCCCGTCAGAAAAGTAAATTTCCGGCGTCGATGATCTCCTCGTGCGAGCTGAAGTTTTTATTGATGAGCCATCTTTTGAGGTTTGGAAGATATAATCGAACGAGAAAGCCAAATCGGTCGAATAAATAATAAACAATTGGAACCCTAAATCTATGATTTTAGCCATGGTTGCGTTGCCCTTGTGCATTGCCTTGAAAAAACAAAATTCTTTCGCTTCGTGTAAAGCCGCTTCGCAGACTACAATCGCTCCAATATTGCGCTGTTATACTCGCTGTTGATGGTTTTCCTTTTTTCGAGGTAGTCCACGAAGAGTATGCTATGACGCAGTGGAGTTAAGGCCACCAAGATACTCTCGAATTCAATATTTCACGGTATAATCTGCAGGAGTTTAAGCCCCTTAATATTTATCCAACTTTTCGTTTGTTTCCTTCGCAGTATAAAAAGCTAAAGGTATTTAAATTTGGTATAAGTAATGGTATAGGAAATTTACTAGACATGATATTCATGTTAATTGTTCATAAACTTGCCATTTCAATGCAGTTTTCCATTCCATACGCCATTGCAATTTTCATTATTTCTTTCATCCTCCTATAAACCATATTGTTATTATTTCCAATTCACTAAACAAACCCCCAATGAGACACTTCATTAGCTTGCATTTGTTCATCCCCCGCAGAGTGTGTGTGTGTCTGTGTGTGCGTGTCCCTGTCCAGTCAACAGTTAATAAATAGTCGAGGAAAAACCCAGATCCAGATCCAAACGAAACCCCAAAAAATTACTGCGAATGAATTAACGTTTAGCGTCGTTTTCAATGGAAAAGGAAGCTGGCGGCATTCGTAACGAGCTGTTAATTGATTTAGTCGTTCTCTGGCACGGATTCAGCGTGGATCCCACACCCCTGAGTGCCGCCATTGCTGTCAGCAACTGCAGCGCGACGCCAACTCACGACCGTGACGATGACTGCGTCGACTATGGCGACGTTGCTCTCTCTCGTCGGGGCAACGATTCAATTCCCCCAAAAACACGCTCTCACACACACACAATAGATACAGATACATTTTTGTGTAGAGGTGGAAGGCGGAGTTTTGTTTACATTTAACGAAATTCTATTTGTCGGATGGCATCAGGCGCGAAATTCGTTTCGTTTCATTTATTTGGTTGTCTTGACTTTTGGACGCGGCCTGAAAGATATTTCAATTTTAAGCCACTCGCCATTTTCGAAGAATTTTGGCAATTTTTCTGTTGGTTTCTGCGGTTGGTGGCCATAAATTATTTTTACGTTTGATTATTATTACTTCTTATTCGTTGTGCTGGTGCTGGTATCCAGTCTGCCTGCTGTTTTCGTTTTGCTGCAATATTCTGAAATTTAATTTGTGAGTGAAGAATAAAATTAAACAGGCCTGAAAATAAAATGCAAAAAACAAAAAAAAATATATATAAGTATATATATTTTACCCCGGGGGCGAATACCAGATTTATTAATTGCTCGAGGTGTGTGGGATGATCTGTGATGGAAATGGTGATAAATGGCACACGAAAGAGAATTCATTGCAAGGGATAAGTAAAATTAATGTTAATTATACTGAATAATTAAAGGTATCAATCACGATTTTAAATAGGTGGAAATTCGTTTCGCTCTTTCAATATGTTGTGCAAGATTTAATATTGACAATTTATTTATCAAACTAATTTTCGTTTAAAGATTGCACAGCAATTTTATCCAATGATTTTCCAAATGTCAAAATGCCTTTAGAAAAATATAATTTGTCATAGTGTTCAGATAGATCCATTATTTTACTAAAATCTTCTTTTTTGACCCAAATAGACCCAAAAATACATAAAATTCACGAAAATGTTAAGGTCAATTAGAATAAATTGATGATCTTCCTTTTAAAATTTCCCTCCCTCAAATATTTCAAAAGATAATTGTTAAGAGGGGCTGAATCTGGTTCAATTTCGGTCAATATTGCCATGGTCAATTTGTTTCAAATCAGTTTCAAAACAGTCCAAAAGCTTTGAATAATATTACTAAATAATCCTTTTGAAGGTATCGACGTCGTCTAAGGTACGTATCAAAACTATATGGGACTTGTGCCATATCATACATCATTTTCCAATAACTCGTAGCACCACTGATAAAATTATACTTTACACCCTCGTCAGATCTATGATTAAAATTTAAAAAAAATTTACATACAACACGAGCGATCACAAAATACAGCATGATTTTCAGCGTCACTTTTTTATACTCTGTACCGAAGGTACAAAGAGTATATTGGGTTTGTGCAAATGTACACTGATAAAAAAAGTGCATAGTATAATTAAATATTTAGGGGATTCGCGACAACTTGCTTATTTGATAACCTATTGAAAAATAATATTTAATCTTCATCTGTCGTGAACACACTTTTGAGTAAATTTCTTGATTATTAAAACTCAATAAATCAGAGCCAAAAATTTATGTTACGTAAATTTAAAATATACGAAAAGATAATGGCTTAAAATAATATGTGATTGCATTTTATGTAATTGCAATCGTTAAAAGGTTCTTAAAGAACAAAAAAAATAAAAATTAATTATAGACCGACCTTACCGTAATTTGAACTCAGGTTTTGTTGACTTCCAGTCTCACACCTTAACCTCTACACCATTGTCACCAAGGTCGAAGTGACAGCTTAGTGTGCTTTATAAAATAGTGGCGCTTTATCATCAAAATACTACAATTCTGGCACCTAATAGGTACACACTGTTTGAAGTGTTTACCAATACTGAAATTGAATTTTAACCAGGCAACCACATGACCCAGCTCTAGGCTGGTGATGTCAGCTTATTTTTCGGTAGTACATTTTGTTGTTGGAGATTTCATTTTTTAACAGGTTATCTATTAAGCAAGTTGTCGTGAATCCCCTAATTAGTATATTAATTTTGGAAATGCTATTTTTCATATTAGATTCAAATATAAATGACTTAATTATACCCGTTACTCGTAGAGTAAAAAGGGTATACTAAGTTCGTGCAAATGTATGTAACAGGCAGAAGGAAACATTTCCGACCCCATAAAGTATATATATGCTTGATCAGCATCAATAGCCGAGTCGATATAGCCATGTCCGTCTGTCTGTCTGTCCGTCTGTCCGTCTGTCCGTCCGTCTGTATGAACACCTAGATCTCAGGGACTATAAGAGCTAGAGCTACCATTTTTTCAGTGTAGACTTGTATTGTCTGCACGCAGATCAAGTTTGTTTCAAATTTTTGCCACGCCCCCTCCCGCCCCCGTAATATGAACAAAACCTCATATCTCCCACAATTTTGAAAATAGATTGTTCGAACCTTCTAGACATATATTTTAATCATCATTACCTATCGAACTGTCATACATCATTTCCTGATCAGATGAACGATAGAAGAGTTGCCACCCACGCAATTTGGAAAATACCTCATATCTCCCACAATTTTGATCATAGATTATTCGAACCTTCTAGACATATTTCAATCATCATTACCTATCGATCCGCCATATATCATTTCCTGATCAGATGAACGATAGAAAAGTTCCCACCCCCGCAATTTTAAAAAAGCCTTATAACTCCCACAATTTCGAAAATAGATTAATCAAACTTTTTAGACATGTATTTTAATCATCATTACTTATCGATCCACCATACATAGTTTCCCGATCAGATGAGTTATAGTAGAGTTGCCACCCCCGCAATTTGGGAAAAAAACACAATTTGGGCATGTTGTGATCTAATAAAATATTCTGAAATAAACCTTACCCTGAGTAACGGGTATATCGAAGTCGAGCAGGGCCGACTTCAACTTACGCTCTCGTTTTAACTAAAAACATATTAGCATTACAGATTTAATATGAAATTTATTAAAATGAAGATGTACGCAAATTTAATTTAATGTTTGTCATATTAAATCGTATGTTGAGTCATATTTGTTTTCTTGATCAGCATCAATAGCCGAGTCGATATAGACATGTCCGTCTATCCGTATGATCTGTGAGATCTCAGAGATGGTAAGAGATAGAGATTTAAGGTGTATGGAACATATATTTCTTCTACTTGCAGGCAGATCAAGTTTAGTTTTTTTTTTGCAACGCCCATTGCCTCCCCCGCAAATTGAAAAAAACCTAATATCTTCCACAATTTTGGAGTTAGGTTGTTTGAACCTTCTAAACATAATATACTCATCATTACCTTTGGAGCCCCCATACATCGTTTTCCGATCAGATGAACGATGGTAGAGTTGCCACCCCCGCAATTTGAAAAGCACCTCAAATATCCCGCAATTTTGGAGTTAGGTTGATCGAACCTTCTAGACATATATTCTACTCGTCATTACTTATCGAGCTTCCGTACATTGTTTTCCGATCAGATGAACGATGGCAGAGCTGCCACCCCCGCAATTTGAAAAAAACCTAAAATATCCCGCAATTTTGGAGTTAGGTTGTTTGAACCTTCTAGATATATATTCTACTCACCATTACTTATCGAGCCCCCATACATTGTTTTCCGATCAGATGAACGATGGCAGAGTTGCCACCCCCACAATTTGAACAAAATCGAATATCTTCCACAATTTTAAAGACAGATTGTTTGAACCTTTTAGGGATATATTTTAATCGTCATTACTAATCGATCCACCATACACCGTTTCCAGCCCAGACGAACGATACTCGAATTTTAAGCAAATCAAATAATTACGCTGGGCTGCACTACCCGTAATCGTGATGGGCAGCACTTGCACAGATTGTGTGACCCCACACTTTAAAGTAATTAGTTATATACAAACAGGTGCAGATTATATTACAGTCGGGCTTGACCGACTTTCTTACTTGTTCTTAGCTGCAATCGTATCCCACTGCATATAGGGTACTGCAACGCCTGGTAAGTCCACCACAGACCAGATTTTCACATTGCATAAAAATCCTAAAGTAGACCCATGAGAAAGAAATCAATACCCACCATTTTTTTTTGTTGATTATAAAGACGCTCTCGACACACCGATAAGGTTAAAGTTATTTGACGCCCTGTCCACATTTACCAGCAAAGTAAGTTCAGATATTGAAAACCTTTTTTTAATTGATGGGCTTAGCGGTGAACGAGGACTAGATGAAGTTCTTAGTATCCACGCGTCGAGAGTCTATGCATCTGGAACAATCTGTGGCGATGGGAGACTACAACTTTAACGTCTTGCAAACCGATGATACCACGGGCTCAGTAAGGAATTCAAGAGTACAGGCCTCCCTCGATAAACGAAAATAGAGCTATATAAGTAGCTTAACATTCCAGTCCTGCAATACAGCGCAGAAGAATGGACATTAACAGCAGCGGATGAGGCGACCATTGGCGTTTTCGAGAGATAAATTCTTCGGAGGATTTATGGACCTTTTAAAGTTGACGATGAATTTCGCTCCCGAATGATTCACGATCTATACGAGCACTAACCTAGCCAAGCGCATACAAATTAATCACCAGCGCTAAAAATTCTAACCGGTATGGATGATGAAGCTCCAGTAAAAAGGTGAACAATCGGTAAGCGACAGACTTTGGGCAAGCCGGCAGGAGACAAAACTGAGATGGGAAGACCAAGTGTGGCACGACATTTTTAAGCTTGGTGTATACGTACACAGATGGAGCCATTGCGCACGAGACAAAAGCAACTGGCATGCACTACTAGCAGATGCCGAGACCGTCAATTAGTTGTGATATTAATATATCGGCTCAAAGAAAAAGAAGATGCCTTAAGTCTGAGTGTGGCTAGCCGCTTGTCAACAGCTTTGAAGCTGATGACAGAGTCTTTCGCTGACTACGAATCCGCACCCAAACTCGTGCTTGGTAGCATGGCTGGTATGGTAGATCTACCAGAGTGTATTGGTTGATGACGTTCTCAACGTGCGCCTCTCTTCAATCCATCGCATCGCCTGAAAAACGTTAATGTCAGCTGAATATTTTTCGAGGACATCTACCATCTGTAGCACGCACCGTCCCTATTGAGGGTTTGGACATTCCAGGTGCTTATTCTCAAAACGAGGACCTTAAACGTTTGCGTGGGTCGTCGTTAGAGGCACTTATCCGAGGCAGTACTGTCGCAGTTTTTATTGAAAGATGTGTTTTATGTCGCACGAATCCTATTTAACCCAAAGGGTAGGGTCGCCGCTGACAATAGCAAGCAGCTTAGCTTTTCGGCTAAAGAGTAGAGGATTCTCGGACGTCGAAAAAAAGTACTCTTTCAACTAAAATCAGAAGGATTTGGGATCAAGTGGTGGTAAATTTCTTAATTTATTTATATTATCTTGATCAGCATTACGAGCTCTGTCGATATAGCCATGTCCTTCTATTTAAATTTATATTATTTATCTGGAACAGACGTGTGAAATTCACTGTGAATGTATATTACTATTTTGGCGTATTTCACAAACTGAAAAGAAGATTAAAAAGTACAACAACACTTAATTAAAGAGCTGTAATGCGTACTCGTATTTAATCCTATATTTCGAAGTACTATTTCTTTTTCGCTCTCACAAACCAAATATATATTTTTAAACTTCGATTAAAAACTGCTTGTAAAGATACATATTACTGAAACATTAAAATGTGTCAATGCATCCGAGGGCTGTAATCTTAAAGAAGTATTTTTGATGCAATAGGATAAAACTCAAATAAAATTAAAACAATATACAGGGTAGGCCATTTAAATCTGACTCATCTGACAAAGCTATAATTTTTAAATGCGCTAACAGATCTACTAAAGTCATACGGCGTTGGAACAGAGTCATTTAAAAACAATTTATACAATGAGAAAGTACACTAAAAAAATTGCGTTGAAATTGTTCAGCTTTACATTCAAAATAGGTTTTATACCACACCAGAAAAGTTATTATATTTCTTCCCAATTTAATGCTCAAAGTCGAATTCAAATGTTTACAAAATTAAACCTGAACCGGGGTTCGAATCTGAAACTAGGTTCGCAAACCCTCTGAACCTGTTTGGCAAACCTGGTTTCCAGTCTTGATAACAACTGATTTCAGGGCTCAGAGTGTCGCTTTTATTTTGTGTAAGCTGGACAATGTCTTGCCGTACTTGCTTTTCCCATCTTGTGACGGCTTTGCCAATGGCTGTCGACTTCCAATTGTTCACCTTTATCATCCATACGGGTTACATTTTTCACGGCTGGCGTTGAATTTTAATGCGTTTGGCTAGGTTAGTGGCCGCATAGAGCTCAAGCAGATCGTGAATCATTCGGGGGCAAAATTCAGAGCAAACTTTTAAAGGTCAATAAATCCTCCGACAATTTTTTGAGTGCGCTATTAAGAACTGCCGCTATATGCTGTCGTCTGGTAATATCAAACGTTGCAATTCGTACTTTACTGGAAATTCCCATTCAAGCTCTTAGATATTATTATTTTGCATGCCAATGCTTATTCTATACTCCAATAACCAAGTCAGAGACCTGTCATATGGCTTCGAATTCCATTACCTGCAACGATCAGGGAGCACTACCAAATCGAGCCAATTAGCAGCGAGAGCAAATGCAAACCGCTCACATACAAACATACATACCTATACAGGATTCCTTTACAGCAGAGAGAGGGAGAGTGAGAGAGAGAGAGACACACATTTGCGTAAGGCGTAGGCGTACTAAAAAAAGATTTTCCAACTGCGAGGCAACTCAAGTGGATCGAACGCGAGCGCTGGGACGATGACGATGTCTCGCGGCCTCCGATCTCCTCGATCCGTTCAGTTCAGTTCAGCGAGAATAGTCAAGACGTGCGGTACTTGTGTGGCTACACATAACGGGAAAAACGATACCAACAAACGAACTTGGTACGATTACGCGCTGAGTGAAAAAACTAAAAATTATTTTTGAAATGATCAAAAGTGAAGAAGTGTCTGAATTGAATAGTCGCTCCACTGCCACCACCATGAGTGTTGATCAATTGGGCCAATTTGTGGCCAGCTCCCATTACCATCATCATCCGTACACGCATCCCCATTCCCATCCACCACCACATCCCGGTCATTTATATCGCACGGGAAATCTCCTACCCGGCGGAAATTTTCAAACGATGGGTGGTGAATCGCCCACGGAGTTGGTGGATGAGAAGCCCAACATTAGCTACATGGAGCGCAAGTTTTATATGGATGCCACGCCCACTTCACAGCACTACGGACTGAGTGCACTGCACAGTATGGGCACACCGCCGGCCTCATCGAGTCCCATACCCCCGTATGGTGTGCTGATGACCGCCCATTCGGCTGGCTCGGTCTCACCAAATTCCAGTTCGAAGACCCCTACCGATCAGGAGCTGCAATATGTGAGCTCCAGTTCGGTTAAACCACTGCAATTGCAGCCCATCAATCATCAGTATGCCTCCACCATTAAGTACTGCTCGAATAATACCATACTAAGTGCCAACGATTATCAACTATTGGCCAATCATGAGCTGGAGCAAGCCCAACAACACCACCAACAGCAACAGCAACACCAGCAACACCAACACCAGCAACATCAACAACAACAACAGCAGCAGCAGCAACACTCCCCATCAGGTGGTGGTGCCTATCTACCACGCATTAGCTCCTCACCCAGTCAGGTTATTAGCAATGCCCACAGCATGTCTGTACTGAACTATTCCAGTTCAAGTTCCTCACCTACCAAATCCCTGAACGGCTCGGAACCCTCACCCACACATGCCACAAGTCAACAGCAGCAACAGAATCAATCAACTCAAGGCAAGGCGAACGGAACTACCAGTCTGGATAATGCCACACCTGATACCACCAAAAAATCGGGCACACGTCGGCCAGAGAAACCCGCATTGAGCTATATCAATATGATTGGACATGCCATTAAGGAGTCGCCCACGGGCAAGCTAACGTTAAGCGAGATTTATGCCTATTTGCAGAAAAGGTAAGGAATAAATATTGAGATATTTGTCATGAGTTTTTGAGAAGTTCACATATTGGATTTCAATTTTGTCATCTGCGCTATTGTTTTGCTCCAATGTGGATCTATGCTTGATAGAAAGTGAAACACTATGCATTAAAAACTTTCAATTCAATTGAATTTAGAATGGAATAATTATGAGCGTACATTTATATAAATGAGTGATCTGGGTTATTCTAATTAGAACTTCAGTTGAAACTGCAATAATTTAGATTGTTATTATAAATTGTTGTTATAATGCTCATGTCACATTATGCACAACTTCTTGTAGTACCATATTATTTTGTATTTCTGGTAATGGAGGTCAATTATTCTTTGCTTACAAGGGTTTTGCCAAAAGTACCTGACTCAATGGGATGACACTATTTTTTTCTAAAAAAAAAGAAAATTTGTTTTACCTTTAGAAAATAGGATATGCCAAGGCCATCAAAATAGGTATTACACAAATGACTCCATCATTTTAGAAAGTTATGAAAAAATATACTTTTTAATGAAGAAAATATGATTCCAAGTTTACACTGGAAACTAAGCTAAACTTAGGTACTTCTCGGAGTGCTTTTCTACATACATTCTTCAAATATTGGCAAAGATAAAAACATCAATTGACTTTTTAAACGTCTTCAAATATAATATCAGGATAATCCGACGTCGAAAGTAGGTTTTCCTATCAACTAGTAATGTTTTAATCTTATGTTAAGAGAACAAATTGTCAACAATGATTACTAAATGCTTAAGATGTCTTCATATGAAGTTTAACCAAAATCGACTGAAGAATTATAATTAATACTTCAAATTACTGAGATTATCTCAATATCAAGAACGAATTGCCAAATGTATTTTTAACCAGTTGAGTCCTTCACACTTGATATTTAATTAGGTATGCTATCTAATTTCCAATTTTTTCGCGTTTAATTTCGCAATTGATCTTCTAAAAACATTGAGATAACCTCAAAGACTTACGTTTAATGTGCATATTGTACAAATATAGTTTGATAAAAAATAGACAAAAAATATTTGAATAATAATAAATAATTATCGGATATCTTAAGAAGGTTGTGTGAAAATTTTTGAGATCTAGTGATCACCGACTTTAAAAGCACAGTTTTGAGAAAAACGTGTTCAATGTTTAAGAAGTATTTAAAAATTGTTTTTCTTCATTTTACATGGTGTCATCTATTCCACGGCCATAAGATGATTCCCTCTGCAGCATCAGCATCTTCTAATTGGTCGAGTTGATTTTGTCGACAAGCCATTCTTCCTTCGCAAAATGATTTTGGGAGTTATTTTCCCAATAATTTTTCGTTGATGAGATCTTCTTAAATTTCGAATACGGCTTCAGCAACATAAGTTGGTAAAGTCAGATAGTCATGTGTAGAAGAAGATAATGTGTCTGTAGCCCTAAAGTGTCCTTACAAATATGGGTATATCTCCGAAAATATTTACCGGATCTGTTTGAAAAAAATATTTTGGATTTTGTAAAAATTCCTACTGCGTATAACCTCTTAAAGATAGAGGACGACTTTTACGATTTCCTGTTCAAATTCCCATATTAACAAATATCTTAGTCTTAAAGATGGCGCCTTACAACTTGTTTACCAGTTTCCCCGCTATAAGTAGAAGAAAATTAAAGGCACTGTGACAACCTCTCCAACTCCACCTATCAGAGACATCTGAGCTAGAGATTCCAGCTCGACTTAAGTTTATTCCGTTCTGGTTCAGTAGAAAGGAACCTCTTCTGGTTTAATAGGGGTTAACAGGGACCACATGAGGCCTATGAAACAGTGACATGTCGCTCAAAGCCATCGCAACCTAACCTAAGGTAGGGGCTTGAAATCAGCAAGAGCGTTGATGAAAATAACCGAACGAAACCATTTTATTTTGCGGTTTATGGTTCGGATCAGTATTTTCGAAAGAACACTGGCTTGGTGTGCCGTTCGGGTTTGGAGTACAAAAATTATATCTGATTCTCGTGGTTGTATAGATTGTATTGTCCTTCAAATTAGTACATTTTCAGCTTTTCGATATCAATGCACATTCAAAAGTTATGGTCCAAAATCTAAAAAAAACTTCAACTTTTTGTACATAAAGTTTATTACAAGAAATTACCTAAAAGTTTCCAATATTAAGAAATATCACAGTTTAATAATTTTTTAATGCTTACCCTTTTGCTTTCCAACAATAACTTTGTTTCCAGTTATATGTTTCCTCCTATAATGTCATTTTGGTAATTAATATCATATAATACTAGCTTATACCCACGGCATCGGTCGCATTTGTACCCCAATAAGAAACCAAGCACTATAGGCAACGGGTTTTCCAATTATAGAAAATCCGCTTGCAAAGTCGAAAAATTGTCCGAACCTAATGTATGCGACTTTTTGTTCTTCTTTCGGGCCCCACATAACACAAATATAACAACGTTATAATAAAATTGCAAAATCGGAAATTGAGTTCTTCCAGATTTTTCAAAATCCTAAAATTCCGTTAGTAACATTTTGTTATGAAGAGCTTAAAAAATTCATTTGAAGCAATTCGAATGAAAACCAAAAGAGTTTAATACAACAGTTTGCCGCCCATTTTCCGACATTCGTGGAATATTTTCCAAAATTCTAAAGCGATGTGCAGCTTGGAATATGAGACTGAAGCACATCCGTCAATAATTGAAAATCGACACAACATTTCCACGCGTGTGGGTGATTTTTCCAACAAAAGTAATTATAGTTTTTATGAAATTTCCCTAAAGAGCTTTGAAAAAGATTTTAAGTCGGATCGAATGGAAGACAATAATATTTTTTATGCCATTAATTGTTCGCCAATTTTTCGAATTTACAAAATTTGAAATTGCGTTGTTTATTATTTCTTTTGTAGAGCTTTGCCAAATTAGTTAAGAGTTGATCGGATAAAAAACAAACGAATTTTATACAACAGTTTTCGAACATTTTTTGGGGAAGATTTTCCAAAATTTGAAAGTCATTTATTTGTGTATGTTTACATTGGAAAATAATAGTTCCTATACAAATTTGGAGTAAGACTCTAGTTGTCCTTTCATAAATTTAAATATGTGTTTTTGACTTAACCTGGCTGTAGATTCGCCAAATAAACTGGTAAAACTGCAAAAAAACAAAAAATCAAATATCAAGAATAGATATATATCATAGATAGATATCAAAGATATGCTGAAATGGATAAAATAGAAATCCATCAACCTTAACAGTTTTCCTAACATATTCTAAGGAATACATATGCATCCTATTTGTTCAATATTTTGTCGATTGAGAAAAGTAGGAAAGTCAAACAAACCCGACTGTTATATAGTATGTACCTGCCAAAGTTTGTATAAAACTGAAAACTTTTAAATTTGGCACCACACGGACTGTGTAAAGTGCTGCCCAGCGTAAGTGCTTGATTATAATAATGTTATGCTACGAGTGTTGTTGTTGATCTGAATTTTGTTTTTTGTTTAACTTAACTTTCATCTGATCGTTTCCAGTATTGGATTGGAAGATATGAGAGTTTTTATATTAGAATTTACCTTTGGCAAATAGTATAAAAAAGGACACCTGGTCTACCCTTTAAAAGATTTACCAAAAATCAACCAAGTCAACAACTTATATCTCAGAGTCTATTCAGTATTGTTAATTACCCAAATTACCGCTTAGTCCTCTAACTAAATAACGCACTCACACATTCCAGCTCAAGTAACGCGATTTGGCGCACGAGACAGAGCATTGGAGTCTGTCTCCGCCATTGGGCGACATCGACACTAGCAACGATCAATATCAATGCCAGGCACAACAAAAAATGTGCCGCTTTGGCCAGTTTATTTATGTGCGTCCAATTTTATTTAGTCAACATAATTTGACCCTTATCCTTTTGTTAGCTCCGATTTCGTGTGGCTTGTGTTTGGATTTTGATTTCGATATTGGCGACGAGACGGTCGCGAGCTCTTGTCTGGTTTGAAATGCGTGAGAGAGATTTTTAAGCTGACATCGTTTGTTCAAAGTTTTCCCCCCGAAAAATAAAAACTTTAATTTGATTTTGCTTACGCAGTCAAAACGCAAAAATAAACTCTCCATTGTCTCCTCTGTCTTTTGCAGCTATGAATTCTTTCGCGGTCCCTATGTCGGCTGGAAGAACTCGGTGCGTCACAATCTCAGTCTGAACGAGTGCTTCAAGAAGCTGCCCAAGGGCATGGGTGTGGGCAAACCGGGCAAGGGTAACTACTGGACAATTGATGAGAACTCGGCACATCTATTCGAAGACGAGGGCAGTCTGAGGCGTCGTCCACGAGGGTATCGTTCCAAGATCAAGGTCAAGACATATGCGGGTCATGCCAATGGTTTCTACAGCGGCAGCTATGGAGATGCGGGAATGGTAAGTGGACGGGGCCAATTGCGACGACAAATAGTTTCCCTCTCAACTCAAATTCTTCTTCCAGGACAATGCCAACTTTTATGCTCCACCTGCCTATGGTAGCTATGATTATGGCACAGCTGGCGGCGCTGTCAATGGTGTGGGTCCAGCTCAGGGATTTGACTCATGGAATGTTCATGCGGCTCATAGCGCCTCTGCGACGGCCGTGGGTATTGGGGCTTTGCCTCAGTATTCCAATATAACCTGCCTAACGGCTTCTGGCAATAATCTCAATGCATCTCCCACTCCACCGTTGGCTCACTCGGCTTTGGGCATGGCTCCAACAACGGCATCTTCAAGCTCACCAGTTGGCTCAACGGGGTCGGCTCTTCAAAGTGAATATGTGCCAGCCGCCAGTCTCGTGACTGCGGGTTATTCCTATGGAACAAGTGGCAGTGGCTTGGATAACGGTAAGTGGCAGTGTCAGGCGAAATGAGAGACGGACCGAGGGAGGGGGAGTGGAGCAGGGAATTAGAGTTGAGCACGGTAGTGATTGCAAGAACTGGTTCCAAATGGTGTAGGCTCAGCAATCAAATGAAATCTTAGAGCACGATGGGTGGGTCAGTTTTCAGTACAATTTAATAACTCTTAACTTTCTCAAAAATATTTCGACTATGGCCCAAACCCGTTTTTAAATCATACAATTTTTGGGAAAGAGAAAATGTCAGTATATTTGTGTCCTACGTAAGATTCGTTAACATAATGTGCTTTTGATTTGTGCAACAAATAAGAATGTGTATATCCGCATTTACATGATGAAGTTTCCTCCATGAAGTCGAAGCTGGCAAATCTTCCTTTACTTCTGCTCTACTTTGTTTTGATTGATGCAGGATTGATTTGTGGGTTATTTTCTTTAATTCGTATCAAAATTAATTTGATAATCGTTATCTCAAATTGAAACTAAAACCAGTATCATTTTTTCGGTATCAATATAATACAAGAAAGTATCAAATTAATATTAAAGGTATTAACTTGACCCTATATCCATTGAATTGATACGTAAAAGTTTTAATTCGAAAATCGCACATTTTCCATTTCAATGTAAATTCGAAATGTCATGCAGGTTTCTTTTTACCCGGCAAGTAACAAAAATGCAATTCTAAAGTTGTTATTCAGCAAATTGTTGATATAAAAGAGCAAGAAAAAGTCTAATGAGAGTAACGATTATCTTTTGAAAAAATTAATAAAATTCGAACACGAATTGCCGTTTTGCCAAAACACTTTCGTGTGTGCTTTTTGCGTCTTCAAAGAGTCGCCTAAAAAATCCCAAAAATTTGACTTGCACAATTTAACGGTATACTCAGAAAAAAAACCGAGAGCTTTGTACTCAAATCAAGTACAGATGGTCTCAATCATGATATAAAAATTAAAGGTGGCGCAGTTTTGATATTTTAAGACGGCCTGGTTCGATGACTCAAGGTTGCATCCCAATATATCGAAAATATATTCTGTTACAGCCATTAAATTTGATCTATATACCATCTCTATACCATTAAATTTGATCTCAAGATTTGAAGTACTAACCTTGTGGCCTGATTTGTGCGTGATTGCAGGTTCGATAATTTGAGTACAAAAAATTCTGGTATTTTGTACTTAATTTTAGAATTTTGTTCTCATTTAAGGAACATTTTGCGTACAAGACTGATTTAGGTACAACTATTATTATACTTGAAATTTTAAGTACAAAACGGTATAAAATCAATTCCACTCGTTCTAGAACGCTGACAGTTGTTTTTTTCTAAGAGTATCAATTGATGACTGCAAACACAAATTATTTTTTGGAGGTCCGGTTCATGGGATCGAACTAGTTTCATACCCTTGGTTAAGCTTGCTTGGGCTACTAAAAAAAACGTGAGCCGAAAAAAAACCGGGACACAATGAATAAATGGGGACCCGAACAATTTCGGGATCAAGAATCAATCCCGTCCCGATCCCGACTCTAGCCTATCCCGACACGACCCGATCCCGAAGCCAAGTTTTAAATTCAATTCAGTCCCGATCCCGAAGATTTTGTCGGGACCCGCGGGAATCGAACCAAAATTTTCGAATGGTAAAGGTTCGGTTTGAGGTTCAGGGTTTTTGTGCTAAGGTTTTATTTCGAACCTTGGTTCGTCAAAAGTTCTATTAAATTTTATATTAAATTTTATATTAATATTTATTTTAAAAAATTAAAAAAATATTCATAATTTCTGAATTTTTATTTACTTGAAAATACGAAATCAATTATTTTCAACTTGAATTTAAAGTAAATATGTCTTCGTGAAATTGTTGGTCTATTCTTCTTTCTTTAATCAGACTATATAAATATTAGGGTTGAAAAAGCCCGCGTAACTAAAGCTAAGGTCCCACTGGCCAATCAATTGCCCAAATGTTGATGAACATTTTTCGAAATATTCCTAATTGAGGAAATTCGGCACTATTTGAGGAAATTATTTGCGTGTGGAACTCTAGTTTTAAGTTCCGCAAAATCTGAAAAAATAGCTATTTAGACAAATTTAAATAAAAAATTGGACATGTAACTTTTGCTAAACCGAACCGAAAGTTTTGGAACAGTTCGGAACAGGTTAAGGTTCTTCTATTTTTCCAATTTTTTTTCGGTTTAAGGTTCGGTTAACAGTAAAATAAATCGTAATTTTGGGATCGAACCGGTTCTGTTCAAAACCGGTTTGCAGCCCAGGTCTAAATAATATAATATTGATGATTGCTTAATTTTTTGGGTGTTGAAATGAATGCGGTCTAAGTGTGGTCCTCTTGTTGGGGACCGTCTAGTGCACGAATTGTTGCTTCGGTTAGGTTCCGTTCATAACTAGATATCATACCTGTAAATAATAATGAATGAATAATTTGTTCAGGGCTGCAATCCGGGTTTAAGCCGAACCGGTTCAAATCCAGAATTTCGGCTTTACTTATTCCTCGTTTAGAAAAATAAAGTTGAACCTGAACATATTCCAAATAAAAATCGTTTCAGTTCAACAAAATTTACAAGTCTAAGTTGAACGTGCTTTAACCATTCTTAAATTTATTTTGTCTTATCAAAGTAATAGAATAGACCAACAATAACTAAATTTTAATTGATAATACATAAAATATAACTTTTAAATAAACAAAAATAAAAAAATTCGGAATATTTTTGTGTTATTAAAAACAAACTAATAAATTTCATTTAAATTGGGTAAAACTAGAGACGAACCAAGGTTCGAACCAAAACCTTAGAACAAAAACCCTGAACCTTAAATTTTTTAACATTAACCAGACCTCCTTAAAAATTAAAAAAAAAAAAAAAAAAACAATAATTTAGTTGTAAGTTGTAACCATAAGTATTTAATAAAAACATGCTTAGTTTATGCTGATATATGAACTATATATCACATTTTAGTGAAGAGTTCCATTTATTAAAGAGATTGGTTTTGTGATGCCAGACAGAAGCGTTATAAAAGGTTCTGAAACGGTTTGCAGTTTGGAAATCTTCATCTTTCTCAAAAAAAATTAGTTTTCAATTTATAAAGTACAAAGTACTATATATTGTATCCAGATGAATTAGTTTCTCATTTACCAATCCCGGCCACTTCAAACGAACTAGTTCTGTTTTGGCATCGCCCAACTCTGATGATTAAATGCGCCTGGGTGTTCGCGTCAATCAGGGTAATATAATTGCTGACTGTCCGCGTCTCGTATTACCGCCCTGGAGTTGGTAGCAACAACACATGGTCATGATACGAGTAGTCTCTCCCTCTCCCATTGCCCCTTGTGTTTCTTCGCTTTTTATAGACGCCGCCGTCGCGACGTTGTGTGATTTTTAACGCTTGTACATAATAAAAAAATATAAAAAAAACGCCACTTTAATCGATTTTTCATTTCATTTTCAGGTCTTCGTTCCATGTCGCTACAGCCACTGCCCCTGCCCTGCCTCTCCAGCATTCAGCAGGCCCAATCCCAGCATCATCATCACCATCCTCATGGCTCCATGACACCCCCACCCTCACAGTCGGGCAACCATGCGATCGACCATTCGCCAATTGATCTTAAACCGGTTTACCTGCCGCCAATTACTCCGCCCCCGACATCGGTAGCGGTCAATGGCGGCGGTGGCTACTACGAGACAATCAAGTATTCCAATTAGGAATATATATATATACGGGTGGCTTGCGGCGTTTTGTTTATTACTTAGGTTGTTTGTTTGTTTTTTTTGCTTTTCTTTTTTTTGTTTTGTTCTGTTAAAAAGGGAGGTACTGATTGTGGGCTGTGGCTCTGGTGTCTGTTGGTTTTTTGTGTTTTTCGGGAGGTGTTATTTAATATTTGTCTATATGGGATACGTTTTATCATTATTACCTCAAAGGATAATCAATTTTAATTATAGACTTTAAGTAGTTGGAGACAAAACGTTAGTGGCATAATGCGTAAAAGAGAAATTCTAAATGAATAAACAAATAAATAAATATTACTTAAACGTACACAGATTTAGTAAAAGTAGGTGAGGAAGGGTAAGAGATGTGCTGCACTCTTATGGCATACTTGGCGGTACAAGACCTATAGTCCATTCATTCCACGCTGCAGTCCAAAATGTATCTGAAAAGAGTGACCAACTATCTAAATGTCTAAATGTCTACACAGGAAAAAATGGGGAGCTAAATTCAAGTTCAATAAACAAAATGGATTGATTTCGAACAAGTACGAGTCAAACAAAAAAACGAAAAGGCTCATTTCAAGGACGGATACTACTTGAAAATTAAAATATCCTGCATGGAGATAAAAGTAAGTATGGGGTTTCAATGTCAAAGCGAAATAGTGAAAAGAAAAGTAATGCACGATCGAACGATGAACCCTGCAATCTTGCTCTAAAGACCTATATCTAGCAACAGAAAGTCATTTCCTTCGGCATAAGAATTCTTTAATATGAAGCATAAGCCTTAATTGGGTGCTGCAAAATAGAGTATTTCGCCAGAGGATTTTAAATGTGGACTTTGTCATCTCAATGAATCGCTCATATCATTGGCCTGCATGAGCTGCATCATGCAGCATAAGGAGTATTATTTATAGTTTCGACGCTACTGCCTAAGGAATGGTACCAATGGCCGGGTTCAGCAGAAGAAATTGCTCCCTGATCAATGATATATTTCTTGGTAATTCACGTAGCCTACTTTTCCTCTTGCGTTTAATGTGATATTTTCATGGAACTTTTCCAAAAGCCAATTTAACAAGATCCCCCAAAAGTATGCAGTAAGAGCAGTTTTTTAAGCTAATCAGTGATCAAGTGTCTCTGCTGATCGCACCCATTGATAATCAGTCCCTTACCTAGGCTCATCAGCGGAAGATCCGAACGTTTGGAAGCCAGTTTAAGTTATTTCCCATACAAGGGTGAAGGTGACACTAATTTTGTCAATACTGCAGAATTAGAAAAATTACATATAAATAAATATATCTTAAAACAAAGAATTAATTTTAATTGATTTACTTTTTTTCAAATTCTAGAAAATTCTTCTGTTGCCAACTGTTTTTGTCTTGATAACAACCCTTTTAATATTTTTCGGATTTACACGATGAAGCAAACTTCATGAAGTTTCTCAAAAAGCTTTTGTTTGTGGGAAAGGGGTGTGGTGGGGTAGCTTTCCGCTCTACACCTCTTTCCTACGAGCTAGAGCTTTTTAGAAAACTTCATGAAGTTTGCTTCATCGTGTAAATCCCGACTAAGATAAAATCGGTCCTGCCCGACTTCGATATATCCGTTACCCAGGGAAAGAATTATTTAACAACCTTTTATTAAATCACAAAATGGGAATATTCGGGGGTGTCCCGGGTCCCTCATAAGATTTTTGTCTCTGTTGGTTTGCATATCGTTTTAAAAATCCGTCGGTGTCGTAGAACTACGAGAGATTTCATATTCTTATATGCAAATCCAGTTGGAAGGTTTGTGTCTAAGATAATGTTCCCTAGCACGACTGTTGTTGTCAAATATTCAAGATGGCGCCTGCAAAGCCGACTGCGTTTGAGTAGCAAACTGGTTTTGGTTGAACTGGCAGCCTACAGTTGGTTTTGCAAATAATTATTGAAATGCAATTTATTAAGGGAGGGGTAAGGGTTTCAGCGTAAAAAAAAAACACTTTTTTTGTGATTTTTTATCTCAAATATCGATTGAGCAATTTTAATCAAACCTTCTATACATTATTGAGCATAGTTTTGACTATGTTATGTAAATTTTTCATGCAAAAATATTTAACCATTAGCCCGTGACAGAGCTTCCCCCAGGACGTCTTGAAAAAAAAACAATTTGCGGTGATCACTGTAACTCGGCCGGAAATTATCTGAAAATGAAAAAAAAAAAAATTTATGTAAATTATAAACAAATCTTCCCCCCAACGTTCTCTGATTATTTTTTTTTTAATTTAAAAATTTTTGGCGGCCATCTAAAGTGTGAACCGTTATTTTCGACTAAAATTTCCGCCATTTTGTGGGTGGGAAATACCCTTAATGTTAAAAAAATTTACTAAACGTAGGGGGGAGGTATTTTATATGAAGAAAATGTGTACAAAGTTTGAAATGAATCGGTCCAGTAGTTTTCAAATGGCAGTGAACACGGACTTCGAAAAAGTAGTCCTGGGGGAAGCTCTGTCACGGGCTAATGGTTTAATATTTTTGCATGAAAAATTTACAGAACATAATCAATACTATACTCAATAATGTATAGAAGGTTTGAATAAAATTGCTCAATCGATATTTGAGATAAAAAATCACAAAAAAGTGTTTTTTTTTACGCTGAAACCCTTACCCCTCCCTTAAAACAAATAAAATATTTCATATATTTAATGCAATCTATTCAGAAAAAAATCTTGTTTACATATTCAAAATTACTTTTGCTTATAAAAATTGTTTGGGTGGTGAATTTAGCTGAATCTCTTCGCAAAACACGAGTGATATAGAACTATCCGAAAGAGTTGTTCGGGTCACCGAGAAATTGTTTTTGGGTTGGAATTTGATAAGTTAAAATTTCTTTATCTCCACTATATATTATGCGATATTTCTGAAAATAAAAAGTTAATCCTAAGAAGCGGTAAAACTTCTCTATAGTAAATATAATTTAATGTAGAGGATTTCTAAGTCTTAAAAAAATCCTCCCTTAAATACTGAAATTTTAGAAAAATGTCAATATAAATTTAAGAAATGAAGATTCTCGATTTTAATCAATTTCCGCCCTAAAAAAATTAAGTTTTAATATTTCAAAAAATGTAATGTCAGGAAAATTGAAGGCAGACCACATAAAAAGTATATATTCTTGATCAGCGTGACGAGCTAAGTTGATCTAGACATAAATTCAATTTCCTCACCCAGTTGTTAAGCTATTTGGATGAAACTTGGCACATGACCATCGTTCCTATATACGCCGCACATATTTCGAAACCAGCCGAACCGCTAGATCAAACAAGGTGCTTGATCACTTAACCAGTGAACCGATCGATCAAAAATTTACTGTCGCCTAACTGACCTGACTGCGTTTAAATTATTACAAAAATTTCGGAATTTCGTTTATCTTCATATAAAATAAACTCCATATTCGGAAAATATCATTTGATAATTTTTAGGAGCAATCGGCTGCAGACTTACTGGACTTTTCGACCTGTTTAGTTTTTCCAATTTGGTCGCTTTTTGAATTTAGGAACTGCTGCTACATCATCGGTTGCATCTAGCTGGGGTATACTGAGTTGACTTGCTTTGGTCCTGACGCGTACGTAACTGCCGTTTGGGCTCTGTCTTGCATTCTTGTTTCTGCATTCTTGTTTTGCATTGACTTTTCTTGGCGGGATTTGCATTCCCTGTGTCGTCAAGCTTGGGAATTTACAACTTGGGTATTAATGGACGTTGATGTACAATGCGCAGTACGTTCAAGTGGCCCAAGCGACACCAAGCCGAAGCTTGTTACGCGCGAACCCCAGGCAAAATAGCAGCCCACCTCCCGCCCAACCGACCGGGGGCGCTGCCACAAACGAGTGACACGAAAACGCGTAGAAAAACACGGAATTAAAGCAAACTACGGGCTAAATACGTTAATATAGAGGTTTTTATAGCAAAAATAGAATCTTCTAAACTAATTACTCGAAAGATTTTATTGTAGTCAGCACAAAGGACACGAAACGGCTCATGCAAAGCATAGTTAGTAGTACAACGTTTTAGAGATAAGGGGATAAAGTTACGTGTCTGTCTAACAGGAACACTAAGATTAATTTGACTAAGCAACTCTGATGAGTCGATTTCACCATTTATTAGTCTATGTATAAAGATTACACCAAGCATAACTCTTCGGTTAATTAAGGAGGGAAGGTTTATTAAAAGAAGTCTACTAGAATACGATGGTAACCGGACCTCAGGATTCCAATTCAAACCACGAAGAGCAAACAATAGGAATAGGGTATAATGGGTGAACCATTTTGGTGGAAGGATAAAACATTGTCATCGAAAGCAGAAGCTTTGCGTGTACGACCTGTCGCTGGTGAAGCCATTTGACTTGGCTCCTTCATTCGGTGGGAGGGTTTGGGGTTGGGGCTTGAAGAAGGCGGGTCACGTTTAAGGCGATAAAGTTCATTAGGACTTTGACGTACAAAGCGCAGTACGTTCAAGTGGCCCAAGCAACACCAAGCTAAAGTTTCTTACGCGCAAAACCCTAGCAAAATAGCTGCCTACCTCCCGCCCAACCGACCGAGGGGCGCAGCCGCTAATGTGCGACATGAAATCACGGTGGAAAATTACATAGAATAAAACAAAATGAAAATAAATCGGCTACAAATCGTAAAAGTGAACTCAAAATTAATTTCGGGTTAAATGTGTTAAGATAGAGGTCTTTAAAGCAGGAAAAGACAACTCCGAACTGATCACTCGGTAAAGTTTGTTATAATTAGCACAGAGGACACGAAAAGGCTCAAGCATAGCATAGTTAGTACCAAAGTTATGGGAAGGTCTTATCGGGACACTAAAATTAATTTGGCTAGTCAACTCAGATGAGTCAATTTCACCACTTATAAGTTTATGTAAAAAAAATACTCCAATCATAATTCTACGGTTAATTAAGGAAGGAAGGTTAATTAAAAGAAGTCTACTAGAATACGATGGTAGTCGGATATTAGAATCCCAGTATAAGCCTCAAAGTGCAAACAACAAGAACTGCTTTTGCACCGATTTAATTCTATCCTGATGGGTTGTATACTATGGAGACCACACACAAGATCCGTATTCAAGAATTGGACGGACAAGAGAAGTATAAAGAATCTTGGTCGTATAGGGATCGTCAAATTTCTTTGGCCAACGTTTTATGAACCCAAATACGCTTTGGGCCTTATTGACAGTAAAGTTAACATGAGACTCGAATTTAAGTTGATGACCCAGAATAACCCCTAGATGGTTAACCTCATTGGTAGTACTGTTCAAGCCAGGGCTGCAAACCGGTCCGGAACCGAACCCTTCAGAACCGGTTCGGTTCAGGTTCTGGTGATCCCAGAACCGAACCGGGAACCGAACCCCATTAAAAATAATAAAGAGAACCCGAACACGAACCTAACCCAGTTTTCTTATTGATGGGGTTCGGTTCTAAAAATAAATTGGCAAGCATAGAATTTATATTTGCACTTCGATGGTAAAAAATATTTCATTATTTTGAAGAAAAATGTATCCATTCATATGCCCATGTATGGACGGCGACACTTTTTCCCATCCGCAACAAAATAACACAACCTCAAGCAAGTGAATTCAATTTGCATATAAAACCGTATTTCTGTATATTGTTTTGTTCGTATGTAGATACAATGGCACTGTGAATACAAGGGAAAGTTGCACTTTATTTAAATATCTTCATTTTTTTTAACCAAATCACAAATAAAGTTCTTTTAGCATTTCACTCTCACAATATGCCAGTCAAAGCCGGTCGCATTTGTAGAAAAAATAATTCTGACTGGATTCTCGGAAATGAACGTGTTCAGCCACACTATAAGTTAGCGATGAGACAACCCGGCGTGTCTGTGATTAAGTCACGGTCACTGGCAATCATCAAATCACACAGTGACTGCATATTAGAAGCAACAGTGTGATTTGGTGACTACAAGTCACTGTGACCTAATCACAGTTACGCCGATATGGTCAATCACAGTTACTAAATCACGGGTACGCAGATAAAGCTCATCTCTTATTTTTAGGCCAAAAGTGGCCGTGTTTTTTGCAGGTTTCATAGCTACAAAAATCACTTCAGATTCAGCAATCCCACTACTGTGAAGGAGAAATGACTTTCGCTGTGAGTGTAAGTTGGAAGAATCGCTTAACTCTTCTAAACATATTTACAATCAATCAATCAAGACAGATCACTTATGTGCTTGACTTCCAAGCCATCAGGCAGCAGATTATAAGGCATCTCGTCTTCAAATTCTATTAAATTATTTATTTATTTATTTTTTTATATAAAATGCTATCTGGAACCCGAACCCGAACCGGAACCCCGGTTCTCAATTTGAAGGGAACCGGTTGTGGAACCGAACCCCCAGAGTAGGGTAAGGGTTCGAACCCCGAACCGAACCCCAGTCAAAATAAGAGGGGTTTGCAGCCCTGGTTCAAGCGTTCCAATGGTACACTATCAAGAGTATAAGTGACTAACTGAGGTGAGCTTCTATAAAATGTCATAACCTTACATTTTGAGCCATTAAGGTTTGGAAGATTAACTTGTCACCATGTCTGAAACGCATCCAAATCTTCTGGCAATCTAGATCTAGCGAGAGATCAGGTCTTTATAAGTTAGACAAAGCTTCACATCGTCGGCGTACATGAGTACGCGTGAATGGTTGAGGACAAAAGGAAGATCATTAATAAATAAAGTAAAAAGTAATGAACCCAGGTGACTACCCTGAGGTACCCCAGAGGTTACCTGAATACATTAAGAATAAGAATTCCGAAAAAGAACCATTTGTGTTCTATCACTTAGGTACTGAATAATCCAATTGAGAAGATTAATTGGGAAACCGATTAAACTTAATTTGTGAAGTAGCAATGAGTGGTTTACGGAGTCGAACGACTTGCTAAAATCAGTATAAATGACGTCAGTTTGCATTTTGGTTAAGAACCCTTTGATCACAAGAGAAGTAAACTCTAAAAGGTTAGTGGTAGTAGATCTACGTTTCACAAAGCAATGCTGGACAGGTGAAATGATAGAACTAGAAAAGTGTTGCAGTTGAGATGTTATAATTTTCTCAAAAGTTTTTAGAATTGCAGACAATTTGGAAATACACCTGTAATTTTCAACATCGGACTTATTACCTTTCTTATGGAGAGGAATGATAAAAGATTCCTTCCATAACGTAGGGAAAGTGGCTGAATTAACAGACAATTCAAATAATTTATGTAAAGGCTTACACAACGCATCAGCACAGAACCTGAGAACGCATCCTGGTACTCTATCAGGACTTGGTGCATATACGGGTTTGACTAAATTAAGGTCGCAGAGGAGCGAACTTTCAGTGATCACAGGGCTTAAAATGCAATCAGACTTATTTAACTGATAAGGATACGGTTGATTCGAATCGTACCTAGAAGAAGAATAGGTTGATTTGAAAAACTCTGCAAACAGATCGGCTATAGCCTGTTCGGTATTTGCTTTCGCATTACCAAGGGCTGACGATTTGGGATTGGAGTTAACAAAGTTGAAAAACTGCTTAGGATCTTCGGAAAATTGGAGCCGGCAACGACGAAGATAGTCATTATAACATTGCGGGCAACCACATAACGGGAGCAATCCAAAGGATTTCCCGATTTCGTATACTTTTTAAAATATCTCGTCTTCACATTCTTTAAATTTGATAGTTCCTTCGAGTACCAAGGAGGTCTTTCGATACTTCGAGGAATCTCGAGCGGAACACAAAGGTCAAAAAGCGAATTCAGGGTATCATAAAAAAGTTTAATGGCAACATCAAGTACAAGTGTACAATTGGGACCAGTCGGTATGGAGAATAAGATCATTAAGCTTTTCAAAATCAGTTCTACGAAAACAACGGGTACCCGCTTTAATTTCGGCCCTGCGGCCACCACTGGCTCTAGAGGTGCTTGGCTGATCCTTTTTTTAGGTTTGTTAGAGGAACAGGGCTTGGTAACAGTTTTTTTCTCTTTAACTGTTTTAATTTGGTTATAATCTTCTTAGCTTTTGGTTTGGCAAAAGTTTTGGCCTTTTTCGGCGGACTAAGCTCTTCTAAGTCCTTCTCCAAGTTAGAATTATATGAGTTAGAAGGGAATGGCTTTTCAAATCTTAAAAAATAAATTGATCTTAAATAGGAGATGGTCTATTAATATTTTAATGATGTATGTATTCGACGATGATGTAAAAAATTGAAAGGAAATAAGCCAAAATAATTCTTAAATGTTAATTTTTTTTATTTAAGACAAAATATTTTGAATGACTCGCTTCGTACCTTGTTTGAAATTAACTGAACTATTTGTACATTTTTATTTCAAGTCTCAAAATATTTGACATTGCCACACCAAGCTCCCTTACACAATGATGGACTGTTTTAACAATTGTAATTGATAAAAATCAGTACTTACCTCTAAATTTTGAAATTTCTTAAGCTGCCTTCACACCTATCATATATCTCTAAAAAGTCAAACTACTCTAAAAAGAAACTATGATGAGCTAATACACTCACAAGTTTCAAGTGTACAGTTACAAGAGTACAAGTGCTCAATTCTGCGTAAATTCTGCTCAATTTTTTCAACAAAAACAAAATTCCAAAGAACTGTTAAAAGTGTTGCATACTTTCGAACTGAAGCTGACCAAATAAAATGCAGGTTCTGTTTAATGAATAAGCGCCATCTATCGTTCGATCTGAAGAGGCCACCGCTCAGATTGAAATATAGATGGCGCCACTGTTTGCTTGTAATCGATTACAATGTGGTTAAGAGGCGCGATAACTTAAATGTACTCAAATTCAACTTTGATATTAGCTTGGGGTGAAATGGTGCAATTTGAAATACAAAATTATTAATATTTTCTACTATAAAGAAACAAATATATGAGAGAAAAAGCTGCATTCCTTATGCAAACTATTTGAAATTTAGTAACAAAAACTATTAAGTGTGGCCCACAAAAATATGTTTCAGTAGTAAAAACAGCTCAAAATCGATTATATTGACCCCTTAAGAACCGATTTCTCATCTTCTATATAAAACAATCTGTCACATAAACTAACAAATAACAGATAAAACTTGTTTTATTTTACACATAGCGCCTATCTAAAAGATAAGAAATCTTTCCTAACTTGAAAAAAAAATGTTAAAAAATGTTCTCTGTTGTAATGTAAGGCTGGGTTCATACTGTTCGACGCATGAGACATGACAATCTAGTTATCCTTCATGTTGTATTGTTTTAATTGTCAAATAACAAATTATTCTAATGAAAACAAGAGAACATAAGGGCCTACTAGATTATCATGTCTCATGCGTCGAACAGTGTGAACTCAGCCGTAGGCTGACTTGTTTAAATAATTATTCCCACATAAATCTACAACTCAATTCATAATTGACAAGATCTAATGTCTTGACTTGCTAATGTAACAACAATTGTCAAACAATTTAAGAGGCAACACCCCTAATCAGCTCAAGGGATATGCAGGATATTTCAGGCACATGCCCAAAACCAGGCATTGTTCGAAAGATCAACAATCCAATTATTCTGTTAATTGTCTCACCTTTATGAGCAAATTAAAATCCTGCCCAGAGTCAAAATGGACCAAAGCTGTCCATTGTGTGGCCAACACGGCAATCGCATCAAGAAGTCGTCGCCGTTGATCATTATCGAGGAACGACGACTCCGACGACGATTTGTGGGACTCAGAGGAAGAAAAACCCAAAGACAAACAGGCAAAGTTTTTGAGTGAAAAATTTTAACAGTCAAAGGATAATCGGGATTAAATCTTCTTCAAAAGTTAATGTTTACACACGCACCTACCGTTGGCGATGAGCGAAAAAAAAGATGCAAAAATTATGAAAATATTGTCACAAGTGCACACAGCCAGCGCAGCAAGCAAAGGATGCCGGAGCGAGGTATTGGCAGGACAATTGCAGGCGGCAATCAAAACATGCAATTGTCCTTTTCGTGCCGCATCGAATCGAACTGCCAACGAGAATCGAGAAACCCGAAAAAAAAGAGCTGAGGCCGAGTCGTCGTAAGAGGATTTGCGCGTCAAGTAAACACACGAACAGGACACAGAACTCCGTCCTGGGATATGCGATAGGCAGGCAGGACCGGACCGGCAGACAGCGCAAATCCAAATCAAAGATGCAGCCTGCATAAATAAATAAATAAAATGATTTGAACATTTTATATTTTTTTTTGCAGGCTAAAAACCAAAAATGATGAATTTTCCTTTGCGTTAAAATAAACAATTTTTTAAGCCCGCTTTGTTGCACTTTTATTTATTTTAAATTTATGCGAAAATTAAATACGTTTTTCGCAAGGATTTTCAGCTGCCTGCCGGAATGTATTCATATATTTCAATTGAAGTTGCCATACTTAGATTTTCCTCCCAATCACCAGCCAGTCGTCTCGAGTATGTCGCGCGTATTTCTCATATAAATAAACAAAAAGTCTTGTTGCAATAACATGGCATGGAATATTTATTAAATAAACATTAGAGACCGGCAACAACAACAGCAGCGAGACAAGTTACGAATTTTTTTGAGGTTGTGTTGAATGGGAATAGAGACTTGCCTGGAATGACGATGGAGACTGCAGCCGCCGTGTGGAGAAGGTTGGTGGGTTTTTATGAATGAAGTGAAGCGTTTGTTGTAATTCGTAGTAGGAAATGCTAAAGTGTTTTGGGTTAAGTATGTGTTCATGTGTGAATACAGATAGCAAAGTCAGGTAGCTCCCACAGCGGAATGGAAATGAATGAACGTTGGAGCAAAGGTGGAAATGTGGTGGGTTGTGGAATAAATAAATTCAAATGAATGAACAAATTTGAGTATGAGTTGAGAGTTCTTGAATAGCATGGACTGGCTTATGGACTGGCCCAGAGCAGTTATAGACAAGGCCAAGAATATAATAAAGGGACGCTGATAATTTACAAAAAAGTGTTTGTCTAATGGCGAAAGCATATTTTAATTACACATACCAACAAAGTTTCAAAACATTTAAGAAAACTTCCTTTATAAATGTATGTTTTTTTTTAAAGTTTGATTTTTATCTCAAAAATAGCATGAACTCGTTTCGCCATTTTTACGTTAAGTGGGTAAGTTCGGGTAGGTATTCCCATACAAAAGTATAGTGCAGAGTTTTTTTGAACTATTTATTAAAATCAATTATTAATTTGTTTCACTTAAGTTAATTATCTCAACAATAGTTAATTTTTTCAACTATTCACTTTTAGAATTATATCAAGTTTTATAATACTTTAAGATACTTTTGCAGTTAAATTTGACTAAACAGGCTAACAAATTAAAGGCAACTTTAGAGCAAGAGACGAAAGACAACTTTCCACATCTTGCATATTTTTTGGGCGCTGAATTTAAACAATTGAAGTTTTTTCCCCAGGTCCTCCTTTTCATTAAATAGGATAAACGTGGATTGATCGGGGAATGCTTACATTTTTTAGTTCTGTGACCACAGTAAACAATTTAAGTCAAGCATCGTCGATAATGATTCCAAAATTGTGCGAGATATGACCGTTTTTATACCCGCCCCGCAATAAAAACTGTTGAATAACTTTGGCAATTTTACAGATATCTGGCACTCCCTTATATGTATGTATAATATGCTCAATATCTAAAATCTGTCAAATTTTTAGAAAGATCGGATAATAAATAACGGAGATATACAAATTTTAATTTTTTTTAAATATTTGGTGTCACTGTGCGCTCTAACATCCAACTTCATGTTAATCTTTACATTGGATGTTTTAATATTAACATAAAAATTAAAAGTTTAATGTTTATTTAATCATTTTGTGATGTAATACAAAATATTTAATTGATCCTTTTCCTGGTCTATCAAAGTCAAACACGGCCAACTTAAAAAGTCAATATCTTGCGGAATGTGTCAGATTTTTTAAGGAGTATGACATATCCTGCTAAATAGAAAACTTGGATAACCTAAAAATATCCCCGGGAAATTTCAACCTGTTCGGGAAAGAGTTTTCAAAATTGTCATTCACCATGTTCGCTTAATAATTTTGTGGACCCTTTAATGGCCTTTAAAAAAATCCTGAAAATCGTAAATACAAAACTTTCTAGAGATTACCCGGACACTCCTAAATATTGTCAAACAAAAATTCCAAAGACGATTTCTAGTCTGAGTAGACAAAGGGAGTTCCCGAAATGTATGTTATTTACACAAATTTAGGAATTGTTTCTATTTCAGAAACGCTGATTAGCGCAGGGACGCAAAGTTTCGGGTGTGAAAATTATTGACTTTGCTTAGGAGTCGTATTGGTTCCATCATACTGAATGCTTTTACCCAATTTAAACATTAAAATGCGATTTTGAGTACATAAAACGTTTATTAACTTGATTAGAAGGAAGGAGTTATTGTCACCATTCCCAAAAAAGGTGACTTGAGTCACTGCACGAACTAGCGGGGTATCACCCTCCTCAATTCTATACAGAAAATCCTGGCCATTATCAAACAGGATAGAATCTCACCCGCGCTAAATGGCCTGCTCAGACAAGAGCAAAACAGTTTCAGACCCAACCGTTCATGTGTGGACCATATCAACAGCCTGCGAATAATAGTAGAGTATTCCATGGAATGGAGGTCGCCTCTTTACTTACTCTTTGTGGACTTAGAGCTAGCACAATCAAAAGGAAGGTTATATGGCGCTCTCTCCGAAACAATGGGATGCCGAAAGTTATAATCAAACTGATAAAGGAGCTTTATGCAGGAAATAGGGAAATAAAAAGACGCAAATGGACCAGACTTTAAGGAGGGATGATAACAGCATAGCGAATATGTCTCTAGCAGAAAGGTCGACCTCGGCAGACTTGGATGAGCACACTTCACGCAAAAATCCGGACAAGTTGAATTGAACTATCACACTTGGCTATTGACAGGAAACGTTGGAGAAATTTTGTTTTCATCCTATGCTCCTCCTATATACTTAAATATATCAAGGAATAATAAAAAATAAAAAAAAAAACAAATCAATTTTTTTTAGCATATTTGGGCCTGTTTTCGTTCGAATCGGAATTGGTAAATGTTTCCGTGTCCAAAAGCCGATTGTGTTATTGGGCGAATAACTTCATATTTTTATTTGTCTTTATTCGACTGTCTTGCTGGCATATATAACTAACCAAATTCTCTAAACTTTTCTTGAAAATAAGAACCTTTACCAATTTCGATTGATCGAGTTCGGAAATGAAAACAGGGCTAATTATTTTTTTAAATATTAAAATATTTAATTAATATTAATTTTTATTGAATTGTTTTTAGTTTTCCATCGAATGAAACTGAAAAACATCCTCTTTAAATGGATAAAGAAAGTCTTCAAATGCCTCGTCAAAAAATATTATGATGATGAGACCATGAGATTCTAGAATCAGAACAGAACATTTCGGTGTTGAATGCATTGTTGCTATTTCTGCCTCGAACTGTCAAACACTACAATTTATTGTGCAATTTAAATTTTGAAATTCCCATAAAATAGTTACTATTTTAAACAAGCGAAAAGTAAAACGATGGGTTCGTTTCGCTAAAGGGTACCTGGAAACCTCGATCCTCGGTGCACTTGAACAAAAAAGAAAAGTTTGTTTTTGTCGATTATTTATACTTTTAAATTGGTTTCAAGTAAATTAAATTGATATACTTAAGTTCACATATTTTTAAAAATAATATCCTTTAGTTAAATTATTAAAATTATCATTCTTTACTTTAAGATACCGTTTAAAGATGTAAGTCAAATAGTTAATTATATCATCCTGAAGATTGTTTATCTCTTTTACCTCTTAGATTAGAAAGAACAAGCTTTAGAGTTGAAAGTGCTCGTTAAACTGATACCCGATTTGCTGGAACATGTAGAATAGTTAAGGCAATATTTTTTAAATCTTTTAAAGATTAATCGATGTATGTCATGGACAATTGTCGAAGTAATGAATAAAATTATTGACTGATTTGATAAATCTAAATATCTCTTCTTTGTCATTTGAAGTAAAAATTTTGAATTCTCTTCTTAATAAATTCTTTCGTTGAACAAATTGCCTAATATTGAACACCGAACCTTTGATTTTCAATAAATGATCCGGTTCGGGTTCAAATTATAAAAGGTTCGGCTCATAGTCCTTCCAAATCCAAACCGAACCGGTTTCCAGCCTTGATTTAAGAGAAGAAGGCAAAGTTATGGTATCGGAAATGATTCTTGAAACTTATGAAACTTATATACACTGTTCGAGTCTATTATGAATGAATTAACAATTATAATCCCTTCAATTTCATCGGCTCCACTTCAGCGGCACTCTCATTACCTTTGCACAAACATGCCGAATTCCCTCACGTACTCTTGCTTCCTGGAAATCCATCGACAACTCAAGCATCAGCTCATCACTTAAGCAAAAGGTCCACACCTCGAAAATAATGCTCCCATCCCATCTGGACCGGGCCGACTAAAGCAGTAGCCAGCTACACCCACACCCAGCAGGCCCTCAACCTACTTGGTCTAAACCATAAAAACTGTAAAACCGCAAATAAACCACAAAAACCGCAGGACACGCGTGGCAGCATCAACAACATCATCATCATGTTCATCATCATTAACATTGCGAGAGGGGAAAAACCCACAAGGGGCAGCAGCCGCATTCAGTGGCAAGTCATCAGGTAGTTGGTACACACATTTACACGTAATCTAGTCAGGGGAAATACCCAAATGGAAGACTCAAGATTTTCATTAAGAATTCCCGCGGCGCGCATTAAAGTCTAAACATGCCTAAAGAAGCCAGCCGACGTGAAAAAAGTTTCCCTTAAGAGATGATCAAGTATCCTAAGCATCTGATGATTAGCATCCGGCTGATACCAGGTAGGACTTAGCGCCGTCGTCATGAATTTCCGCTGCTTATGACCGGAAGATTTTGGCCATGATTATGATTATGAAACTAATAGTGAAAATTTCCCAAACCCCTTCTGCTTGTGCTTGGAATAACAGTTAGCAGCATGTGTGGGTGTGTGTGTGTCTAGGAACTAATCTGCTAAATTGTCTAGGCAGGACATAAACTAATGGGCAAAAAAAAAATCGAATCTACGCATAATAAGCTTCGAACCATATACAAATCATAAATTTTAATGAGTGTCACAAGCAAGGGGTGTGGGAGGGAGGGGTGCGAGGGAAAGTCCCCAAAAAAGTGGAATTGGCTACTTCTCATTGCAGTGTGTGAGTGAGAGAGGAGAGGATATGCTTGCATTGCGCTATCGTTGCATCTCTCTTTGCTGAAGCCACGCCCCCCAACCCCAGCTGCGCAGCCGTCTGCTGTGAGTGAGTTTGTGTGCAGGTGTGTGTGAGCTCTCTCTTACGCCTACACGCCCCCAGCCATTGCTCCTTTTCACATTGGGCGACAGAGGCGACAGCGTCGCTACTCTTGTCCTATGCATATTCATAAGAGAGCAGCAGAGCTTGTGTTTGCACTGGTGTGTGTGTGTGTGTGTGTATTTTGCCTTATCAGCATTTTCACCAGTTTTCAAGCGAAACATATTTTCTTCAATTTTCTTCTCTTTTCAGCACAAAAAAAAAAGGAAATATCTTTTTTATTATTGTTGCAGCTTAAATCCAGTTACTTCGTCTTTCTCTCAAGTGTCTGATTAGTTGCACTCCCTGTGCACTTTAAAATAAATATTATTTTTAGATTACTCGCCAAGTAAAAACACAAAAATCTGCCAAACAAAAAAAAATTTAAGAAAATTGCTAAAAATTTAATAGGCCATGAGTTGCCATATGGCCCTTTCCCAGCCCTATGAATGTGTGTGTGTGTGTGTGTGAGTGCGTTGCAAAAAAGTCAACCAGCTCTTTCCCCCTCTCAGCACTCTGACCATGAAATGGAAGCCAGCTCTAACGAAGCGTTGTCAACGGCGGTGTCAACGTTCCGTTCACTGTCTCAAATTGAGCATGCCAAATGGGCGAGACAGTATTTTGTGTTGCTAGACCCGGGTTTTATTTCTATTCTAATTGTTTCATATAGCAAAAATGTTTGACAATTTTAACATATTTCATATGTTGTGACCGTAGCCGATTTTCAAGGTTTCTTGGCTGAAACTGACAAGTTCAAAGCATTTTAGATCAGTTGATATTGTAGGATTTTTTAAGATTTGGCACGCACCATGGAACTGGAAAAGCTTATACTCATCTTAAATGTTCCAGAAATGTCGATATATATTTTTTATTTATTTTGAATAAGGACTAAAGTTCGGTTCAGGTTCCGGTTCTGGAATGTACTAAAACTAATGTTTCGGTAAAAGTTTCTGTTTAGGTTCTAGTTTATTTCGGTATATGGTTTCATATCGGAACCTCGGTAAAGGTTTCGAAATACCGGTTCTCAACAAATAAATAATAACGATTCCTGTTACGATTCTGAGTTTTAATCGCTATACTGCTCTGGTTCGGGTTCCTGTTTGACACCCTGCTTTTGAAGTAATGCTTTAAGCAGGGATTTATCTCGAAAGAACTTTTACGGTTCCGGTTCCATTTCGGATTACGGTTCTGATACGGTACTCGTGTTTTCTGTACAAAAATATTATGTTATTCGAATTTGTTATTTGTGTTACAAAAACAAACAAAAATGAAAAATTATGGAGGCATAGGAACTTTAATAATAATACTAATTATAATATTAATAATACCTATAATAATAATACTAATAAAACTAGACGTCTTCTTCAACTCAGGCCTTCCTACGCAGCGATACGGTAACAGAATATGAAATATAAAGAGGTGGTTGATTTTTTCCAGTTGTTACAATGTTTGTAAGAGTCGATTTGGAATTGAAGTTTCTTTATTTTATTTAAGCAATGGTTTTGTCTGATTTTGATCAAACTCTCCACAATTGAGTGGATGCATATAGAATTGATAAGTTCCAAGTTTGAAAACGGTAGTATCGAAAACAAAAACATTTTTCTCACAATTACTACTTTTTTGACCGTTCCTATGCTAAAGTCATCCAAAAAATCGCAGACAAAATTACAGCTAAAATTACAAATTCAGGACATACATTTTTCATTTTTAACCAAGTTGAGAAAATGGCAGCAGAAATGGACTTTGAAGAATCTTATTCATTATCCATGGATGAGAAATTCGCATATTCATCACATTAGATTCAAACAAAGGTTAATAATATACAATTAGGGTATGCACTATCACTGTCTTAAGTGCAGTTCCATCGTCCTTAAGATATAGGGATGATGGATTTCTGAGCAGCGAATTGTCCCTTTTTGTCTGTAAAATTAAACTGCCTTCAACTGAATTTTAACAAAATTGTAAGTTATTTCAAATCGTTATCTTTCAGATTATTTATGATTATCAGCATTTACTGAAGAGATAGCGATAAATCACAGACCATACAGTAAGAGTGCTTTTTAGAAAATTTCAATCAATACGATATTCAATTGTATGTATAATAGTACAATATTAGATATAAATATAGTTAATTAATTTTTTTTTATTATTTAGATTCTAACTACAGAGAATTGATTTCTGATGCCTTAATAGAAGTAAGAAAGGGAGATATGGACTCACCGGTCGAATTGGATGTCCAATTATTTTTTACAAATTTCACTAGTGTTTTGCAAGCATTATTCAGAGGAGACATGACATCAAATTGGCATTTCGACTCCGTTAGTAACCTACCCATTGAAAATCTGTCCTTCATTTTACAAAAGAAATTAAAGTATATTAAGTTAATTGGAAAGTTTGGAGATGGGACATGCAATGCCCATCTGCACATGGTAAGGACAAAAATCTTATGAGAACTGCGGCAAAGTCAGCCCAATCCGGACACAGGCAATTGCGACGTTGCGGCGCCAGCTCGCACAAGCAGTCGAAAGCAAAAACAAACTACAGGCGGTGTGCGCGACCGCGACTTGGGCAGACAGACGCACAGTGGCGCCAATGGAGTTTTTTCGTTGCAAAAATCATATCTTTTGAACCAAATGAGATAATCGAACAATTTAAAAAGCATATGATAGATTATAATAATTACCTATAACAACCTATAAAAGGAGTGTTTGAAAAGGGTGCTGAGCCTACTATATGCTTACTTATGGGTTATTAAAGTCAAAATTTGTGAAAAAATCAGTTTTATAATAACTAAAAAAATTATTTTTAACAATTCTAAATTTTTTGTTTCTTTTTCTGTGTGTCTGTAAGAATTCGCGAATGTTTTCGGACAGAACAACAAAACAACAAAAAGTTTTTCTCACTAAAATTAGTTTTTAGACCGATCGTTCCTATGGCAGCAATATGCTATAGTCATCCGATTTCGATAAATTTTTCCAGAATTGTGTGGAAGTATATGAAACTAATATATACCACGATTGGTGATGCTAGTTGCTAGAACTAGTTTTTGGACCGACCGTTTATATGGCAGCTATATGATATAGTCATCCGATCCGGGCGATTCCGACAAATGTGCAGCGTATTTGTATTCTACGGCTTTTTGCAAAGTTTGGTCAAGACAGCTTCAAAACTGAGGGAGGAGATAGCATAGAAACAGACGGACAGACGGACGGACGGACAGACGGACAGACGGACGGACGGACGGACAGACGGAAATGAACTCAGCTCGTCATGCTGATCAAGAATATATATACTTTATGTGGTCGGAAATGCTTCCTTCACTGCGTTACAAACATCGTGACAATTTTAATATACCCTCTGCAAGGGTATAAAAAGGCAAAAGAAATTATTTATACTTCCGCACTTACTCAATTATACTATACTTACGTTTGATTTTGGCTGTAATTAATAATCATTTTGGTAAATATGTAAGATTACTCTTCGATAAAAGTTTTCTCGTCACTGCAAACTGCACTCTTCCTCTTTCTTTCACAGTAAAGAAAAGGGAATACCAAATTTAAAAATAGAAGGCTAACATCGGCTACGCCGATGTTTTAAATACCCTTGCAGTTTTTGAAAGTCACTACCATTGATAACAAAAAAGTTTTTCTCACTACAACTAGTTTTTTGACCGACCGTTTATATGGCAGCTATATGCTATAGTCATCCGATTTTAAAAAATTTTTCCAGAATTGTGTGAAGGGCTATAAAACTAATATATACCAAGTTTGGTGACGATTCAATAGAAAGCAAAAAAGTTTTTCTTACTAGAACTAGTTTTTTTACTGACCGTTTATATGGCAGCTATATGCTATAGTCATCCGATTTTGATGAATTTTTTCAGAATTGTGTGAAGAGGTATAAAACTAATATATACCAGTTTGGTGACGATTCAATAGAAAACAAAAAAGTTTTTCTCACTAGAACTAGTTTATGGACCGATCGTTCCTATGGCAGCTATATGATATAGTCATCCGATCCGGCCGATTCCGACAAATGTGCAGCCTATGTGTATTTAAAGACTTTTTGCAAAGTTTGGTCAAGATAGCTTTAAAACTGAGGGAGGAGATAGCATAGAAACAGACGGACGGACAGACGGACATGGCTATATAGACTCAGCTCGTCATGCTGATCAAGAATATATATAGTTTATGGGGTCGGAGATGCTTCCTTCTATAAAAAATAAAAACCCCTGCAAGGGTATAAAAAGTGTCACCACAGCAAGCGGAATTATGGAATAATTTATAGAATCACTAAGCGTTTGTTTCCAAAGTTTAAGTTTAGAACAGCTGATTCAACAAAATGAATTAAATTGAAATTATTTTAATCGTCAATGTTCAAAAATTTGAGTATTTTATGATGTAAACAACAAAGAGAAGCGAAATTTATAAAACACAAAGCAATTCAACAAAAAAAGTCACACGCGAAATGCGCGACTGTGTTAATAATATTTTGGACTAAATTTGCGATCGCGTTGGTGCCGTTTTATGAGATCTTTGGGCACAGTTTTAAAACAATTTTATATAGTTTATTTCAGGATAATTTTGTCAACATTTTGGTAAAATTTTGAATATATTTGTGGAAAATTTCGGGCTCATTTTAGGTACATTTTGAACTATTTTAATTTTTGGTTATGTTTTTGACAAACCAGCAAGTTTATGCCGGTTCGAGGTCAAAGAAATTACAATTTTTATATAACATATTTCAAAACGGAGGCACACCCAATATCAAAGGGGAGCGAAGTCAATAGTCTTTGCCCAACGATTGCATGCCAACTACTGCCTTCTCATGTCAACATTGCTATAACTGCTTGGGAATTCCAATTTAGCAAGAGTGCCAAACTGAATGCATTCGAGCTCAGCTATGAACGGATGTGGTGTTTTTCTGTAAACGTTTGGCTTGTTTTGTGAACGCTAAAAGGCTAGTTTTATTTCTTTTTGAATGAAGCTTTGAATTATTATTTTTCCGATTTGCATTTATACGAAACACGATCCCTCATTCTATAAGAGCGTTGAATAAATGTTTTTCACTCAAGTATTTTTATGTTTCATACACTTGCATCTGATAGGCTATCCGTCGTTTATTTTCCACAGATGCCCTGGTATCTGAGTATCAAATTGATAGTAGGGTTGCTGGAAATATTATCTATATATCGAATATCGATATTTTTTGCCGAGAAACGATATATTAGTATCGATATAACGAACGCGACATATCGTATAACGAATATTTTTTTGTTATATTTTTGGCGATATTTTTAAGTTTTCCATGGAAGAGAATGACAAATTTCCAGCGCTTTCCGACTTGGAATTGGCATATCTGTCTAACGATTATTGGTAAAAAAAAAAATTTTACGTTTCTTTAACTGCTTGTTTCTTTTTATGTTTTCCTTGTTGTTGATATGTATTCTTTTCAACAGTTAAGTTCCCACAACATCTTATATAAAAAATAAAATAAAATACATATCGTTGTCAATCCTAAAAAAAAATATTTTATCCTTATTTTTTTTTTTTTTTGGTTTCGGAGCTCTGTTCTATAGATTTTGATCACAGAGAAATGACACCTCAATTATCCTAAAAGTCCTGTTTATTCTTAAGAAAAAACTTTTTTTGTTAAAAATATCGAAAGCATCGATCATATCGATTATTTTGTTAAAAAAATATCAATATAAATATTTTTCAATTGATAGGCACTATTTTCAAGGTGCTAGCCAATACATATCCGATTATATAGAATTATTTCTTACGATTTTCTAGGAATTCAAAATCTTAACTAAATGCGAAAAGTCAAATTTTTCGTTTTATAAAGTTTGAAAACTCGAAAACGTAAAAATCCCTGGATAACATATTAAGAGTGAAACCTCGGTTTGTTTAGCTACAAATGACCATGTCATGAACTTAGGCGGTGAATCAAATCTTCTGTGAGCTACTTAAACCGAATCAGTCAATATTTCTGTGTGGTTTCAAGCCCATCGACCTTAGATTCAGCAAAGAGTTATATTTGTTCACTGAACTGATTTCTTAATAAATCAATAACGCCCTAATGGTTGATGGACGGCTTAAAGTCAGGAAATCAAAAAAGAAAGATTAAAGGGTTTTTGTAATAAATTTTCCAATTTGTTTAACATTTTCTATTTTCGATTAATTAAGTTCAGTCTTTTTTTCGCCACTAAAGTATTTGCTTAGCCTTTTCTTCACTTCTAATTCACACCTCCCAAACCACACATCATTAAGTATCAGCAGGATTTTTCCCATATACATAAATGCAAACCCCTTCCCGCCCTTTACCTTATCACTGTCCTTGCTGACTTTTCCCACTCGTTGGTGTTTTTGTTGTTGTTATTTTTTTTTCGCCGACTTCATTTTTTTGCTTATTGAAACAATATTTTTTCGTACAACAATATTTATTGACTTTGTCAGCTTTAAAGTAAATTTTATATGTTTATTTGGGCAAGGGCAAGTATGCGTGCCAGCGTGCGTGTGTGCGCGTTTGTGTGTGTGCGAGGGAGGGATAGGGAATATCTGGTTATCAGACAAATATTCTGACTATTAAACACTTTATTTTTGTGCAATTTTTTTTTTATTTGAAAGTATAATTAATTTTCATTTGCATTGAATCAATTTTGCCAGAGCTCGAAAAAAAAACATTAAAAAACCGCATAGAAAATGAGTTTATGGCAATTTCTTGCCACAGAAACGTTTTCGTTTCCTATGTGGGGGTAAATTGATACAAGAATAATATTTGGCTCTATTAACGCAATCGCATTATTTTGACAAATATTTTTATTGATTTAACATAATTTCCAGCATGCGAGCCAGAAAGAGCGATGAAGGATAAATGGAAATGTGGGGACATGTTTGCTTGCGTGTGTGTCCAGTTATCTTTTTCAAATGCATTTGAAATTCGAATGAGCAGTCTGGTCTCCGCCATTCGTTCGTTCTTTATGCTTTTTTTCTTCACTTTTGTGAGGGTGTCGCCAACGCTGCTGATTTTACAAATTTTCTGTCTTCGACATTGGCGCCGTGCCGTGATTGTGATTGTGAGTAAGTTTGACTGTTCATCTCAGTATGTCTGTGCATTTTGCACAGTTCAATGTTATTTTTGCGTAGTTGCCTTCGCCTGTCTGTCCCACAGCTGCCGCTATCCCGTATCTCCTATTCTCGTATCTGAATCTCTGTATCACCCACACCATTTCGTCTGTCATTTGACCTATGAAAATATTGTTTCAATTTCTCATACTGCAACTGGTAAAATTTTCTACCCAATTGCAGTGAAAGTTGAATCCAACTTTAAGTATGTGTGTGTGTGGGTGTGTGTGTGTATGTGGGAGGTGAGTTTTGTTGATTAAAGTAGATTCTTAGTATAAAGTGGAGATGCTACTTTGATCAAATGGAAATCGATTTTATAATTTAATTGAAAAGCTCATTCATTGTGATAGATTTATGCATAGAGCACAAGTTCGCAAAATGGAACAAACGAACACATATACAGACCAAGGCATTTATTAGTATTTCGAACAGCACATTTATGTTAAAAATAATTGTATAGTATTGACATTTCTTTGGATAATGGTATAGAAGTGAGCTTTAAATTATGGGATTAGAAAAAACAAAAATTAATTGCTCTACCTTGAATGGCATCAGTGTTTAAACGAGTTTTAAAAATCAATTCAGATTTATTACATGGAGACGAAAAAATTATTTAATTTAGGTTTTCACTCTGAACTGGAATCTGATTTTAGAAATTGTATACTTCTTGAGTTGATTCTATCTAAAAAGACCGGAAATGTCATCTTTAGGACTTTTGGAACGGTTTTATTTCAAAGAAAAAAATTTTATATATAAAATAAAATAATAAAATAAAAAATAATAAAAATATAATTACCTGGCTATACAGCCCTAAGAGATACTCTAAATCTCTTGGATCGTGTGTCTGCTTATTTTCGCTCGAGAGAAAGGGATCAGATATCCGAACGGCAAGGTTTTAAAGAAGCTTTAGCCAATATCTGGAGACGGTGACCTTATTTGAATAAGTTTTTGAAGAAAAAGCGTTCCGAAGTGGACCTACAACCTTTTGAAAAACAGGTCCAAGTAAGTCAAGTCTGAAATAATTCTGTTTCAAGTTGCTCAGCTCATACATGTTTCTAGTGACTCCAAACAGATCCAGCTCCTATGGTTCCTTAGAATAAGACATGTCTGAAAATGAGTCGTTCTAAAAAAAACTATGGAACCAAATGTTCGTTTTCATAAAAACACACACAAAAATGAAAATTCGACAACTAGTTTTTGCATTATCTCTGTTGAATAACGGATCAATTATTAATATTTGGAAATTATTGAACCAAAATAGATGCAAAGAATAAAATAAAATTGTTATATTGATTGAAAATTTCAGTATATACCAGATGTTCCCTTAACCTATCATTTGTAAGTTTTTGCTAACCTAAAAGAAGGGTTAAGTACATTTTCTTAATTTTGTACACGTTTTATTATGATGAAATCCCTGATTGAAGCAATAAAATTTAAATAAAAAAATTTAAGCTTTTATTTAAAAACATTATTTTTTATCATATCATCTTCAGATGTTTCGGAAATGAGATTTCCGGCTTGAAAAAAGGCCATTTCTGATGAGGCACTGCTCCAATATTTGTAGCTTGCTTTATATAGTTCCAGTAATTGATCATTTAAGCACATGAAAATCATCATCGAATCTGCTTACTGTGTTCGAAATGAGTCATTCTTTTTGAAACCGAACTGACTTCCGAAACTTTGGACTCACCATTTTTGATTTAAATAAAATATATACGAAATTCGACCCCAATTATCCCATGAAAAAGTTCGCGGGTTTGACAAACAAACAAAACTTTGTGGATTTCACAAATTGGAAAAATCAAAAGACGTAATAAAGGAAGCTTATTAAATATAACACACGCTGGCCAAGTTGACTGCGTGGCGAAGCTTTCTTTTTGGTCAAATTTTTATTTGTTTATAACTTAATTAATTAATATCTTCTAAACTACAAAAGTCTTCATTTTTTTGAAAGCACCATAATTTAGAGCAAGCTTGAGGCAATAAATTGTATATTCTTAGAAGATGTTCAATTTTGAAAAAATTTACGTAAATAAATAATATATTTTTACTTAAAGAACACATTTAGGGTATTCACTAGCTCTGTCTTAAGTCTTAAATCTCAATCTTGACAGTTATGCAATGCATGACCTCGAGCCGGCTAAATCACATGTGATTTATTTTATAAAGTCAACAACAAAATTTCTGATTGGCTAAACCGCAAATTTAGTTTTCATGGGATAATCGCGGTTGAATTTCGGATTTTATTTATTTAAATTTAAATGAGTTCCAAATCAGTTAAGCTTCAAAAAGAATGACCCAAATACCTTTATTTCACGATTAATTATGTCGTCTTCAGATTCGTGTGCAAAATATGGTTCGAAGTGGGCGATAGCACCATTTTCACTTGTATTCATAGTATTATTTTCGGTATCTTCAGAAACATTTTCTTATAACAATTTTACAGTTCTCGAGGTTCGAGGTTTTTGGGCCAAGTTTTTGTTTTAAACATCGGATGGGGCCACGTTTTAACCACTTTAAGTAAGTTAAGTTAAGTTAAATAATTGTTGCGGCTGGTAGTGCAATGGGTAGTGGGTGCGTCCACTGTGCAAAAACATACTTGATCTGCGTATGGTACACACCTACTTACATGCCCAAGCACATGGCTTTATCTCTTATAGTTTCTGAGATCGACGCTTTTATACCTGATTTGGTCTATAAATCACAAATTTTTTGCGAAAGCGTAAAGTTGAAATTTTGTTCGACCTCTACGAATGCTTTACATTTTTTCATTGAATTTGGGTTGTCCTGATTCCAAATTTTTTTTCTATCACCCTCAGTTGGAAACTCCAAGATATAGCTATAAAGGTGAATTTTGCATATTGGGCGACATTTTAAATTTTGTGTCCAATATACACGAATCACAACGTTTGCTAACCACTGAAATCTCAATACATCAATGCTTTGTACAAAAAAAATTCGCGTTTTTAACTTACAAAACAGACCTCGAATTTAAAATCTGAATGGACTCTGATTTTTTGACCAGATGATGCTTATACATAGGGTCATCGAAAAACCATTCAGGAGATTAAAAAATCATTTTTTTTATTAAATCAACCAAGGAAATTGTTGGTAAAGTCCCCATAGTATTTCAATCCTTGGTTCCAATTATGGTTTTTTTCGCAAAAAATAATGCCTAATAAATTCACGAACTTAATTTTTCCATTTATGTTGAAATTCATGAGGTTGTCTCCCTACAATAACTGTCAAACTCAAATTAAATGACGCAGCTTGCTAAACATTTTACATTAGACTATTATATTATCTGATAATTATTAGTTGGCAGTTTACAGGAACAGTGTTGCACCTAAAGTTACTACGCGGGAAATCCAAAAATTACTAATTAATCCGACAGTCCGAGCTAGATGTCGTAATTAATGTCTGAAGATGTCTCTACACCCAGAGAAATAAATTGCCTGAAACCGTCAAAAACAACCTAAAATTCAGGCAATTTGTACTCAAAATTGCGCCAAAGACATTATATCCTAACTTTAAGGTTGCTGATGACCTCAGATTTTTAGGTCGTTTTCACCTTAATTTAAGGCCAAAAGTTGCTAAAAATGAAAATAAATTTGATTCAACAATTATGTTGGGGAGGGGGAGGAGAGGGATTTTATTCACCGATAGTATTTTTTTCTCTGAAAAACATTTAATAACAATTATATAAATTTTTTTAAATTTGCCTTCCTCGTCTGGAAATCGAACTCGGGACCTCGGGGGATTGGAAACACAAGAATGGCTGCACCTCAGCTCACACGACCACGCACCACGTACGGCGAGATGCGCCTAATGACTTAAAAAAATGCAGCCGTATGTTATGCTATGAGTTTGTAAAAGAAGTGGTGGTCTAGTGGGTAAGACTGTTGACTAAGAATGCCGAGGTCGTGGGTCGTGGGTTCAATTCCTGTTGGAACCAGATAATTTTTGTTTGTTTTTTTTTTACCTCTTTTTATGTTTTGCAATGTTAAGAGGTTAAATAAACATCACGGATAATTTTGCATTCCCGATTGCGGCTTATTGTTCGAAGTAGTAGTGTAGCAGTTGTCACATTCAAAGATAAACTGACATTTCCAACGCTTAGGAAACGTGACCATTAAAATTGATGACGTATTGCCATAAAAAAACTGTCTGAAAATTTCCGTTTTAGGTTAAATTCTCATCTTTTAGGAAAATAATTGCTATGAATGTTGAGTTATTGGCAATTTATTGTTTTAGGAACTGCTCAGCCTTAATATTAGGTTTTTCTTTTTTTTTGGGTGTACGGTAAGCCACTAGCCATAATTCCACTTCGCTTGAAGCACATCATGAGCGTCTTTTAAAACGAATACCGTTTCGGAGTTCCTTCACGAGAATCGTCTCTGAACGTAACAGCGATTCACAGGGAGCAAGCGTGATGAATAATCTTCAAAAAAAAAGAACATTTTCCAAGTCAAGTCAAAAATGTTCCACTTTATAATGAATATCTCAAATTGCACCTGTTCCTACCAAAAACACAATAAAACGCACCCACATGCAAAAATTCTGTTAATATGTTTTCTTGAGATTAAAATTTGTTTTCAATTGCATTCAATTTTGCAAGCTTATCAACCGTTTTAGGGCCATTAAGAGTAACTTTAAAGATACCTTCAAAATGTGACCACGGACGTCTCCCTCTCCTCTCCCCTCACGCGCACACACACAAAGAAAAAAGCAAAAACCCATCAGGCAGCAAATTAACAGACATGCAAGTAAACTTTAAGCTGAAATCGAAAAAATTTTGCACACTAATTTATGCCAACATAAAAGTAAGAGGTAAAGTAAGCCACCCCATCCCGACCATTCAACACCCACTTGTACTGTTAGCTTTCCCAGGTGCGCGCCTTTGCTTGCTCTCTCGCTCCAACTGTGAGTGAGTGGGAGCGGGCGAGAGATATAAGAGAGAGAGAGAGAGAGAGCGGTGTGCCTAGGCCGCATTTTAAGCATTAGTTTGAACAACATAAACACACCACGAAAGGTTCGAGGAAAAGCAAGAGCAACAGCAGCAGGAGCAGGAGGAGGACTTTCAACTATTTCCACTTTACACAGAGCAAGACACAATCATGAATGGCGGCTGAGATACTTTTGTACGAGTGTGCGTGTGTGTGTGTGTGTATTTTTGCTGTAGGTCTTCACTTACTGACTGCCAGCAGTTGTCGGTGTCGGTGGTTGGTCCGCACACCGATACGCACGCACACACTCATAGTAGATACATTTGGCTCTGCCGCAGTCGCTGTCGACGTTGCTCTGCTGGAAATCAACGCTGCGTTTGCGTCGCTTTGACTCGAGTTGTATGTTATTTCAGTTACACAGATTCAGTATCAGACGTGTTACTATACCGAACGGTTCTCCATGCTCCGCTCTGCTGCCGCTGCTGCTGTACGTTGTGGGCGCTGCACAAACTTCGGTGTGATTTCAATTGAAAGATAGTGTACCTATACATATATATATACACACAACTTGTTTAAGCAAATATTATTAGAACAAATACTAAAAACAACAACAAAGAAAAAAAAGTGAAGTGAACCAAGAAATAACAGTAAAGCAAGGCCCTGGAGCCTTAGGACTTCCTTGAGCAAAAAGCTAAACTTGAGCAATATGCATACCCTGTTCAGTGATCAGAACTCCTTCTCCCGCCATTATGCCCAAACGGCCGCCGGTTATAGTTCCGCCTCGGCGGTGGCGGCGGCTAGTTCCGCTTCGGCTGCCGCAGCCGCCCACTATGCCTACGATCAGTACTCCCGTTATCCGTATTCGGCCAGTGCCTACGGCCTGGGTGCACCACATCAGAACAAGGAGATAGTCAAGCCGCCGTACTCCTACATTGCTCTCATTGCCATGGCCATACAGAATGCGTCCGACAAGAAGGTCACCCTGAATGGTATCTATCAGTATATCATGGAGCGATTTCCCTATTATCGGGACAACAAGCAGGGCTGGCAGAATTCCATACGACACAATTTGAGCCTCAACGAATGCTTCGTCAAGGTGGCGCGAGATGATAAGAAACCCGGCAAGGGATCTTACTGGACACTGGATCCGGACTCGTACAATATGTTCGATAATGGTTCCTTCTTGAGAAGACGACGTCGCTTCAAGAAGAAAGATGTGATGCGGGAAAAGGAGGAGGCCATCAAGCGTCAGGCCATGATGAACGAAAAGCTGGCCGAGATGAAACCGCTTAAACTGATGACCAACGGCATACTGGAGGCCAAGCATATGGCTGCCCATGCGGCGCATTTCAAGAAGGAACCGCTCATGGATTTGGGCTGCCTGAGTGGCAAAGATGTGTCCCATGCAGCCATGCTGAATTCCTGTCACGACAGTTTAGCCCAAATGAATCATTTAACTGGTGGAGTGGAACATGCTGGCTTCACGGTGGACTCCCTGATGAATGTCTACAATCCGCGTATACATCATAGCGCCTATCCGTATCATTTGAATGAGGATAATCTGGCCACAGTGGCGGCCAGTAGTCAAATGCATCACGCACATCATGCGGCAGCAGCTCACCATGTGCAGCAGTTGCGACACGTTACCCATGTCTCGCATCCCCTGACACCCGGAGGGGGCGGAGGCGGCGGTGGTAGTGCCAATAATAGTGGCCTACAATCGTCGGGACATTCACCCACCACTATATCCACACCTCATGGACCCGCGCATGGGGGTTGGTACACCCCAGAGACACCACCCTCGGAGCCGCTTACCAATGGCCACACAGGCACGCCCACTCATCCCAGCAACACCAGCAGCAACAATAACAACAACAACAACAACTCGAGTGTCAACCACAATCATCACAATGGCACCTCGGTGCATCTCACCAGCAGTCCAACCACAGCATTGGGTTTTCGTGATATGATTTTTGAACAGAATCAATCCTGTCAATTGGATACGGGCAGTCCCACCGGCAGCATACAATCCGCCAGTCCGCCGGCCTCATCGGCCAGCGTGGCAGCCGCCTCGGCGGCAGCGGCTGCGGCCGTGATCCATCAGCATCATCACCATCATCATGCGTTGAGCGGGAATCTGGGACAATTGGGTCAGCTAAGCAATCTCAGTCATTACCGGCCGCATGTGGGACACTATCAGGAGTATGGCATTAAGTATGGGGTCTAAGCAGGCATCCAAAACCCGTACAACCCACCACCCACCCGCACCAAAGTCTAGCTGTGCTCTCTTGTATATTTTTTGTGTAAATATATTGTCAAGCATGATCCACAGCTCTCTCTCACTCTCCGTCTCTCTCTCTCTGTCTGTCTGTCTCTCACACTCTAGAAAGTATCTCAAACGAATTTATTAATTATTGTTTTTTAATTTTCTGTATACGATTTAATAACTTTAAATAATCATAATTACGTTTAATGAATTGTTATGATTTTAGTCCTAAGACATTGTGATGAGTTTTTTGCTACACAAAATTACAATTCAACAGAAAATAGCGCATTTTTCAAAACAAAAAAAAAACCATATTACAATTGATAATATCGCTTAGTAATTATTATATTTAACTAGCTTAGACTACGTAAGCAATAATAAATTATGAAATTAATTATAATAATATTATCACACGGAAAACAACAAATTAGAAAGTGTATTAAAAATATGTTAAAATATCTGAAAACAAGTTGGTGAGTTTTATTGTTCTCCTTTAGTATTGCAATTCCATCTGCTCGGGAAAAAAGAAAACAGACTTTTCTTCTGAAACTGGATATATACACGCGAAATTCCTAGATAAATAATTATTCAAGTGGTTTCGCATTGCCATTCAAGCTCAATGAATTGAGTCATGAGTTATTGAGTCGGCAGCATGCAAGTGTCATTTTGAAGTTGTCTAACCAAAGTATCTACAGCTAATCACTCATATTGCCCAAGTTCTGGCTATTAAGACAGTGTCCTACTAATATTACTTGGGTTCGAAGAAGCAATATACATTTGTGCATAAATAGAAAATATGTAAATTCGTTTTAACTTTTTTCCTTAGAAATTCTATTGCCATTTTTTGACTAAGTTCAAAAGAAGTACTCGCGACGGCAACGGATTTTTCACTATCATTAATCTGTGATATATGGACTAAATTTTTGTTAGTTTATTAGCTTAGATTTTTAAGCTTGGATGATCAATGGGGAAACTAAGTAAAGGGATAATGTTTGTAACTTAAACAATAATTTTTCAAAGGAGAGTTTCCATCCGATTGAACCATTGTGAGGACAGTAAAAACTTCAGATCTCAGATGATTCCGAGTTGTTAAGTTGACAGGAATGACCAAGTGATTTGAGTCTCCTTCTACTAAAATCTTTACAATGTCAAAAAATAATCAGTAATGTCTTCTCTTCCTCTCTACGCCTTCATCTTCTAAAGAAGTCGTTGTGAGTGAAGACACAGACGTGCTGCATGTGACCCGTAAGGGCACCGACAATCTTCTCTAGACTCGAGTGTCTTTTAAATTTCCCCCCCAAGAAAAAGGGATCCACAGTTTAACGACTAATCTAAACGGCAAAGTTTTTGAGAAGCTTTTTCATGGCTTCATACTTTCACAGCTGTCGCCAATAACTGGTGAAGGTGATCTTATATGTAATAGTTTATAAGAAAATACTTTTTTTTATTAAATTTTCCGAGGCGGGATTGAAACCACAACCTTCTGCACAGTAGGGACGACACACGCTGCCCACTAAGCCACACAAGGCCACCTTCAGCAAAGATTTAATACCCTTGCATAAGTTTGCTCCAACCGATTTTACCGATTGGATATAGATGTCGGCAATACATACATCGGTAAAATCAAAAATCAAAAATGGTTTTATTGTTTTTCAAAGAATTCTCCAGCAAGATTTATACACTTTTACATGCGCTCAAACCAAGGGTCGAAGCACTTTTTCCACTCCGATTGAGACACCTCCAAAACATGGTGATTATATTTTTTCAAAATTTCTTTGCACCAATCCACACGAGCCTTTTTTGAGCGATTGTCAAATTGTGAGGGATCCAATGAGAACAAACCTTTTTTACGCCCAGGTGTTCATGCAATATCGAACGTATGCTGGTGGAAGAAATGCCCAAGGATGCCTCTATCTCACGGTATGTCACATGACGATCTTGCATTATCAGTTCACGCACGGCATCAATGTTTTCTGGCACAACGACATTTAGGTCGATACACTTTTTTCAGCGGTTTTTCAATTTTTTAATTCCATTTGAAAAGTAATTTTCCGAAAGTTCTGCCAAATACTCCAACTCTCCAACCCAGAAAATCGACGCAGTGGAGTTTAGGCCACCATGAAACTTGCGAAATCAATATTTCGCGGTGTTATCTGAAGGAGCATTAGCCCCTTAATATATATCCAACTTTTCTTTTGTGTCCTTTGCCGGTTTGAGAGAACGAAAATTGATTTTATCCAAACTGAACAGGATGCAAAACAAGTAAACAACTATCAGCTGTCAAAACCAAACAAAATTTTACATGTCCACCTAAATATAAATAGACTATAAGGCACCATAAACTTTTTTGCAATAGCAGCGCACTCTGGCGGTCAAGCAGATAACTTTTCAGCCCACCTATTGTACAGTTTATGGAGACGGAATTAAATATTTATCTCCGACCCTATAAACTATATATAATATATACTTAATCGGCATAACCAACCGCGTCAATATAGCCATCTTCGTATGTGCTTCTGCCCGTATAAACGAAGAGCTCTCACAGATGGAACTTGTTAGAGGATCGAGTTGTATTGAATAAAGACTTCTTATACTTGCAGGCAAATAAAGTTCATCTTAATCATCTTAATTTCGATCCACTATAGTAGTCGAGTTATGGTCTGCAACTGCGATGGGCAGCACTTAAACAATTGTTGTGGCCCCACTCTATAAACTTATTGGTTATATGCAAACTTTGACAGAGTATATTACAGTCGGGCTTGACCGACTGTCTTAATCTCAGGAGCTCAGCCCCTACCTAACTTTAAAACATCTAAGCTTGCTAATTTTGTATCCTTCACATAATAGGTAAGGTCGCAGACACAAGTGACTGCCTAATGTTAGTTTTTCTTCTCGAATCAAAATGTAAAACTTCTTAGACTTTACTGTAAAAAATTTATTTCAGCACTCCTGAAAAAAAGCGACAATTTTATTAATTAAAATAAAATAATTTAAAAATTGCGCTCAACTATCAATTGTGATTATCAAAATATAATGAGTTATTGATAATAAATCTAGTTTTGTTAAAGTTGGGGTATTCACGAGAACTAGCTTATTAGATAACCTGCTGAAAAATTAAATCTCCAACAACAAAATGTACCAACGAAAATTAAGCTGACACTACCAGGCCAGAGCTGGGTCATGTGGTTACCTGATCATATTTCATCTTCAGTGTTGGTAAATACTTCAAACAGTGCTACCCATTGGGAATTTTTATATTTCGACCTTGGTGGCAATGGTGTAGAGGTTAAGGTGTGAGACTGAAAGTCAACAAGACCTGACTGGAAGGTATATAATACATTTCTTTTTTTTTTGTTCTACAATACCCTTTAAACGATTGCAATTACATAAATTGCAATCACATATTATTTTAAGACATTTTCTTTATTTATATTTCAAAAACAACTTACTTAAAATTTTTCTTTTTAGTGTACTCTGATTTACTGAGTTTTAATAATCAAGATATTATCTCACAAATGTGTTCTCGATGATTGTGAAATGTGTTCAGATGAAGCGAATAATAAAGTTGTTGTGAATACCCTAAGCATTTTTTTTTTATCAACACTGAAATGGCCCCGACTAAATGTAAACATATTTAAATTAGGTACACTTTTTTTTACAATAGCTCCACTATTGTTCATCTGATCGGAAAACGATAAATGTGGGATCGTTAAGTCGTGAAGATTGCTATATATGTCTAGAAGGTCCGAACAATCTTTCTATAAAATTATGAGAGATTTATATGAAGTTCCTCTCCAACATTTAAGTATATCGGTCTTAAAACTCATCCATAACCTTTCGTCTTTAAATTTAATTTGGAGATATTGGATACTCATAATGAAATTAGCCTTGAATCCCTTTTCCAGTTGGTAACTATTTTTGAGCTTTGCAGACTTAAGCAGAACGATAATCGGTGGATATGGCTTAACAAAATATAATTATTTATTATAAAAATTGTTTATAATGCTTCTTTGGTAGAGAACCAATCAATATCTCACACACAATATTTCCTAAAATCTTCTTTATAGTTCTACAACTAAACTCACCATTCAATTGGTTGACGCATAAAAGTAAACCTTTTTCTCAGCTTTCACTAAAAATCTATTTTACTCAATAACAATAAGACACAAATTATAAATCTTTAGTTAAAATAACTTAGACTATTCCTTGTCAAACGGTTGCCAGCTTCCCTTTCCTAAATGCCAAACAATTACTGCAAATTGGTAGAAAGTAAAAAAAATGCGCAAAACTTAATGATGAGTTTGAGCTTATTAGCCGTTACCCAATCCATCGCTCAAACTTTGCTGCCGCCGATGATGTTGTTGAGAAAACTTGGAGATTGTCATGGTCTTGTCTTGCCAGGCCCATTGTCTGGCTGTCATTTTTGACTGCGACGCCATTGTCACCTTCAGAAATTGAGTTGCCTGGCGCCACAGTGGCATTGAGATTGCGCTAGACGATCATGATGTGGGCTAAAGTCTGTTCAAAGCTCAGGTGTGTGTGGCTTGAGCTCTAGCTCTCGGCCAAGGGCTATTTGGGTGCTTTACGCGCATTGTTTTCAATGGCCAACATGGCTTAAGAGCAAAAAAAAAAAAAATAAATACCTTTTTGGGTGGCAATATCAATGGCGCTCAAGTGCGAATGAAAAGTGTGCCAAAGATTGGATAGGCCTGAAAGTGAGCAGAATTTTCGAGAGCTACACTAAAATACAAAACTTACGGTAGGTAAACGAACGAGTGAGAGAACCAGGTTTGCAGAATGGAATACCTACTGCCGCTAGGGGGTCAAATATTAATAAACGAGTATATTCAGCTTATGTGCTGAAAGCTTAAGGAGCTTTTCCTTTAAAATGTAAATAAAATACTAGAATCAAGAAAATCTTGTTTAGTAAGTTTTACTAGTTTGCATTTACAGTTCTGTTGTCCTCTTTGGGGAATGTTAGCTTAGTTTAAGTCCATCTAAATTCGGTTTTCAAATTTCTTTTTTGTGGAAGGCATTTACATTGAAAACTATTTCTACACACAAAAAAAAAGTTTCTTGATCTTTAGAAATTCAACTTATGTTACAAAATCGTAGCCTTTTTAACCATTTTTAATGGGTTATGTAAATTATTTTAAAATGTGGTTAACAGTCATGAGACCTTAATGTGACACATGGTGATGTAATTTTAAAATGAACAACGATTTGCATTGCATTTAAAAATGATTTTGAAAAAATGAAAAAATGAGCTCAGTTTCCTAACTTAATCTATATCTTAATCTTTTTTTCCCCCAATTTTTTTTGTGACTGATGCAATAATTAATAAGTTTAAACTTGTAGCATCAGGAATTTTGTAAAATAAATAAATAAATAAAAAATAAATTCTTTTGGTCGATGATAGCCAAATATGATTCTGGAGTTGGGTCATATACTTAGCTCTTATACTAGAACTTATACACAAAGTGCTTATATTTCCATACATAGTTGGGATATGACTTGAAAAATAAGTGAAGTATTTGTTCATAATTCAGGATTCATACAATTCCAAAGATCCATTTGGAATGGATATGTTTATATAATTTTTTTGGGATATTAAAATACACATTCTTTAAAAATTTACATATCCCTTGGATATTTTTCAGCTCCATTGGATAAAAAACTAAGATCAATTAATCATTATTTAATCTTAAATGGATGAAAAAGAATGGATATGGACATTTCCAGTCCAAATGGATATGAAAAAAATCCAATGGATTATCAAAAAATATTCTTTTTTCTCTGTGCTCCTAAGATTTGGTACCTTTATGTAAGGACTTCAGTATAAGTTAATCTAATCTACGAGTAACGTGTATAAAATCATTAAGTAGCGATTCAAAAGACTTTCTTAAGTTTCGAGAAATCCAATTATGAAAAATATAAAAATATTCCTTATTATATCCTTGCATATTAAAACTGTCACGATGTTTGTAACGCAGTGAAGGAAGCATTTCCGACCACATAAAGTATATATATTCTTGATCAGCATGATGAGCTGAGTTCATTTCCGTTTGTCCGTCTGTCCGTCCGTCCGTCTGTCCGTCATTATTTTTTCATTTGTTTTTTTTTTGCATTCATTGATTATTTTCAATTAAAATTATACTGCTAAAATCGCTAGAAATAAAGCAAATGCTCAAGTAAAAGATGAATATATCAGTTGGTACGACAGAAATGAGTGAAAGTGTGCTTACGTATTTATGTATGTAACGTTAACCAGGAAATAACTATATATGGGCATTTAACGTACGAATCGCTTGTTTTTATTTATTGCTGGCGATCTAAGTGATATATCCTCCTAATAACAATAGTGACACATAGCGTTTGGAGAGTACTTTCAAACAAGGTATTATAGTTGGATCAGTTCGCTTTAGTAATGAAGTAATGCCGTTCGTACGTTACTTAAATGGGAAGTCGTGTTTGAAATCAACACAATCTTCACAATCGCGCATTTAAAAGATGCTGGCTATTTGTTCAATTTATAAATAGCACGTATGCCAACAGCGGCGCACATAATATTCGTTTGACGAAAGAATATGACTATATGAATATTTATTTAAAAAATTCAATTTCTCGAAAACTAACCAATATTGCGAATCTTTCAATATGAGATTGAGGAGACACGGTTTTGATAGAACATTCCTAATTTCGTTCGTACGTTACATAATTCTACGTGCACAATATCTTAAACGGCTATTTATTTTGATCCAAATTTTTTCAGCTTTAAGAGCAGAGAAAATTGTGTTCGCAAAGTTGGTAGTAAATAAAATGATGTATTTTCCCATTAAATTAAAAAATTCCTATTTTTAGTTACGTACGTTACACGATTTAAACATGCTAATAATTGTTAAGCCGAAATAGTTTTCAAAAGTGTTTTAACAGAAGAGGGTACAAAATTGGTTAAATTAAAAGTTGGTATAGGTTGGAGCACCTAAGCTAATTATATATCTGTTTTATGGCCATTAGAAAATCAAAACTTATTGTGCATCAAAATTTTGGTTCAAAGTAGGTGATAATTTTTGGTAATATTGGGACTTCGGATGGTCGTAGAAAAGTTTTCTTTACATATTCTTAAAGGTAATTATGTAGCCTATTTTATGTATATTTGTTTGATTGTGTTGGCGCAACTTCAAAAATTGACTCCTGGTAGAATTTTTTTTTGGAAATGCCCTTATGTATTTTTATACTTAAACAGCAATTTATGTTTAATAGTGTTCCAAAAGCTACACCCCATATTATACTCTATATACACTCGCTTCGCCACTCAGTTTTGGGTAAGCAAATTCAGCATATTCCGATGAAATTTCCCTTTTTTTCGGCTCTTGTTGCTGCGTTGACAAAGCAGCGCGTTCATATCATGGGTCCATTCGGTGTCAAAAGCAACAAAATTAAATGCGAAAACAAAAAAAAAAGGTTGGAAATGAAAAATATGTGTATGTTTGCTTGCAGCAGCCGTTGCAGATTGCGCGGGTGGTCCACGATTCAACACACACTCACACACACACACGCACAAGCGGAGGACAAGAAAAACAAAATGCGATGGCGACAAAATGTTGCAGTGTTTGCTTAACGATAAGGACGCAGGCACTGGGCGCAGGACAACAAAATACCAAATGTCCAATAATCAAATCATGGGAACGGGGTTTTGGTTGGGTGGGGGGGCCTAAGGGGTGGGGGGAGGCACAAATATTGACAGCTGCCTATGCTTGGTTGGCCATTGGAACACCCAGCAACCGATTTACATAAATATTATTGCAAGCCTAATTAAATGCAAGTATTAGCCCGACAACAGCTGCCAAAGGATATGCCCCGACTGACTGACTATCTGACGAGCTCCTTTTTAGTAATTAACGCTGCTTATTTTTCGCGCTCTCGCCCCCCGCTGGGGGTGCTGGGTGGATTCAGCTCAGCTCTGTTCGGCTTGGATATTTATTTACCTGGCCAGTTGTTGTGCTGATGACCTGTTATCATTGCGCCGTTATAACAATAAATTCTACTGCCAACCGCTCAACAACGATGACAACAAAACGAAGTTGTTGTTGTTGTTCTTGTTGCTCTTGTAGCACGGTTTGCTGTTGTTTTGGCAGCTGTCATTGCAATTAACCAGGCTATAATAGACAATGGCTCCAAAGTAAATTTTATATACGAGAATATGACATTCATATGCTATTCGTTCGCCTCGTGTGTGGGAAAAAAATTGTTGTAAAATTAAGAGTTTAATTATGAATTAAATGTAATGGCTGGCGTGGGAAATTGCCTTAAAATCGTTAGTAAGGTGGGAAATAGAAATATCGCAAATTATAATGTAATATTAAACATTTAAATAACATTAATTTTTTTAAAATCTCTTAATAACCACACTAAGGGGAGAAAGAAGCGTACTGAAATATTGTTAAATACAAGATGTGTCCCACGGAAAGTGGAACATTTTTTTAATATTTGGAACCGATATTAAAATTTTTCTGAGAACCGAAAACTGTTAAGCGTTAAAATAGGAACCGAAAAATCCAGAACTATACCGAAAAAAATGTGTTACATTTCAAAAATTCGGCCTTATAGATAGATATAGAAATAAAATTAATAAAAAGCGCAAAAAGAATTATTTGGTAAATATAAACCCTCTTATTATATGTAAAGAATTTCGAAGTCTTAGAAAAATACTCCCTAAAATATAGAAATGTTAGAAAAATGTTAATATAAATTTTACAAATAAAGTTTCTTGACTTAAATCAAATTTAGCTCTAAAATTTATAAAAACTATTTCCTATTTTAAGAAAGTTTTATTTTAATAATTTAAAAAAATGTAGTATAAGTAACAGCTCTTGCAGATTTCACGATTCCAACTGTTATAGAGCTGATACACCCCCCTTGAGTATTTTACCAGCTTATTATGGGCTATATTGGACCGTAGTCCTATAGTATGGGGTCTAATATTTTCAAATTGCGAAAGATCTCTATTTTTGGTGGGGATACGGCATATTTAAGGGCTGATTATATCAAACCAAAGTTCAAAAATATTTTTCTGATTTTTGAAAGATTTTACAATACAATTTTACAATAAAATTACAATTTACTCTGTTATTTGTACGATTACGTGACAGAAGAAGAGGAGAGATCGGTTCTAAGGCGAGCATGTCTGGGTGACAAAAGAATACATTTCCTAATTATAAGACTTTTTCTTAGGAAGCGCGATTAGCAAAATTGTTCGAATAAAAAAAAAAAGCTTATCAATCAAATTTCATACTGATTTCATAAAAAAAAAAAAAAGATTGGGGCCCGGGGGGGGGGGGGGGGGGGGGACCCACCCACGCCCCCCACATTCCGATCTTTGGTGTAAAATATACTAAATTTAAAATTTCCTTTGATTCGGACTAAATAGCTAACAAAAAGATTGGTTAAGAAATAACGTACGGCAATATACCCACCCTCGCCCCCATTTTGGAGTGAATTTCCCGAAATTATAAAATTAATTTTTCATTTACATACAACCCGAATTACAATTAGATCGGTTTGCAATTAACGATGTGCCCTGAACCCGCTTTTGGGACCTATTATCCTACCTTGAGGTTGCATTTGCGGAAATTGAAAACATTTAAACAATTTAATATAGATCGGCTCTAAAATAACGATTGGTATTGAACCTAAGCACATCCACATTTTTATACACTTGAAAAGTGTATATTAATTTTGCCCAGAAGTTTGTAACGCATAGAAATATTCATTTCCGACCATATAAACTATATATATTCTTGATCAGGACGACGAGCTGAGTTCAATTCCGTTTGTCCGTCCGTCCGTCTGTCTGTCCGTCTGTCCGTCTGTCTGTCTGTCCGTCTGTCTGTCTGTCCGTCTGTCTGTTTCTACGCGAACTAGTCCCTCAGTTTTAAAGCTATCGAGCTGAAATTTTACACAGAGTCTTCTTTTTACTGCACGCAACTAATATGTCGGAACCGGCCGGATCGGATGACTATATCATATAGCTGCCATAGGAACGATCGGTCCAAAAACTAGTTCTAGTGAGAAAAACTTCTTTCTTTTCCGTCGTAGCGTCCCTTATCTTGGTATATATTAGTTTTATATGTTTCCACATAATTCTGGAAAAATGTATCAAAATCGGATCACTATAGCATATAGCTGCCATAGAAACGGTCGGTCAAAAAACTACTTCTAATGAGAAAAACTTTTTTGTTTTCTATCGTAGCGTCCCCAATCTTGGTATATATTAGTTTTTTATGCTTTCACATAATTTGGAAAAAATTTATCAAAATCGGATGACTATAGCATATAGCTGCCATAGGACCGATCGGTCGGAAAATGTGTTTTACTAAGAAAAGTTTTTTTTATGGTGTCAAATTTTTATTATCAATGATTTAAAAAACTTAAATATCTGATATATTCCCATATATATTTTACCGGTTAAATCAGTTAGAGTAAAGTTTTTCAAGTGTATTAAAACTTCGGCACAGTCGAAGTTAGCTTTGCCTTCTCGTTTTTCTTTCCTGGGGTCGAAAAAATTCCACCACCGAAAAATCACATATCTAATGATTTTCCATAATGTGTTCACAAACCGAATTTGAAGTCAATCGGATGAAAATTAGTATTTTTCAATAAAGACTTTTCCGGACATTTTCCTTGTGGGCGGATTATCCTACATTCGAAATCACATGTCTTATTCTTTTGCATTCTATATTTACAAACCGAGTTTGAATCCAATAAGATGAAAAATAGTATTTTCCTTACCTTTTATTTCCCGACCTTTCAGGCGGATTTTCCAACATCAGAAAAACACATGTCTTATTATTTTGCAAACTATTCTTACAAACCGAGTTTGAAGTCAATCGAATGAAAAATAGTTTTTTTCATAAAGAATATTCCGGCCATTTTCCTTGTGGGCGGATTTTCCGAAGTCGGGAAATGTCCAATTCTTTAGCTTGCTTTTTTTATAAACCGAATTTTAAGGGAAAATGTTTCCCATATTAGCTTTTCCGAGAGTTTTCTAAAACTCCGCTCTAGTACCCTTAGTTCGCCTTTCCACTCTTACCGTTTAGGCTCTGCGTTGATTGCCAATCAGTGAATCAGTGAGGACAAGGCATTTCGCTTTCATTTCTTAATTTTAGCAAAATACTTAAAATTTTTAAAAACATGGAAGAGTTGCCAATGAAAACAGAAAATTTCGAAAATTTTGCCATTTGGTCCTTGGTGGTGAAATAGCTAGCTTATTTGGCTTCAGTGCTGGAGGGCAGGTTTCGACTCCTCTATGTAGCTTTAAATTATTACTTTTTTCTTTATTTTTTTAAATCTAAAAAGTCAAATAGTTAAAGGCGGGATGATCTGCCTTCTTAGATCTAAATTACGTAAAAGTTTTAAGAAAAAGTTGGATTATTTTACTTTTAAGACACTAAAAAATTTGAGTGGTTGTGTTCAGAATAATTTCATTTTTGTTGTTTTAGGACTTAAAAGAAATCATGGATTTAAAGTTCTAAAACTTTCTGTTGCTAGGCTTTATTCTTCACCATACCTTACACCAGAAAGTACCCTGAAACTTTCCTTAACATTGTTTAAGAGTTAACTTATTTTTCTCACAGCAATCCCTCGAATCAACTTCCGCTATATATGCAAGTAAGTAATGTATATATGGAGGCCATAAAGCTATGGCCGAGTTTTTAGTGCCCAGCGATGTCTACTAATACCCAACAGCAACAACTACAACAAGAGAAGCGACTGCAATTTTTATGGCATTAAACAAACTTTGAGAGCGAATGTTTTCGAACACTTTTGAAGTTTTATTGAGTTATAAATACGCAAAAATACGCTTTGGAGTCACAGCACCGCCCAAGCAAAGGCCAGCAATTTTCAAATTAAATTTATGATCGATTTATGCAAAAACAACAAAAATTAGAGGAGGGAAAATCAGCGCCAGGCGTCGTCATTTGAGTAAATTAGCCACACGAGAACGAGGGTGCAGTGAAATTTATTGGTCTCGGCTAAAGCAGGAGGAAAATTGCAACAGCATAACAAAAATATCGTTATTTTTTTTTTGATTGACTGTTGCGCTTGAAATGCTTTGATCATTCGGTTGCCTACAGATGGCGCTCAACAGTTGATTACATGATATTCCCATTCTTCGTCGCCCTCCCTCTTGGAATGAAGTTATCTAGCCTAGCAACAATTTTTGATTATGCTAAGTTTATTTGGCTTATCAGGCATTTTTTTTTTTTTTTGGCTTTGATGTCACATTTCATACAGGATGATCATCGGGGGTTTGATTTGATGTTTATGCGTCAGTCAGCCTTCAGTTTTGGGGCATTTGAAGCTGCCGACAACGAAGTTGCCAACCAGTTGACGACGCGACATAAGCAAATAAATAGTTCGGGGATCGGGGGGAAAAGAGATTAATAATGTAGAATTGCGAATAGTTTTTGCGCACATTCAGCACTATCAAAGTGCCAGACCGACATCGACGTCTTTGGGCCCCAAGTTAAATAATCAAAATCCCGAATCGAAATCCACATCTCTGGCAAAACACGCACCACCACCGAACAGAAAAAATACTACTAAAACCTATTGTTTATTTTCGAATTTCGTTAGCGCGTAAATCACGGAAACGACTTCTTCCCAACAACTCGTTGGCATTCCACACTTTTCTTCTTTCCCCCCACACTCAACCCCGTTGCCCATTGCCGTTCTTCTGCTGGGCCAGACATTTTGTCGACAATTTCCATGGAAGTGCCATAAATCAAATATAAGCTTTCCAATGAGTTTGTGGAATTGTCTGGTAATTATGTTTTGGGAAACTCGAAATGATGTAGAAAAACTTTTCAACTTATCGAAAAAACATTCTGAATTGAGCGAAGCTAAGGGGAGGGAAATTTTTCACAATAGAAACTTTAAGAAAATTAAGCAAATAATCATTGAGTTATTTGAAAATTTAAAAAAAAAATAGATTGATTGATTTCTGGTGGAAATGGAAATTAAAATCTTATTTTTATTGAAATTCAATAAAAACGGTAAAGCAATTGTGTAATTAATTAAGATGCCAGTTGCCATTATCTTTAATTTTCATTATTGGGAGAAATACGCATTTGAATTCAGATGCTTCTATTTGGTTTTGAATGACGATATTCGCAAACAGAAACGGACAATACGCAGATAGTTTTAGAGATTAAGAAACAATTTAAACTAAGTCTTCGTCTATCACTTTAACAAACTCTTTCACTTTGTTGAAAAGCTCTTTGTCACACACAAAAAAAAAACAACGTAAATCCAACTATTTACACTTAGATTCAAATATTTTTACCAATAATATTGCACCACAGTGTGTTTTATTAAATATAAAGTGTGTCAACTTAAAACTCTCATTTAATATGACCATAGTTGATATAAAGTGTTGTACTGTTATATTTAATGTGGTGGCATATTTAAATAAATGTTTAAGCATATTCACTTAAACTATGATTCATAGTGAAATGCTTACACTGCCATAGTTAATTTAATTATTGCCAAATTTAATATTTGTATGATTAATATTGGTTTTAAAGTTATATCATATTACATATAAACATATTTCATATTAAAATCAAATTATACTGCTTTGCAGTCATTTCGATTGTTCTTGACTCACACACATTCGCAGTATGTTACGCAAACATACACAGAAAAAAAAAACTGTGCCATTCGGGCTCAACTCAACACCAAACGGGCTCAATAATGGGTTGATCTCGGAATGGCTTAAACTGAGCCCGAGAGATTTTTTTTTTCTTATAACTACTTTTTGCGCATATATATTTTATATTAATAACACAGTGCAACACATAAAATCTGAACCAATTTTTGAGAATCGCCACTGAAAGTACTTGCAAAAACTAGAAATTCTGCATTATTACTTTTGCCAAATTGGTTCGGGTTTCGATTTTATGCTATCATCCATTTTTTTGCTCAAACTGGATTTTGTAACTTTTTCGATATTTTGATAAGGCTATATCTCGTAAACCGAGAGAAAAATTTTTTTTCTGTCTTCAGCAAAGTTGTAGGTATCGAATAGGAGAAAAAATATGCGAAACAAACTTACCCGAAGAAATTGCATCTTGTGCCTCAAAATCGCAAAAATTTAAATTTTTTAAAAATTTTTCTACAGTTTTTGGTCAATATAGCTGAACGCTGAAAATCTGTTTGCTGTCAACTTGAATTTAATTTTATTTCTTGTTTACGCGATGTATGGTTGCGTCTTTGGTTTATCATGCGTGTTTTGTGCAACGAGAAAATAATAATTTAGAGCAGCGGTGGGAATGATTTTTGTTCGTGGTCATATAGTGTTGAAAAGAGACGAAAAGGAGCGAAAAAATTTGTTTAGTGCGGAATTCATAGAAGCTACTACTGAATATTTCGATGAACCTGATTTAAGTGCTGAAGATTATACGCCAAACACCGTGTGCAAAAAATGCTACATAACACTTTTGGATTGGAAACATCTAAAAGAAGCACATTTTACCCGATTTTGAAGATGGTGGATCACAGAAATAGATATGCCATTGAATCCTTTATATTCAGATTATAATGAAAATGATAATGAAGACTCAGATGATGATTTTGAACCCCCCACGAGAAGATTGAGATAATCAGAACTAGGGTCATCAAATTCAATGGATGTCAACAATTAACATATTTTCATCTCTATTTCATACACACATAACAACAATAAACTCATATTTTCTATGTAATAAAAGCCATAAGATAAATTGTAAACATTTCTTTCATTCGAAATAAAGCAAAAAAAAACAAACGACATATTTGAGGATGTGTGGTCGAGTTATTGACCAAAAATTGTAGAAAAATTTTTAAAAAATTGAAATTTTTGCGATTTTGAGTAACAAGGTGCAATTTTTTCGGGTAAGTTTGTTTCGCATATTTATACACTTGAAAAGTGTATATTAATTTTGCCCAGAAGTTTGTAACGCATAGAAATATTCATTTCCGACCCCATAAACTATATATATTCTTGATCAGGACGACGAGCTGAGTTCATTTCCGCTTGTCCGTCCGTCCGTATGTCTGTCTGTCCGTCTGTCTGTCTGTTTCTACGCGAACTAGTCTCTCAGTTTTAAAGCTATCGAGCTGAAATTTTGCACAGAGTCTTCTTTTTACTGCACGCAACTAATATGTCGGAACCGGCCGGATCGCGTGACTATATCTTATAGCTGCCATAGGAACGATCGGTCGAAAAATAAGTCTTTGTGAGAAAAACTTTTTTGATTTCCATCAAAGCGTTTCCAATCGTAGTATCTATTAATTTTATATGTTTCCACACAATTCTGAAAAAATTGAACAAAATCGGATCACTATAGCATATAGCTGCCATATAAACGGTCGGTCAAAAAACTAGTTCTAGTGAGAAAAACTTTTTGTTTTCTATCGTAGCGTCCCCAATCTTGGTATATATTAGTTTTATATACTTTCACATAAATTTGAAAAAATTTATCAAAATCGGATGGCTATATCATATAGCTGCCATAGGAACGATCGGTCTAAGAACTAGTTCTAGTGAGAAAAACTTATTTGTTTTCTATCGTAGCGTCACTTATCTTGGTTTATGTTAGTTTTATATGCTTTCACATAATTCAGGAAAAATTTATCAAGATCGGATGACTATAGCATATAGCTGCCATAGGACCGATCTGTCGGAAATTCTGTTTTTCATAGAAAAGTTTCTTTTATGGTATCAAATTTGTATTATCAATGATTTAAAAATTTAAAAATATCTGATATCTATATCCTTTATATTTTTTACCGGTTGAATCAGTTGGAGTAACGTTTTTCAAGTGTATTAAAACTTCGGCACCGTCGAAGTTAGCTTTGCCTTCTCGTTTTTCTCCCATTCGATACCTACAACTTTGCTGAAGACAGAAAAAAAATTTTTCTCTCGGTTTACGAGATATAGCCTTATCAAAATATCGAAAAAGTTGTCAAAATCCAGTTTGAGCAAAAAAATGGATGATAGCATAAAATCGAAACCCGAACCAATTTGGCAAAAGTAATAATGCGGAATTTCTAGTTTTTGCAAGTACTTTCAGTGGCGATTCTCAAAAATTGGTTCAGAATCGATGACCGTAAAAATGTTGCGCAGTGTAATTGTACATTTGGATTCACTTAAGTCTTCTTTAATATGAAGAAATATATTTTAAATTAATAAATACTTACTTTAACTTGCCTTGTCTGGGAATCGAACTCGGGACCTCGGGGACTGAAGCACAAGAACGTCTGCATCTCAGCGCACTCGACCACAGTGCGCTTGCCAGACTGGGCGCCCAATGACATACAAGAGCGTTTGCTCCAGACGACAAAAGAGAGAAGCCAAGAGAGCAAATTTGCTATTGCTCTCAGCTTGTTCGCTCTCTCACTCGGCATTTAAGCCCGAATCGTATTAAAAACAATCCCAAAAGGGATCAATCACGGATATTCAATCCTAAACGGGCTTAAAATTTCAATCCTTCCGTCGGGTTCAAATCAAGCTTTTTAGTCTTAAAAATATCCCGGCATTTTTTTTTCTGTGTATGTATGTTTGCATGTGTGCAGGGCTCCGCTACTTAAAATATAAGTTATTTACAGTTTGATTTGAATATGAAACGTTTTAAAGTTTAATATAAGCAAAGTTCGATTTAACTATTTCCAGGCATCAAAATCAAATTAAATATTTTTCATATTTAAGTTAACTATATTTCATATTTACCACTGGTTTTTTTTCATATCAAGTGGTAAATGTTTGATTTTAATATGATTACCTTATACTTTAAGTATGGGCAAATTTAAAATTAAATATGGAAAATATTTGATTTACATATTCATATACATTATTTCATAGTACATTTATATTTACTTCAAAAATCTTTGATTTTAAGTTGAATAAAATGTTTAAATTTGATATGAAACATATTTATTTTAATTATGTTTTTTGTTTTGGCCATAATAAAAACAAATATGACTCAACATACGATTTAATATGACAAACATTAAATTAAATTTGCGTACATCTCCATTTTAATAAATTTCATATTAAATCTATAATGCTAATATGTTTTTAGTTAAAATTAAGTCATTTATATTTGCATCTAATATGAAAAATAGCATTTTCAAAATTAATATACTAATATTTAATTATACTATGCACTTTTTTTATCAGTGCAGCAACTACAAGGGAAAGAAATGAACGCAAAGGTTAGACTGACTTCCAAAAAAAAATCACTAAATTACACACAAGGTAAAAAACACTGAGTTCTTAGCAAGGTAAAATACAATTCGCACTTTTATTTTCAAATGTGATTTATTAATGTTTAAATTGTTTTGATTAGAGTTCTTTGAAACGAACATTTCATGAACATTTCAAACACATTAAAACAACATGAGTATTTAACGGGTTTTCAAAAGTGCCATAACGCCCGTTTTTAGCAAGACATAACGCTTGCGAGCATTTGCGTATGACTGTTTTTCGTCTTTTTCTTAAAACATGCGTTTTCAAAATATTTTCCATTTTTGTGTGAAACATTTTTAAAATGTTAATATCTTCTGTGATATCTGCAAACAAATAATTATTATAATTTTCCGGTTTTTACCCTGAAAAATAAATTTTTCCCAAGTTGACTGTTTTTTTCGTAATCGGCTCCCTAAAAGTTTAAGCAGGACTGAAAGTTAAAGCAACGAGAAGGCAAAGCTAACTTCGACTGTGCCGAAGTTTTAATACACTTGAAAACCTTTACTCCAGCTGATTTAACCGATAAAACATATAGAGGATATAGATATCAGATATTTTAAATTTTTAAATCATTGATAATATAAATATGATACCATAAAAAAACACATTTCCGACCGATCGTTCCTATGGCAGCTATATGATATAGTCATCCGATTTTGATAAATTTTTCAGAATTGTGTGGAAACATATAAAACAAATATATACTACGATTGGAGACGCTACGATGGAAATCAAAAAAGTTTTTTCACAACGACTTATTTTTCGACCGATCGGTTCTATGGCAGCTATATGCTATAGTGATCCGATTTTGATACATTTTTCCAGAATTATGTGGAAACATATAAAACTGACATATACCAAGATTAGTGACGCTACAATGGAAAACAAAAAAGTTTTTCTCACTAGAACTAGTTCTTAGACCGATCGTTCCTATGGCAGCTATATGATATAGTCATCCGATCCGGCCGGTTCCGACATATTAGTTGCGTGCAGTAAAAAGAAGACTCTGTGCAAAATTTCAGCTCGATAGCTTAAAAACTGAGGGACTAGTTCGCGTAGAAACAGACAGACAGACGGACAGACGGACGGACGGACAAACGGAAATGAACTCGGCTCGTCGTCCTGATCAAGAATATATATAGTTTATGGGGTCGGAAATGAATATTTCTATGCGTTACAAACTTCTGGGCAAAATTAATATACACTTTTCAAGTGTATAAACACTTTTCATGTGTATAACGAGAAGGCAAAGCTAACTTCGACTGTGTCGAAGTTTTAATACACTTGAAAACTTTACTGATATCAGATATTTAAAATTTTTAAATCATTGATAATAAAAATTTGATACCATAAAAAAACTTTTCTTAGTAAAACACATTTTTCGACCGATCGGTCCTATGGCAGCTATATGCTATAGTCATCCGATTTTTATAAATTTTTTCCAAATTGTGTGAAAGCATATAAAACTAATATACACCAAGATTAGGGACGCTACGATAGAAAACAAAAAAGTTTTTCTCACTAGAACCAGTGTTTTGACCGACCCGTTATATGGCAGCTATATGATATAGTCATCCGATTTTGATAAATTTTTTCAGAATTATGTGGAAGCATATAAAACTAACATATACCGAGATTAGTGCCGCTACGATGGAAAACAAAAAAGTTTTTCTCACTAGAACTAGTTCTTAGACCGATCGTTCCTATGGCAGCTATATGATATAGTCATCCGATCCGGCCGGTTCCGACATATTAGTTGCGTGCAGTTAAAAGAAGACTCTGTGCAAATTTTCAGCTCGATAGCTTTAAAACTGAGGGACTAGTTCGCGTAGAAACAGACAGACAGACGGACAGACAGACGGACAGACAGACGGACGGACGGACACGGACAGACGGAATTGAACTCGGCTCGTCATCCTGATCAAGAATATATATAGTTTATGTGGTCGGAAATGAATATTTCTATGCGTTACAAACTTCTGGGCAAAATTAATATACACTTTTCAAGTGTATAAAAAGTGACTTACATCGTTTTCCGATCAGATGAACGATACTTGAATGGTAATGGGCAGCACTTACACAGTTTGTGTGGTTGACCGACTTTCTTACTTATTTCTTATTTATAGGGTTGGGTTCTAAAAATAAAATTTTAAGCACAAAATCAATTTATGCTCTTTAATGTTTAAAAATATTTGATAATTCTATAGTCAGTTAGGTCATAAACAACAAATATACCCACGCCAAAAAGAGAGCAGGTTCATCTAACATATTTATAAATCTTGGTTATTTAGATTAGACAACTTTATAGAATATTAAAATAAATAATCACTTAAAAAAAAAACTTTCTAAAATGTTATAATTAGTTCAAAAATTTTTACAATGTACATACATTTGCACATGTATGGCCGAAGAAACTTTTTGCCGTCCGCAACCAAGAGAATAAAAATTGCATCTGAAACCGTATATCTGAGTATTATTCGTTTGGATATGCCATGGCAGGGCGAAAAGTACGACCTTTAAATTTCAAAATTTTTATAACCTGGGTGCATTAAAATTCTTTTAAAATTTGCCTCTTACAATATGCCAGTCAAAGGCATTCTTAGAAAAAATAATTCTGTCCATAAGTTTTAAGAATTTTTGTATGTACGGCCACACTCTAAAAGATAAATAAGAGATGAGCGTACCGGTGATTGAGTAACTGTGAATGACATACTGTAAATATCTAGTCACAGTGTGGTTTGATGTTGGACAGTTACAGTTCGATCAATGCTACGCCGATATGGCTCATATCTTATTAATACTACTGTGAAAGAGTAATGGCTTTCGCTCTGATTGCAAGTTAGCAGTATTGCTAAACTTTACTTAGCATATATACAATGTCTGTCAGTAAGAATGCGAGCCGGTTGTAGAGCCCAACCCCTTGCTTTGTGTCAGGGTTCGAACCCCGTCAAAATTGCAGGGGTTTAAAGCCCCGATTTTAACCATGTAAAGACAAATTTAGTCATAAATAATATATTGATCTGATAAAATATAAATATCACAAGCTACTTGAATGTTATTAGAAAAGGTTAAAGGATATCAATTTCATTTTTATATTTATAATCGGCAAGCCAAAACACAAATAGTGTTACACATCCAAATTTAAAGCAACGTAAAGAAATATATAAGTAGAGTCTTAGGCGTGCGACTAAGCGCGTGTGCGATGGTGCACTACGAAGAAACGCCATTCCATTCGAGTGAAGTGCAATGCCCCCAGTTCGATTTCCAAACTAAAACTCCAACAGGGTTAAATCCTCACTAGTACAATCATAGGGTAAACAATTTTTGTCCAAAAATACGACTCGACTTTTACTAACATTTTATTAACACGAGGCAAGATTTTGTACAAGGTTCCCGTTCAGTCAATAAAATAACACAGGACCACTTGGGTATTTCAAATTTCAGTAGCAACTGATGGAAACAACTAACAGAAATATTAACTAACTAAAATACTGAAATTAATTGCAATTCCACTAAGAAATGTATTATAGGAAAATTTGTACTTTTCAGGCAGCAGATAAATTAATTCCACTTTCGATTACTATTTTCCTACTAATCAGAATCATCTTACACTTAAATTAAAGTCAGTCCTAAACTCATTCCTCCTCTTCGATACTTTAATCTGTGTGTATCAAAACAGACTCGTCTGAACGATTTTCCATGAATTAAATACTCCGCCACCCCCACTCACCGATTCCCCGGGCACACCGAAAGCATGAATGAACAGAAACCATTCAACTAACTGGAAAAAAAAGGTATTTCGTAACCGATCCTCAAGCAGCAGCACTCCTCCTCCCACTTGCTGCCGCCACTTCTCACGCAGCGCACACGAGCTGTAAGAAAAAGTGTATTGTTTAAACAATTAACAATAACATAAATGCATGCATAATTACTAAACGAGATATCGTGTGTAATTTCAAGAGCTTTCAACGGAAGCCTGCACCGCACGACAGCCGCCAGTGCGTCGTCGCTGGATCTCACTTGGGGGGGTCGGTCAATCAGCTCAGCCATTTTTGGACATAATGTCAAAGTAATAGAATTTTTTTTGGTCCCCCAATTAACGTGTGCAAAACCTATGTGCAATGATTTCTCACTGGCGCCAAGGTGTTTATCGTCGCCAGCAAACTAAACAAACCGCCTGCCTGGCGAGGGCGAAGATGTAGGTGGATGTATTAGGAGTAGGAGGTGTTGGCCCGGGTGAGTTCATTGCGCCGCAGGCGCACTGCAGATTTATCGCCCACGGAGGTGGTAAAATGCAACTGAAGAACAAGGGGCTATAAAACAGACACCCAAACTGGGCTAGGCATAGCGCCAGCTCATGCTGTGTAACCCGCCAGCCACAGACTAATCCCTCACACATGGCAGAGCGTAGATAGAGCAAAGAAAACGAAAAACTCGTTTTCCCAAATCCCTGCATATGTGAGGCCCGCCTCCTCTTATCAAGGGCATTTCTTGTTTAGGGAAGTTGCCAATTAGCCCCAAAAAGCAACTCATTTAGAAACAAATTGGCCAAATAAATCCATCGTTTGCAGAATGCAGTTTACAAAGCAACAACCATATGGTTGGAGTCCCAAGGAGGTGCTAATTTATGGTTACGACAGCTCGAAAATGATAAACAACTGGAGAGAGTGAGGGAGGGAGAGAGACCCTCATCAAAACCACCTAGAGATTCGCCAGAAGATTGCCCGAAGATCGCACATTTGCACATTCATTCACCCAAAATGTATTCATTGCTTTGTTTATGTAACCCAAATTATAAAAACAGAAGCCATAGGCCGCCATATCATAGATCATTTGCCTGGGAGGGAGATCGGGCCACTCTGGGGCATTCTTGGCAGTTTCAGATCGATTGTTATTAATTTGTTTGCAAACATATTTCATAGGATTTGCTCAATTTCCATTCATTGTCTGGCCCCCGAGAAGAAGTATCTTACAGATACACATGCAGCCACATCTACATTCGGCGTCTGCTGCACTCATGCTGCGCGTCGAAAAGTCTACGATTTCCGTTCCTCGTATAAATCAATTGAGAGCAACAACAAGAACAATTTCTCTACATTTTTATTTCGTTGATTTCTAGTATTTATTTGTGCATAATAAGTTTTTTGACTGCGGACGCAGGGTGAGAGGAGGAGACAAGACGCCAGCCTGCGTAGATATCAAAATACCGTAACAAATCGTCAGCTCGTCATTTTTCAGTCCGTTTTTTTCTTCAATTTATTAAAGGAAAAACAGTGGGTGCCAAAAATATGCAAGCAACAAGAAATTAAACAACAATTTAAAACGAAAATAAAAATCTAATTTTTTTTTATAGAAACTCCTCGCACCAATCATTTAGGCACGTATAGCAATCTCCTGCCTGTTTGGAATTGGCCTTACAGACTTCGTTCATCCAATCACAAAACATATCCCGATCCTTCTTCAACACCAGAAATTGACCCAACACAGTGCTGGCCTCATCAAAGCCCGCATCGATCAAGCGTTCGCCCAGCTTCTTACCAACTCCCGCCAATTCGGTAACCTCCTTGCTGCCCATGGGTTCGTTCACAAAGTTACGATGCTTTTGGGTAGTGCCCGACATGATGCAAAATTTGATTTTCTTAAATTAGTCAGATAAAGTTGTGGTGCCGTCTGATATTTTTATTGAAATGTAATCCGAATCAGTGCACAGATCAACTGGAATTGTAAATAATTTTAGTCTAATCTCAAGGCCTACTATGATCTTTGATTAAAAATACTTATTGGGGTTTTTTTTATAATTTGAAACTGGGGATATACAAACAAGTTACAAGAGTAACGGATTAAAAAAAACAACCAGTACCCTTGAATTTGTGTATTTTCTTTCTTTTGAGAATATATATTCGTACATAGTCAAAAGTTCCCCACAGGGAAAACATAGACGTAGAAGGACGTCACGTAAAAGTCTCATCATTCAAGCTGTAGTGTAATAGCCTATTTCCACTGCTACATATATGTACATCCGAGCTGATGTTAATGAGGATGGAATTTTTTTCACAGGGCCTTCTATATGAAAATAAATGTTAAATGGATGTACATCAATTCATGATGCTGGTACTTGCCCCAAACAAACTGAGTACATCCGAGAAATTTAACATAAAGTACTCCAAGCTAACATTAAGTATCGATTCACTATATATAGAAATTAAGCTACCTGATTTACGGAAAAGGCATTGGCTGAGTGGATAGGCTTGATGCCTTGTTTTTTTGATATGCTGGTTCGAGTCCCGGTAAGGGATGGTCTCTTTTTTTCCTTTATTGTTTTTTTTATGCTTAATTTTTATGTTTATGATTCTACTTTAAATTACCTTTCCTCATAGAGTAAAACAGGTATACAAAGCTTATGCAAATGATTGGTTGTCATCCAAATTTTAACATGACATAAGAGTTAACAAGCAAAGTTAAAATTGATGGAACTTTTTTTAGTGGAACAGCAAAATTTGTTGATGTACATATATGTAGCAGTGGAAATAGGCTATAATAAATACTGGTGAAGCGGCGGTGGAAATTTGCCAATTCAGAGTTTTTGCTGAGAGCGCGACAGCGAGCGCGAAAGTGAGAGGAAAGGGATCAGTTACACAAATATTGTACGAATGTGTGCTAACCAGTAATGGTTTAAACGTTTCTGTCAGTCGTATGAGCATCGACTTTAACAACGGAATGGAATGAAAAGGTTGAATAACAATGGAATGAGATGACTCCCTAAGGATTCCCAGAAGAAACGAAATCGATTTCTGACGCTGCTGACTTAAATCGCACTTGTTCGGATCGATGAACTAGGTATGATCTGAACTAGTAAATAAAGCCGAATGAAAGACACACTTAGTGCCGTTTTCTCATCTTCATGTTTTTAAAATCTTGGTGGATATTAGGAACATGTATATTGCCTAAATGTATGTTGCTTAAACGAAGCCTTAAAATTGGCAACATACATTTTCTTAATATCCACCCAGATTTACAAAACATGAAGCAAAATTATCATTCAACGAGTCAAAGGTGTGCAATGTAAAAAGTTAGAGTAAGACCATTTTGCTATCTCTGGTCCCAGTTGAAAGAATTTTTAGAATCCTAGGTGAATATAAAATATTTAAATATATATAGCATCAAATAACCTCAAAATGTTACATTTTCAACTTTCTTGTTAAATTAAGGATAAAGCTTTCAAGTATGTGTCTAAGAATTCTAGTTTTGATTTCTATTAAAAAAAAACTTAATAATGCTTTAAAGGGCTTATTTCGAAAGTACCTTTTTAGCACCTTTACCTGGGTACTGATAAAACCAATTACCTTTTACCTTACCTAGGCAAAAATAATGAGTATCTTTTCAATCACTGGTTATAAGCAAATCATTGAATATACCCATATTCTAAAAATACTTGATTTAGTTGTGATATACGTTATTTGAACCCAATAAACTCGTTATACTCACGTAAGACAACTACAGAATCATTAAAAATCAATTTTATATCCACTTTACATCTTTTTAACCTTGGATTACAGCTTTATAGATCGTTATAGCAATTTGACGTTTTCATACTACGTACCGAAGGCACAAAGAGTTAATTGAATTTGTGCAAATAAATGTAACATACAGAAGGAAGCCTCTCTGACCCTATATATATTCTTGATCAGCATCATCCGTCTGTCCCTATGAACGCAGGCCGATCAAGTTTAGTTTTTAAACTGTTTGATGCGTCAATCAATAGTCGCTCAGGGACCAAAAACCCGATCCGTTTCTACGAAGTTCGGTTTTAGACCGGATTGCAGCCTTGGATAAAATAAATATTTGACAGATCTGTTTTTAGTAAATAATTGCTTAGTATTCTGAAAGCAGCTCTGCATTTGTTTGGTCCATTGGTAAAATTTTTGCGAAATGTAAGTCTTTAAACATTTTGTCGTTGATTGAACCTACAAAAATGCATCGAAATAGCACTTAATTTTAACAAAATACATAAAAATTAAAAAAAATTATTGTGGCTTTGCATCCAATATAACCATGGTATGTTTCAAAATATTTTTAATAGCCGTAGCTACCGTTAAAGGTATATAAAAATGATAATAAAATCTTTGGATAATACCGAATTTTGCATATTAAATTTGAATTTTTTTGTGGAAAATACAATTTCTTTTGCGGTATTTTAACTACAGACGTTCAGACGTAACTATATGTCCAATAAAATTATGATGTATGAAGAATGTTTGGGGTTCTAATCTAATATATTTCATTTGAAGAATAGAAAACGTAATTCGGATTATTGTTTCGGATGTTATGACAACTTATGTGAACCTATCTTTTAAGAATTCAAAAAAATAAATATATTTGCCGATATTTGAAGTGTTCATTTTTGAACTCAGCGTTCCCAAAAGTTGGGTTATTTGATATGGGCAGACACTTCGTTAAAATTTATTGACCAGTGTTATCAACGTTATTTTTGGATTATATATTTACCTCTAAGAATATTCGATTTAAAGTAACATTGATTTGTTTTGAATTTTCATAACTAATAAATATTTTTTTGAATCGGACACATAATTGCATTTGTTCTTGCCTGTCAGCAAACGCGGCACCCATCAGCAGTAAGCGTTTTTTTTATCCAAAAATGCATGCAATATCCATTCTACACTAAGTGAATTGCCCATGTCCTTAGCCAAATGCTTTTGCCCTCGCGCTTGAAGTAAATATTTAATGGGGTCGGAATGACTTCTGGACAATATTAAAATACAGTATTTTTCTGTGAAGTGGTTTAACAACTTTTAGTACTCATTGTGCCCCAACCAGATTATCCACCATATAGACAGTGGGGCGCGCATGTGGCTGCTTATTTATGTACATGGTTTTTTCTTCTTCTATTGTTGCTGTTGTTGTTGGTGCGTGTGTTGTTTGAGAAACAATTCATTAATGAATTTTAAAATGTTGCTAATCGATCGTTTGCGCTATAATTAATGTCAGCCAACCGCAATTGGAATGTGTTATGTGAGATTCCAGCCAAAGCGATGGAGGGAGATTCTCTCTGGAAATGATTCATGGGTTGAGGTAAATGTGTAGTGCAGTAAATACACTTTTGACCTCTGGACAAAAGGATAATTGCCAGCATAAAATTGAGCAACACCCCAAAAGAGAAGGAAGTAAATGCCTTTTGTTTTGTATTGTATTTTTTTGTTTTTGCTCTCATGGGATGTGAAACACTTGGTGCCGCGCTGTCTACACAAGCCGCTCTGGCAATTATAACCACAACAACAATAACCACAATACTCGGCCAGCAATAATTGTAACAACAACAAACACACACACACATAATGCATATATTTATGCGTTTTTAGAAGGCCAGATGCAAAATGCATGTAACACAAAAAACAAAATACGCTCCCTATTCGATATCTTTTTTTTTGGCCTCCTGTTCGTTGTTTTTCCACGCCTTGACTGAAAAGTGTTGAGAAAATTAATAAAACAAATGCCAAAGTCAGGCTAGAGAAAATACATGACCAAACAAGACACGAGACGAGGCAAGTTGTGGAGAATTGTTGTAATTTTTAACCAGTTTACTGAGCAAATATTTTATCAACATATTTTCAGAGACAACAAGCAAATGTTTGTCTTGAAAATATTTAAATATTTACATTGTGAAAACAACTACAGCGACGACGGCGACGAAGGCGTAGAAGCTGCTGGGTGGATCCCATAGGAAGGAAAGTATGGGGAATGGGGAAAGTGGATACTTTTGACGACCCAATGGCTCAGTGGGCGTGACTTGTATTTGCAATAAAGATACAATTTATTTTAATTGACATTCAAAATGTCAACGAAAAATGTTACTTAAGCGTTGTAAAGTGTAAAGCCAATGCTCAGGGTATGGCTGTGAGTTTTAAGCATTTACGAAGCCATCAACAAAGTAAATTGCCATGAAAACATATTTTGTATTACCCTTGATTTCAACATGTGAAGTTAAGAATCCATGGCTACGAATCAGCGCAGGAAACCATATTTCTGGATCAATCACAGGATTTTTGTATACTTCTTACACTTACGTAGAAAATATATTAAATGTTTTTTACTAACCCCCACATCCATTCAACTCAATTAAGAATTTCATAAGGAAAATTAAGACAACCCACAAAATCAAGTGAACAAAGCAGTGCTGTAAAAGAATGATTCATTTTAATTTATTTCGAAGTCAGGGCACTTGACTTGTTTCCAATAATATTATAGTATAGTATGCACTAAAAACATTCTTGAACAACAAAGTTAATATGAAATTGGGCATTTCCACCAAAATGTCCACAACTTTACACTTAATTTTATGTTATATTCGTAGGAAAACAATCAAATTTAACTAATATAAACAATTTTTAAATAATTCATAATCCACTTCGAGATACTCAAAAGGAAAGTCGCGCACATACAACTTTTCTCATTTAGATTTTTCTATTGAACTTTTTGTTTTGATAAAAGTTCTTAAATGTCTCTCTCAATGCATAAGCTTTTGCTTTCTTAAATCTATCCAGGAGTATAAGGAGTAAAAACAAATTAAATTAGAGACTATGCGATTGCAAAAATCCGTAATTTTGTGTATTTGCATTATCGCATATTTCGATTCGAAACCTTGCTGAAAAATAAGAAGATTTATGATCTAGATTGATCGGATGACTATCAGGCCTGTTCAGGTTTTCACTTTCGACAACATTTGGTACATGTGTTATTTTGTAAAATTGTTTGTCGCATCAAAATTATTTTTAAATTTAATGTTTGAGGCCTGTCAATCATATAGGTGCCTTAGAAACGATCGGTCGGATCAAATTTTGATTCTCAATGATTTTGAATTTATAAAATTCTGATATCTACATATATCCTATATATATTCTACCGTTAAAATCAGTTGGAGTGAACTTTTGCAAGTGTATTGAAACTTCGGCACAGTCGAAGTTAGCTTTGCCTTCTCGTTTTCACTTCAAATGTGTTCGACGGTCCCGTTCGACATAATGGAAATGCCAATATGATAATATTAACTTAAAATAAAAGTTATAAATATATTTATACCGATTTGTACTTAAAATTTCAAGTATGATTCGTTCCTGGGTGTACTTTAACTAAATACTGTTAAACTTAAGTTTAAAATTCACCCAAATTGTTCCTGAAATGAGAACAAAATTCTTCAAAACTTTAATCAAAAATTTTCGGAAATTCCAGCATAAGAACGATTCGGGATTGGTTTTAGACCATTTCGATCTTAGATTAAGGTTTAAAAAACTTTGGAATAGCCCAAAGTGTACATAATGTATCCCGAAACGGTATATAATCTAGTATTTCGGCATTGAAAATCGTATGTTTCGTACTTGGCGTACTATTGACACCGTTTGTACTTAATTTAAGTACTAAGATCTTGGATTTCTTTCTGAGTGTATTTATCGAATCCGTATCGTAACATCTAATAAAAAAGTTTTTTCCGAATTCTATTTTTAAAATCGCTTAATACATTTTCAGGGTAAGCAAAAAGATTTATAATTCGTTGAAGTTAGTTATGTGGTCCGCTGGGCTGCACCGTCCGTAACTGTGAGGGGCAGCAGTAAAACAGCTTGTGTGGCTTCAGACTGTAAAGATCAAACAGAGTTCCATCTTGTTTAGAGATTTGGATAGTTTACGGTTCAGTTCAGAGTGCTTTTAATAAGGTTCCTTTAACAGATACAATAAATCTGTAATAATCAGGATTAAACTTTTGCATGCACATACAATTTGTTTGTAAAGATAAAAAGCTGCTTTACAAAAAGCATCACTCATTCTGCAATACTCAAAACACTTTAATGAGCAAATTTCGGGACCCGCAGATATTTTGGATCCCTCAAGATATTTCGTGGACCGCTGGAATTTCAGTATCATGAAAAAATCCCGCCCGTTCCGCACTGTTTTGAAATCTTCCCGTACCACGCCCATCTCTAGTTGTGCTTTTACTTTTAAGTTTTAAACTTTTAACCGCATTCTTTGCCCGATCAGTTACTTTTCAATATACCTGCATTTGATGAGAATTTCTAAATAGAAACAAAGTATTTAGATTAGATATTTTAATCTTTATTTAATATCATTATAGATGAATTCATTTCTAAAATCCATTAGTCTATAGTCCATCTATGTAGATACGTATCTGTCAGTTGGCCCTCTTCAACATTTCTACTAAAGTATTCATCAGATATTTGCCACTTGAGATACTTTTATCTATCAACAGTTTTATTAAAAACGTATCTGTCAGATACTTGCACTCATTTGAGGCAATTAATTATGCACAAATTAAGCTGATAAGTCATCAAAACAACCAAAAATCAACAGAGAAAACTGAAAACGAGAGAGAGAGAGAGAGAGTAACTGTATCTTAAAGATTAACAAAATTAGACGAACGCAGCTGGAAAACGTGTCGTCAATGGCGCGCGGCTAAGCAAACAAAAGGCAGGCCTAAAAAAAGAGATGTGCAACCGCAGCAGCAGTAGTCAAAGGCCCCCGCAACCTCAACCACATGTCAACAGTTCGTTTGAAAGATTTTGCAGTCAATTTGACAAAAAATTATTACCAGGCGCGTGTGTGTGTTTTAGGGTGGTTGGAGGTTGGGCAATACTCTACAGCCTCAATGAAGCATATTAATTGATAAACCATTTTAACAAGGTTTGCCTAGTAGTACACCGTATAACCCCTCAATGGCCAATGCAGTGAGCAATTTCCTGCTGCCTACACTCTACCAAGACAATTTGTCCTAAATAAACATTTCCATCTCTTGAGCAGACTCGGAAAGTGGCGGGCTGCTGCTGCTGCTGGTTGGCATTGAGAGTAAATTGTCTGCAGCCTGAACGAATATATATATATACATATATACCACATATACCACCGTTTAAATGCAGACGTTGTCCCTTCTCTTACTTCCGCAGCCGCTTCCACTTCCCCCTCGTTCTCTCACTGTGCCAGTCAAGCATCGTCGCTTATTCGCCCCGTCGCTATATGCTAAATAAACATTTGGGCACGTCATGGCTTATTGAATTGTCACTTATGCCCGAATTCGAATTTTCGAGTTTGAGTTTTTGTTGCCATCGCTGCTGACTGTCCTGACTCCCTCTTCCTTTCCATCGCCCTCACCCTCATTCAAATGGCATTCATAATGGCGACTATCCTGCCTCTGTCGTCTGCCTCAACTGTCGTTTTGCCACCAAAGTGGCTTCCATTTAATTAGTTTCCACTCCCTGGAAATTCAATTTCAACAGTTTTTGGCCACCATTAAAATGCACTCATATGAAGGAACCGGAGTATCGCATAATCAATAATCGATTTATGATGTTTACATTAAGCGGAAGGGAGTGGACGGACAAACGATATGGCGGCATAGCTGGGAAAACGTTGAGTTGTAGTTTTATTGTTCAAATTATTAAGCGAAATTTAAACATATTTTTTAAGAGCATTCTGAGCTGAGATCAAATATTCTGAGAATTTTACAAATAAATATGAATATTTGACTTTAATTTTTTGGAAGAATAACTTTGGATTTGCTTAATTTGATATCTAAAATATTTAAACATCAAGTTGTGAAGATTCTATCGTCCACTTGGCCACCGCCAAAAGTGTTGACCACACGGGCCACGGTCATTTTCCATCACTTAAGCCAGAATTTTCGTTGTTATTTTCTAACAATATTGGCGAATAATCGCTCTGAGGGCTTCAAAAGTCTGGGGCTTGTTCACTTCGAAAAATCACACAAAAAGAAGTGTGGAGCGGTTGGGTGAAGGCCAGTGCCTGTAGCCTCTCAAAAAAGGGACCTACATTTTAAAACCGAGTCCGAACGGGAAAGTTTTTCAGAAACTTTTTTATGTCATCCTAGCTGACAACTGGCGCCAACAGCTGTGTAGGTGTCCTTACGTGTAAAAGCCTTTAAGAAAAAACTTTTAATTCGATCGAACCCACAACCTCCCGCACAGTAGGGACACACACAACTCACTGTGCCACTTAAGGCCACGAGAGATAATGCCACTCGAAAATGCATTCTTTAACAATTATTCCATTTTCTAGAATTTAAACAGAAGGTTTTATACTGGTTCTCAAAAATCGAAGCAATTACTTCATCACTGGGTTCATATTTTTATACCCTGTACCCATTAGATATCTTTGTGGCCTCTTCTACGCACTTTTATTTAACGAATTTATTTTTGATTATGGTTCATAAAACATAAACTCAACTCTTCCACCGTACAAAACATATAATTAACATCATAGACGTGTGGCAACCAGCGTGTGCGATGGTGCAGTGCGCTGAAATGCATTTCCATTCGTGTTTAGTGCCAGATCCCTAGTTCGACTAACCAGACAAACAATTTTCATAAGTATTATTTTGTTTTGAACTAGTAAGTTCTTACCGGCTCGAAGTCATAAGTCACAGACTAGGAAAATCTAGACTAAACGTTTGCACTGCTTTTTTGGTTGCGACGCTGACGCTCGATGGTTTAAGAGAGATAATTGCAATGAACTGAGGTTGCGAACAGCTGTTTCTTATATTTTCAGTACAAATTAGTAAGGGTGCTCAAAGCGCAATAGCAGGTGTATAAAAATTTATGTAAGGTACGACATTAAAGAGCTTTTTATATCCAAAGTCGAGAAATGCATTGAAAATAGGTTATAGTGCTCATAATAAGCAAGGCAAAGGCTACGGAAGGGGTCCCAGTGAGCATAGTACGTTTGGCGCGATGGAAGGTATATAGGAATAAAGTTTCGAGTCACTCTAGAAGGCACTGATAAATTAATTAGGCATAACAGGACAACGGAGTCAGTTTTTCCTGCTAAAATCTTGTGGATAAATACTACAGCGTGACAAATTCTACGTGTTCTAAAGTTTTTCTCACTAGAATTAGTTTTTAGACCGATCGTTCCTATGGCAGCTATATGCTATAGTCATCCGATTATGATCAATTTTTCCAAAATTGTGTGAAATTATATAAAATTAATATATACCAGGATTGGTGACGCTACGACAGAAAACAAAAAAGTTTTTCTCACTAGAACTAGATTTTGGGCCGATCGTTCCTATGGCAGCTATATGATATAGTCATCCGATTTTGATAAATTTTTCCACAACTATGTGAAATTATATAAAATTAATATATACCACGATTGGTGACGCTACGACAGAAAACAAAAAAGTTTTTCCCACTAGAACTAGTTTTTGGACCGACCGTTTATATGCAGCTATATGATATAGTCATCCGATTTTGATCAATTTTTCCAGAATTGTCTAAAATTATATAAAATTAATATATACCACGATTGGTGACGCTACTTTGTAAAACAAAAAAGTTTTTCTCATTAGAACTAGTTTTTGAACCGATCGTTCCTATGGCAGCTATATGATATAGTCATCCGATCCGGCCGATTCCGACAAATGTGCAGCGTATTTGTACTTAAAGACTTTTTGCAAAGTTTAGTCAAGATAGCTTCAAAACTAAGGGAGGAGATAGCATAGAAACAGACGGGCAGACGGACAGACGGAAATGAACTCAGCTCGTCATGCTGATCAAGAATATATATTCTTTATGGGGTCGGAGATACTTCCTTCTATGCGTTACAAACATCTTCTTAAGGAGGAAAATGCCTGCTGGTATTCCATTTTCGGCCACATAGGATAAAGATGAGAAACTGCTTCTAAACAGATTCAATATAGTCCTGGAATGTTTGTACTGCGGAATCCAGAGACGGAGCAATATTTAAGATTTGGTCGAACTAGTGAAACGTATAGTTGGTTGGTGGTGTAGGGATCATCGAATTCCTTGGACCACTTCTTGATACTTTTGACTTTTTTTACAAATGACTGCTATGTGGCTGTAAAAACTCAATTTACAAATTCAGATACTGCTGATTTAAATTGCATTCGCTGTGTGCGATTAACTAGGTATGATCTAACCCCAGCTAATGAAGATGGACGAAAGACCTAATAAGCAAAGTTTATGGAGGAGTAGATCATGATTTACTGAATCTAAGACTTTACTAAAGTCCGTGTAGATCAGATCCGTTTGTTTTCTATTGAGAAAACCTTCACTGACAGTAGTGGAAAACTCAAGAAGGTTAGTGGCGACTGAACGTCGTCTAATGAATCCATGCTATAATCCCGACTGTAATATTCTTGCCAAAGTTTGTATTTAACTGATCAATTTAACTATGTTGGTGGACGGTGCTGCCCAGCGTATAATTTATTTTGCTTATAACTCGCCTATTGTTCATCTGATTGGAGAACGATGTATGGTAGACAGATATACAAAGTAAGATTAATATAAATGTCTAGAAGGTCCGAACAGATTTTCTTCAAAATTGTGGGAGATATGAAAATAAGACATCAATCTGGGATAGATAACAATAAAAACTAAAAACGTACGGTAATTTAATCACGAACTAATGCAGCTTAACATATTTGTTTTTCATACCGAAATTAAAGATGTTTCACATCAATAATTGAAAAACTGTAGTCGTGAGGACCAGCTGTGAATTCAGTGCGTTTCTTACTAGCCAAAAATGATCATGTGCAATTTCATTTTATTTTCCAAAATAGCAGATTTTTATTTCAGTTACAACAATCTATCGCAGTCAACCAAAAAGGATGGCAAGACGATTACTGGCATTTTGTCAAAGTATATTTATGATATTTAGTCGCAAACTTATGAATGTTTCATATTTTAGATTACATAAGAAAATTATATATATTTATGCAAGTAGTGTAATATTAATACAGATTTTACTTAAAAAGAGCTTCGATTGTACCAGGTGTCCCATGACACCCACACTTCTTTAGATTATGTCGAAAGAAGTTTTTGGTAATACATATGTCTGGTATTTATGAGATATGTGGTCGGTTGTGGTGCAAATGTGAAGTGTGTGCGCCTACTGTGCGGATCATTCCTCGGAACAACTAATAAAAAAGTCATTTCTTTAAAAACTTTTAAACATCCGTTCACCTTCACCAGTCAATGGAAATAGCTTCTCTCAAACTCTGCCATTCGGATTCGGCGTTAAGCTAGTGAGTCCCTTTCTCTTGGGGGAAAATTAAGAAGCACACAAGCCAAGAGATAGATAAAATCCCATAATGTTAGAGACGACTAACATTTCATCTTTAATTAAACAAGTTAATTAGCTTCATCAAACCAAAATTATATATTTATTCGAGTAATTCGATTGGCTATCAAAATAAATTATTACAAATCTATGCACCAAACAAATGTTAGAACAAATTGTGTCCAGCAACAATAACAACAAAATCAACCCAGCAAAAAAACGCCAAAACAAAATTGGCAATCAAAGTGAAATGTTTCAGGCTTCATTAAAAAAGTATCAAATGCATGTGTTGTGTGTATGCTCCTCTGTGCGTGCTCAATTTATCCGCCGGATACATATCAAATAAATAACAACAACAATAGGCAAATACAAACAATAATAACCAAATTGAAACAAATTACAATTACAATTCTCGTTTTGCATTTTGATGACTTCCGCTTTTAATAACAAAATAAATCGGCATAATCTAAAGCATAATATTTGCACAATTAAAATTTCCAAATAAATTGTTAGCCAAAAATCAAAGCCATTTTACATCACACATATGAAAACAATAAAATAAATTAGCACAAATGTTACGCGAATAGAAAAACGATTATTGAGGCCCATAAATGGGGCTGGTGTGTTTGGGGTGGGGGGAGGAAATCATTGGCAAAAATAAACAAGAAAATTAGCAAAATTATGCAAAACAGATGAATGAAGATCCCACCCAGATCAGGTTGTGGTGGCATGTAAAAAATCAGAAATCGCTAGCAAAAATAAATACAAAACGGTGTGATGGTGGGAGGGGAGTAGGGGGGTAGGCAAAATTGGCTGGGGTCAGCCATTTTCGATTTGCCAACTTTTTCATAATCTCACCAACAAAAAAAAAACAAAGAAAACAACTTGTGCACCTTTTTTGCACTCTCGTGCTCACCGTTTCTCTGCTTTTTTCACACCTTGGCGAAAAAGTATCTAAAGTTTATAAATATTTATGTATCTAACTGGGGCGTGCCGCATAAGCGGAACAAGTTTTCTGCATTCAAATTGAGCGCCAAAAGTTTTCTGACTAGGCCACGCCCACAAAAGAGCATTAGCTGTGTGGCTGCGCAGCAGATACAAAAGTATCTCACAGATACTCACACACACACACCAAGAGAGAAATTTCGTTTTGGCTCGTTTAGAGCATTTATGAAAATAACGTCAGCTGCTACTGCGACCGAGGCAGAGGCAGCGCATCGACGCCGAGCGGTGGCATCGACAACAATTGCCAATTCCACATTTCAACTCGCAAACTGCCTCTCGTAGCTACAGCTACATCTACAGCTATTGTTGTTGTTGTTGCCCTGTTGCTGCCGCTGCTGCTGCTATTATTATTGTTGTTGTCTTTGTGTTTTGACCAGTCGGTCAACGGTGTGGCGTTGGCCATTTGCTGCCTCGTTTCGATGGCCGCCACCGAAGCCCGCACATAAATTACATATCCAACAAGACCATTCTCTGACCGACCTGTCTCCGCTGTCTGTCCATCTTTTGGCTGGTTTACCTGTCGGACACAGGCACACAGATACAAGAAATTGGAAACGGCATGGAGGTGTGCGTAGGTTTGAGTGTGTGTGTGTGTGTGTAGGTGAGTGTTTGTTTGCCGTGCATCCTCTGGTTTTGCCGTCGGTGAGTTTAGTTTAGAGGAAGCATCAACTTAAGGGATATTTAATCTGTGAAACGGTTATCAAAAATTAATATTTCAATTTTAAAAATATTTATTTGGATATTTAATATTTCTCAAATTAGGAGCAAATTTAAAAAAAAGAAGGCAAGCAAATATTTTGTTTGAAAATGTGTCTTATTTACAAATTTCTTTGTCCGACTGACTGATTATTCAACGCTCAGGCCAAATGGCTAAACCTATAGAGCTGCAATTTTGACCAAATATTTAAAATGCTTGTGACTTATGTTTATAAGAAGAAAAACGTAGTATTCATTTGATCCACTTCAAACTTAGTTTGCAATACTAAACGCACACCTGCAATTTTTGAAGTGTTATGTTTTAAAAATTTGATTCAAAAAGTGGATTAATAAAATATTCTATATAGTAAGTATAGTAGCTATGATGGCTTTTAGTATTGACACTTAAATATTGCCGTTTCTAACCCGATTCAGAACCACCACAAACTTTATTCAAAATTTACCAATAAATTTTAATTTTTCATTTTATAAAATGATTCGACGGCGTCCAAAAACTGTTTGATTATTGATTAAGAAACAAGTGGATTATATCATTTTAAAAGGAACAAAAATTTGCATTTCAGTTCACAAATGATTTCAACCTAATACTCCAAATGTATAAATAATATATATCTTTAATAGAGGAAACATTTTGTCGTTGATAGTTAAGATATAAGATAGTTACTAGAGTCACATAGATCTTATACACGAATCACTCGTACATAGTAAGATATAACTTGGAAAAATAAATGAAGTTTGAGTTAGTTAATTCTGATGCAAATGTGACCATTCCACTATATAACCTAATATAGGAGCAACATAAGAGCTATACCAACCAACTATAATATGAACAGTGTACATTGTACACTGTAGATTGAAAATTATCGTTTTAGAGAAGGTGGGAAAAATTAAAGTTACCTCTCATAATACAGACATCTGGTATTTTCCAAGTTCAGCAGATCAATCGAGAGTGCAATGAAAGTAAGAAATTAACCTAGGAGTAGTATCGGTATATCGGTTAAAGGTTTTTTGTCTGTTTTCGGTTTATATCGGCTTTCATAAAACTGACAGATATTTTTTAATAATCGTTCGAAATAATCCGCTCTAAAATCTGCCGTATCTCCGTTATAAATAGAGATCTTAAGCGGTTTGGATAGATTTTAATCCATACTATAAGACTACAGTGGAATATAGCTCATAATACGCAGGTAAAATACTCAAAGAGGTATATCATCTCTTAAATACACAAAAACAGATTGAAACATAAAATCTGTGTTAGCTTATCCTTACATTATATTTTTCGAAACATTAAAAAGGATTTTTTTTTGGGCAAAATTTAATTAAAGTCCGAAAACTTAATTTTTTTAACATTTCTATATTTAAGCGAGGATTTTTTGTAAGACTTAGAAAGTTAATAAAATTTGTATGAAGCCATCGTGATAACTCCAAAAACTAATGATGCAGTTCAATTTCTTTATTCTTTTTTTCTACTTGCACAGTGTTAGTTAAGTTATCCACCATATTTCGACTTCCGATCAGATAAACGATATTCGAGTTATAAGCAATCAAATAATTATGCTGGGCAGCACCGACCACAGCCATTTTGGTCCCACTCTTAAAATATATAGTTATATACAAAGTTTGGCAGATTTAGAGTATACTACAGTGACTTACTTAATTTTTCACTTCCTGTTCCGCCACAATAGCCGTGAGAAAGGTGTTTTGTACCATGTTATCTCATACTTATAATGAAATATGCCAACTACATATGTGTCTTACAAAATGAATGCAACTAATTACTAGAATTGCTCCAGAAAATGTTTCCTGGTATCAATACCATTCCGTAAACTTTCCAACAGGAAAATGCCCCCAATACATTCAGTTCGAGTGATAAAACAATGGAATTAGAAGCAAGTCGTAATTTTAATGTCCCCTTTATATTCCGGATCTCAACACTCAGAGAAAAAATCGAGCAGATCGTGCTTGATATCAAGCAGATTTCGTGTCAGAAGTTCGGCAAGACAGAATTTTCTTGGATTCAAGAAGAAAATACTGAAATCAAGCATGAATTTTCAAGCTGTATTTTTTTGTCTCACCTCCCTTGCCACCAAACACACAAAGTTTTCTCGATTTCAAGTAGATTTCTTCTTGAAAATTCAAAACGAAAAAAAACTAAATTGAAGCAGATTTCAGTCTTGCCGAATCGTGCTAGATTTCTCTGGGTGAATATAATCAAGAATGAATGAGTTTGGAAGAGAAGAAAAGAATGAGTCTGGGGGACAATTTCAAAACATAAAATCACTAACAGACTCAATCAATATAGCCTTAAGCCAAATATGCTTAAATTATTTCAAAAAAACCTCTTTATGATTCCCTTATAGAATTCCCGATAGAATTTCAAACATTTAAGTAATATTAAAAAAGTTTAGAACTAATGGGAATTCGCTTTAAACCAGCGGTGGGCAACAACATATTACTAAAGGTCGCAGCAAAAGAGAAAATGCAATTAACTTCGCTTTGGGCGGAATAACGGGTCGGTCTACGAGGGCCCATCGGGGTGGTATGTGCCCATCGCTGCTTTAAACCATAGATACTGAAGTGATTTTCCATCAATACCTATTTTTAGTTGCTGTCCCTATTATAGTACTGAAAAAAAAAATTTTTTGTAAAAAATTGATTTAACAAAATTTAATTTTTTTGAAATAATTCCTTATAAAATACTGTAAAAAAAGAAATAAATCTATTGATTTCGTTTGTTTGTTTAAGTTCAAAAGTTGTATTGTACATTCATATAAGAATTCATATCCCTATTCAAGTGCATTTATTTATAATATAATCAAAAGACAAAAGGCGCTAACCACTAAACAAAATTGTTGACTTCTGATCCTGATACCAGATCAGCAATAAAACTTTCAGCACAGCAAGGCCTATAAGTTGTTTAAACAAAGAACTAGTTTTTTTCCCCTTTAGCTCACTTTTATTTTAACAATTTTCTTCTCATTTTTGTATAGTTAAATTTTAATTTGTACCTTTCTCTGGCACTAAGAAAGTGCCCTTGACATTTGCCTTTACCTTTCTCCAGGTTGCAACTTAACATCAACTTGAGCATTTCCTGTTGACTTAACTGATTTCTTTGTTACTTGCTACATTTCCTTTGGCAGTCAAGTTTTCATTTCCCACTTTTATCTTATGAAAATGTTGTGAATGATCATGGAAGAAAATGGCTGCCAAAGTTGTAACCACCATCAAACCGTATCAAAAACCACCACCCTGGCCTACGCAAATATTGAGTTTTTCAATTAGCATCCCCCAAGCCAAAAGTTTCGTCTACTTTTCACCCTTGTTTGCCTCTTCCTCTCTCTCTCTCTCTCTGTGTCTCTCTGTGTCTCTCTGTTTAGCTAACTTACCCTGGCTGGGTTCGCCTTGATTCTATGCAAGTTGGGAATTTTGCCCTCTGACTGTTTGTCTAAAGGATCAGGCCAGTGTTTGCGTATGGCCGCGTTAATTGCCCATAGTGGCAAACGTTTAAAGCCGCCACAAATCCCAATCCCCCGAAGTGTCGTCCCCTCTTCTCCGACAAATGTTTCAAATTCGCTTCGTTTTTGTGTGTTAAAAAGATGAAGTGCATTGATCTGGGGGAATGCTTGCGCTTGGGCTTGGGCTTCATGTTTGCTTGTAGCTTGTTTTGCCATGTTGTAAAGTTAATTATAAATTAAATATTGATTCTGTGTCGTGTGCCACAACAGTGGCACTTGAACAACATTTTACCACAGAAATTATTTAAATTTTATTCGTCGACGCAGCATGAAATTGATTGGTCACGTATGATTTATTAATATTTTCTTTTCATTACGCATACGCCGCGTTTGCCAGCTGTTTTAATTGGTTTAAAATTTCCACTGCAATTGCAATTTGCTTAACGGAACGGAGTGTCGAGTAGAGGCGCGGTTTGCGGGAGCGGGAGTGGATGCAATTTCGCCCGCAGTGGTCTGAGGTTTAATGGGCGACAGTTGTGATCAATTTGCATATGAAATAAAAAGCAAACGAGTTGAACTTAATGTCAGCAGAAAACGTCTGCGCCAACAACAAGTCAAGGCAGCTTGGAAGAAACTCTAGAATTGTAAAAATGTATTAAATTTAGATTAAAGAAGCCACAAATTAAAGTTCAATTTGTATACCCATTACTTGTGTAGTAAAAATGGTATGCTAAATTTATAAGAAAGCATGTAACAGGCAGACCCAATAAATCAGTGTTAGGCACGTCCATATCTACTGAATACCGCACACCGCTAGTATAAGACCGCTGTGTCTGTTGTCATGCACGCATCCGAAAGCTAAAATGTAATAGTGATTTTTGCCGACCACTGCTAATAAGTAGAAGTGCGCGCGTGATCGTTTTTGTCTTCATGTAACTAACGATTCACGAAATAAAAATATCCACACAAATTTTTTCGAGCACGATTAAAGGAGGGGTCATGATCACGCTTGATCAACCACCCCCAATATTTTGCGTGGAGAGACCTAAGTTCTATCACGGGTTTCATGGTCACACAGGGCACTATGTATGGAGCAGCTGCGAGCAACGGAATCACGAATTTAAAAGCAAATCAGTTTTAGGAATAATAATATTAATCAAATTAATTTAACTCTAACAGGCATGAATCACTTACGGTTCACGGATACACACGCACGAAAGTCTGTGTTTCCTCACGATCACGTCGTGTCCTGTCGTGACACGTTCAAATTCAGGTCACGCGCGCACCTCTACTATAAAGTATCGACCAGCATCAATAGCAGAGTCGATCTAGCCCAGTCCGTCTATTTACTCAGTGTCTACAGGGCTAAACCATCCAAATTTTGTGTATACATAGAATCCTATTGTCTGTAGGCAGATCAAGTTTGTTCATACTTTTGCCACGCCCCCGCGATGAATATTTTTAATAACTCCTGCAAGTAACTCTAACCATCTCTATGATCTGTTTATTCATACATACAAAAAATGTTGATAAAATTATGGAAATCTTTAAAGCAGACCGTCATGTAAGAACTGAATATTGCACAAAAACCCGATTGGAACCATTCAAATAAGGCCGCATACAAAAAAAAAACATACAAATACGAATCATACGAATAAAAATATATACTCGTATACAAAGACACTGACGCAGTTAAAACTATGTCACAAAGTTTAGCTGCATAATGTTTGAAATGTTTTTTGTTTGGGTTTTTATCGGTATTAACCCAAAAAAAAAATTAAGCCAATTTACTGATGGTCGTTATTTCACGGGGCGGTATGAAATGCCCCCAGTAAAAGTGTTTGATTTCATGATTTAGATAATGGGGGGCAAACTAGGATCCAGTTCGATTCCTGGAACTTGAAATGGACTAAACCGTCGTCTTCAGAACACGAATTTTCGACTTTTTTCTTTTCACTTCACCGCATAGAAATGGCAAGTGTTAAGAAAATTTATTATTTAGAAACAGGGCTGCAAACCTCCGAATTTTTGGAAGTGGTTCGGTTCGGATGTTCGAACCAGTGAGGAATCTTTGGGTTCGGTTCACGGACCGGTTCCTGGATCCTCTGAACCCCAGGTTTTGGTTCGAACCTCGGTTCACTTAAAATAAAATAATATGAAGCTTTTATTTACGATTTATATGATTCAATTAGTTTGATCATCTAAAGGGTGGTTTTTTAAGAGCTATAGGAAAGTTTTTCAAAAAAAAAAAACACATAAAATTCAGGAAAATGCTTGAAATCTTTATTTAAATCGATAGTACGGTCCATATAATTTATTGTTTGAAGATTATTTCATGCAAATGTTGACCGAGACTGCGCCTCAAATGGTCCATCCGCTTAGTTCAATTTTGGCATACTCTTTTCAACATTTCGGTCGGTATCTCACGAATAAATGCTTCAATGATGTCTTCCAATGCGTCAATTGAAGCGGGCTTGTCTGTTTAGACATGAGCTTTAACATAGCCCCACAAAAAATAGTCTAAAGGCGTTAAATCGCACGATCTAGGCGGCCAATTGACCGGTCCCGAACGTGGAATAAAATGTTCACCGAACTCGCCTCTCAATAAGTCCATTGTTGCGCGTGCTGTGTAGCATGTGGCACCGTCTTGTTGAAACCACATGTCATGCAAGTCAAGCTCTTGCATTTTGGGCAAAAAAAAGTTGGATATCATCTCACGGTAGCGCTCACCATTCACAGCTGCGATATTTTCTTCAGTTCGCACTCTACGTAAGCGTGTTGGTGGTTTAATGTCCAACAATGCTCGAATAGTCGCTTCAGTGGGTCGACCATAACCATAAAATGGAAGAAGCGCGCGATGAACTTTCTTAACAGAGCACGCATTTTGATAATAAAATTCAATAATTTGCAAGCGTTGTTCGTTTGTAAGACGATTCATGGTTAAATTATAAACCAAACTGAAGATGTTTGACAGTGAAACAAAACACGAAACGTGCGTGAGCTGTTTAAACCATTGTTGCCAAAAAGATAATAGCTAAAAAATCACCCTTCATTATTATATAATATTATATAGGCGACCTTGCCTTGTTTAAGTAAATTCAAGTCGCGTACTTCGGATTAAAATTTCAAGTACGAGTCGAACCTGATTATACTTTGGTTTCATTATTATCATTCACTGTCATCTGACATTTATTGGGATTGATCTTAGTCCGGATATCTTTCTTCGTCTTTGTAGGCATTATATAATTCAGGAACTGTTAATTTTTACTAAATCTTGGATTAAAAGAAACAGATTGTAGTGCTGAAAATCCTCGTACAACTAAGTTAGAAGAATATTTTTGAAAGACCTTTCCAAATTATTAAATTATGTTTGATGTACATATGTCTTCGATGTCTTAACATCGTCTATAACATCATTGATAGATTTTATATTTGACATCGGTTCATTGCTTTCTATTGTTCTTAAAAACTTCCCTTCTTTACAGTCAGTCGTAGAGTCATTTGAAGTTAAATCCTAAATAATCATATCGAGAATTTTTCCGGCTAAAAAATTAATTAATATCTTGAACCGAACCTTTATTTTAAATAAGTGGTTTGGTTCGGGTTCAGGTTCGAGGGATCAAAAATATAGAAGCTTCGGTTCATGGTCCGGTTCGGCCAATTCAAGAAACCCGAACCGAACCGGTTCTTAGGGGTTCGTTTCCGGACCGGTTTGCAGCCTTGTTTAGAAAGCAAATAAAAGTCTGAATGTGTTATTTTAAGTTGCCAAAAAATTCAAAATTGATCAAAGAATGATGATTTATTTTCTTTTTGTGAAAAGCTTTTTTTTTAAATGCCAAATTTATTATCCAAAGGGCAAAACGTCGAACTTGCAAAATTCTTTCGGATTCTACTTCCAAAAACATTTTGTGGAAGTTTTGGCCATTGCGGTCGATGCAATGTCGTTTCTGTTTAATAACTCTGAATTATATTAACCGATGATCGTTCTACTCCATGTCCTGGTCCTCTTTGGTGCACGTTGCCCAGAAGAAGTGCACTACTTAACTCTGCCTTGGTCTATGGTTTGTTGTGATGTTTCTTTCGCATTGCGGTTAATCATTGCCAAACACTTCTTTAAAGTTGATATGCCTACATCCTTAGTCAACTCAACCAATTTCATTATCCGACCGTCTAATATTATTCCATGGACTTTATCGACAATTTCTGGGATGACAACCACTTTTTGGCGATCCAAACGCTTGGCGACCACAACGGAATTCAGTAAACAACTTCAGAACCATTAATATTAAAGTTGCAGAGTCCCTATAATGAAGCGTGATTTGTATGCTTTTGATTTTTCAGTGTTTATTTCTTGACACTTCACGCATGATTCGTAACAAGTGGCAACGCCAAAATTGCTCAGTAAGGTTTGCTGTTTCACCATGAATTGACTAACAAACGAATAGTGCTTGTAAATTATTGAATTTTATTATCAAAATTCATGCTGTGTGAGAAATGTGTTCCGCAAATTACGTCCATTTTATGGTCGTCATAATCGACCCATCGAACAGGCTATTCAAGCTATTGTGACATTAATCCACTAACCCGTATGCGAAGAGGGCGTACCAAGGAAAATATCGCTGCTGTATCTTCCAGTGTCAATGATGATCGCGATATATCAGTTTGTCACCGTTCTCAACAATTGGGCTTGTGTTATTTGACCTGGATGCTTTTACGTAAGGAGCTCGATATAAAGCCTGGTGACCTTCGTTTTTTTGCAGAATGCGCCTTAGAAAAGTTGAATAAAGCTCCACTATTTTATCTAAAAATATTCCTCAGCGACGAAGCTCATTTTTGGCTCAATGGGTACGTTAACAAACAGAATTGCCGAATTTGGTATGAAGAGCAGCCAGAAGCAGTTCAAGAGTTGTCAATGCAACCTTAAAAATTCACTATTTTTTTCCGGTTTGTGGGACGGCGGCATCATTGGACCGTACTTTTCAAAAATTATGAAATTCGCAACGTTACAGTTAATAGATTAAGATACCGTGCTATGATTCTAAACTTTTTTTGCCCAAAATGGAAGAATTGAACTTCGTTGACATGTGGTTTCAACACGACGGTGCCACAGCCACGCGGTGCGAAACCATGAACAAATTATAAAATCTATAATCCTCCATTTGTATATTGAAGCCACACACAATTCTATGTACAAATGTCCTCAGAGCAAAAGCCAACATATTATCACAATTTAACCCCCTCCTTCCGTCAATATATTGTACAACTGTACATATTTATATCTACATATTGTATATAAACGTTGTGGTCATAAACAGCATCGTTCTGCACCTTATTTAATGATCATTTCATTTGCAGTTGCAGTTATGCGCTCGCGTGCGTTTTATGGGCCAAGCGAATGTGTTTGCACACCGTAGACGTTGCGTCGACAGTTTTTTCCCAGAAAAAAACACAATCATCACAGCAGCCCAGGCATGTGGCCAACCGGATTCATGATCCTCTGCTACCCACGCTCCATCCCTTGTGGCAGTACTCAGCACTTATTAGACTTTTGATATACAGCCCAGAACGGAAAGCGGCACTACGACAACGAAGTTTGGGCACTGACTCTTGTGGGTTGGGGGTGGAGAGGGGGCATTAAATGTTTGTATTATTGTTGGAAATAAACTCGGATTTTATATTGTTGGGAATTAATGATTTTGTTTCCCTTAAATTTGTTAATTACTAGCAAACAAATTTGTGTATACAAACCATGCTTGAAATTTTATGCATTTTCTATAGAATTTTTGAGTGATTACAGTGGATGAGGAAAGGATAGAGGGAGGGGCTGAAAAAAGACGTATCAAGTAAGAAAAATATTAAAATTTTTATTGGAAAAATGTCAAGTGGAGACTGGAGAACTAGGGTATTAAATTAACTTTTAAGACGCTTAAATACTTTAAGAATTACTGGATATATATCAGCGATCGCTTTCATATACAACCTTTGTTTTGGCGTATCATGGCAAACATGATTTAAACTCATATGAAGTGTTTTTGAATCGACAATTTAAATCCCGGTTTTGAAATAAAAAGTTTTAATTTAGGTACAATCATATTCTACGAAGTTAATTTTGGTCGTACTCGATGGATTGAGAACTCCTTGACTGTATGATAGATACATAGAGAAAAAAATTGATATGAAATGGCAGTCATTTCCACATTTTTTCATATCAATTTCTCTCCGATATGACAAAGATTAACTTGATATGATAAAAAATATCAATACGATCTTTTCTATAAAAAAAAAAGAAAAAATATATTGACTTGTCTGGGGATCGAACTCGAGACGTTGCGTGACGTCTCAACGCAGTCAGCCAAGGCACACATTTATGGGAAGACATCTAAGAAACTATTTATATTAAGTATGATAAAATTGATATTTTTAAAAGATAATTTTAACCAGCAAAGATTAAAGTGATCTTGAGCTATTTTTTCCCTGTGTATTGCTCGATCCATGAAAGTTATAAACTGTAACTTATCTCTAGGCAGCTAAATATTTTGGTATTTATATAGGTTTTATGGGTTGCAGCGAGATATTCTAATGTATCCACAGTATTTGGTGTCGAACATCTCCAGACAGTTATCCTCCATGATGTAAAAATCAAAGGTGGCGTAATGCGCATCTTCGATATTCTCAGTCGGCCTGGTTCGATGACTCAAGGTTGCTTCCCAATATATCGAAACGAAATAGTTGATATTGATTTTCTGTTACAGCCAGTAATCTTGATTGATAGCTGTCAAAATTCAAAGTATTGACTGTGTGGCCCTGGTTTTTACGTGTTTGTTTCCCCGAGTTTCGATAATTTATCGTGCATACGAAAATCACTTCCGGTTGCGCTACCTTTTATTATTGTATTAGGGTTATCCTCTACTCCTCATATATTAAGCATCAGACTACGTTCTTTTTTTGAAAGTTGTAGATTGAAAAGTGTATTGAGTGAACGGCAAATTATTCTGGATATAAGTTGTCGAACTTTTGCTTGGACGGAATTTTTAGAGAGAGATACATGTTCTTCTCGTTCCGGGAATGGCCTGACATCTACACAGAAAATAAAAAAAAAATCCTTTTGGAATTTATAATATATATCCTTTTTTTTGGGATGTTATATTTATATATTTTTATTTCCTTTAGTTGTTTTGTAGCTCCTTTGGATGCAAAAATAAGATCAATTTAATTTTGTTCAATTTCAAATTGATGAAAAAAAATATATTTTAATATCCAATCCAAATGATTATTATTCCATTAAATCTTAAACTTAAAATATTTATTTTTAATTTTTTTTTGTTTAATTTAGTATTTATAAATTCATCTTAAGTCGTCCCAAAAATTTTAAAAAATTTCTGACCTTCCTGATTCAATTCGGGTCCGCGGGAATGGCTATCCGTTGATGTCCTGTCGATGCCCATTTCGCTTCCGTTGATGCCCTGATAGATGGAAATCTAAAACATGAACATAGTTTTCAAGATGTGTGCGAGAATGAAAAATCGATCTCTGCCAGTTTCTTAAAATTGTTGCACCCATAAAATATGTCTACCTTGAAAACCTTTGTTTTGTACACAGAGAAAAATATCAAGATTATAATCCTAAAACCGTGACCAAACAGTGTCAAAATTCGACAAAGAACGAAAAATCGTAAACCAAGACTATAATCTAATTTTAATTGGAAAAACTTGAATAGAGGTGGTTCGTTCTCGACTTTAAAATGAAAGACAAGCCGCATCTCAGTACATTCGAGTGACATTTTGTCTGACCATTTGGGTGACCAAGGCAATACTCGATTGTTATGTGGGAGCTATACGTTATATCGAAGACACTACGAGTGCCGCACTTCATCTGCGAAAACAGATTGTTTGCTTCCATGCTGGTTCATAGAAAATAACAATTTACATAAGGCGAACCTAAGGTGCTCGTCCTTAAATCCAGAGTTCTGACGGATGTGCCTACGATTTCTACACAGAGAAAAAAAAGCTCAAGATCAATTTAATCTTTGCTGGTTAAAATGATCTTTTAAAAATATCAATTTTTCCATACAAAATGTATAAAGTCTCTTAGACGTTTTCCCATAAGTGTGTGCGTTGGCTGACTGCGTTGAGACGTCATTCCGTTCGAGAGAACTGGAAGGTCCCGAGTTCGATCTCCAGACAAAGGCAATGTTTTTTTTTTATATAGAAAAGATCGTATTGATATTTTTTACATATCAAGTTAATCTTCGTCATATCGGAGTGAAATTGATATGAAAAAATGTGGAAATGACTGCCATTTCATAACAATTTTTTTCTCTGTGTACGTGACCTAGCCATGCCAGTGTCCAAGAGACAGCAAACGCTACCTATTACTATTGAAGTACGCCGCGATACTTTCGCAAAGAGTTAAATTTCCCGAATTCCCGAAAATAGTGGAATTGCAATAGCATAAGTGCTAAGGTGACGGACTCTGATTACCCACAAAACGAACACTTAAACAAAATAAATGTATACCATATTTTTGGAAGCATTTTTTTTTTCTCCAAAATTGGCTTAAGTAGTTTCTCTAACTTCAGTTTATTTTTTTTTGAATATATATTTTTTACTCAACATAAAAATCATTTAATAACTTTTATTTTAGGTTTTTATTTTTTAATCAAAAAATAACCGTTTTTTCCAATTTTTTTCAGTTCTTTTTTTTAAAACATTAAATGACTCTTATATTAGAATTATATTTTTTTTACTCAAAATATAATCGGTTTTTTGTAAGTTTAATTTAAAAACCATTAAAAAATTCATTTTTGAGATTTTTATTTTAATGCTCAAAAAAAAAATAGTTTTTCATGAGTTATACTTAACGAGAGCGTAAGTTGAAGTCGGCCCTGCTCGACTTCGATATACCCGTTACTCAGGGTAAGGTTTTTTTTTAAAGTATTTTTTATTAGATCACAAATTGTGGAAGATATGAGTTTTTTTCCAAATTGCGGGGGTGGCAACTCTACTATAGCTCATCTGATCGGGAAATGATGAATGGCGGATCGATAGGTAATAATTATTAAAATATATGTCTAGAAGGATTGAACAATCTATTTCCAAAATTGTGGGAGATATGAGGTATTTTTCAAATTGCGGGGGCGTGAACTTTTCTATCATTCATCTGATCAAGAAATGATGTATGGCGGATCGGTAAGTAATGATGATTAAAATATATGTCTAGAAGCTTTTAACAATGTATTTTCAAAATTGTGGGAGATATGAGGTGTTTTTCAGATTGCGGGGGCGGCAACTCTACTATCGTTCGTCTGATCGGAAAATGATGTATGACGGATCGATAGGTAATAATGATTAAAATATATGTCTGAAAGGTTCGAATAATCCATCTTCAAAATTGTGGGAGATATGAGTTAGTTTTCAAATTGCGGGGGTGGCAACTCTGCTATCGTTCATCTGATCGGAAAATGATGTACGGCGGATCGATAGGTAATGATGAGCATAATATATGTCTAGAAGGTCCGAACAATCTATTTTCAAAATTGTGGGAGATATGAGGTATTTTTCAAATTGCGGGGGCGGGAACTTTTCTATCGTTCATCTGATCGAAAAATGACGTATGGCGGATCGATAGGTAATGATGATTAAAATATATGTCTAAAAAGTCCGAACCATCTATTTTCAAAATTGTGGGAGATATGAGGTTTTTTTCATATTGCGGGGGCGGGAGGGGGCGTGGCAAAAATTTGAAACAAACTTGATCTGCGTGCAAACAATACAAGTCTACACTGAAAAAATGGTAGCTCTAGCTCTTATAGTCTCTGAGATCTAGGTGTTCATACAGACAGACGGACAGACGGACAGACGGACGGACGGACGGACGGACGGACAGGACATGTCAAAATCGACTCGGCTATTGATGCTGATCAAGAATATATATACTTTATGGGGTCGGCTTCCTTCTGCCTGTTACATACATTTGCACGAACTTAGTATACCCTTTTTACTCTACGAGTAACGGGTATAAAAATTATTAAATAACTCTTATTTATGATTTTTATACACTTGAAAAGTGTATATTAATTTTGCCCAGAAGTTTGTAACGCATAGAAATATTCATTTCCGACCCCATAAACAATATATATTCTTGATCAGGACGACGAGCAGAGTTCATTTCCGCTTGTCCGTCTGTCTGTCTGTCTGTCTGTCTGTCTGTCTGTCTGTATGTATGCTATCGAGATGAAATTTTGCACAGAGTCTTCATTTTACTGCACGCAACTAATATGACGGAACCGGCCGGATCGGATGACTATATCTTATAGCTGCCATAGGAACGATCGGTCGGAAAATAAGTCTTAGTGAGAAAAACTTTTTTATTTTCTATTTTAGCGTCACCAATCTTGGTATATATTAGTTTTAGATGATTTTACATATTTGTGGAAAAATTTATCCAAATCTGATGAATATATATAAACGGTCGGACAAAAAACTAGTTCTAGTGGGAAAAACTTTTTTATTTTCCATCGTAGCGTCACCAATCTTGGTATATATTAGTTTTATATGCGTTAACACAATTCTGGAAGATTTTATCAAAATCGGATGACTATATCATATAGCTGCCATAGGAACGATCGGTCTAAGAACTAGTTCTAGTTAGAAAAACTTTTTTGTTTTCCTTCGTAGCGTCACTAATCTTGGTATATGTTAGTTTTATATGCATCCACACAATTCCGAAAAAAATAATCAAAATCGGATGACTATAGCATATAGCTGCCATATAAACGGTCGGTGCAAAAACTAGTTCTAGTAAGAAAAACTTTTTTGTTTTCCATCGTAGCATCACCAAACGTGGTATATATTAGTTTAATATGATTCCACACAATTCAGGAAAAATCAGTCAAAAAACAAGTTCTAGTGAGGAAAACTTTTTTGTTTTCCATCGTATCGTCTCCAATCTTGGTAGATATTAGGTTTATATGGATTTACAAATTTTTGAAAAAATTTATCAAAATCGGATGACTATATCATATAGCTGCTATAGGACCGATCGGTCGGAAAATGTGTTTTACTAAGAAAATTTTTTCTTATGGTATCAAATTTTTATTATCAATGATTTAAAATTTTTAATATCTGTTGAAGTAAAGTTTTTCAAGTGTATTAAAACTTCGGCACAGTCGAAGTTAGCTTTGCCTTCTCGTTATTTTTCAAATCAATAAATAATCGGTATTCCTTGAGCTTTATTTTAAAATCCATTAATACCTATTATCTTAGATCCACATTGTAACTGTCACACGACCTTTAATGCTCAAACTTGCAAGTTTTTAGCGCGCTCGAGGTCATTTAAAGTTATGCTTAAGTATTGAAACAGTACACAAACATTTGTGGTCAACGAAAACGATGTACCTATTTTAAGTTTACAGCTACTTATTTTCTTTCTCCTTGAGTATATATAATTTTATCTCTGTTATAAATATCCATCTATCTCCTCCACATTCCTTAAACTACCCATCTTCTACTCATGCATCCCTCCTATCCCAATACTAAATATTCCCTCTCTAATATCCCGCCAATTAATGAATTTTCTTCCAGCAAATGGATTCCGAACTAGTAGCCTACTCCCTATACTCCTGAGCTGAAGTCTTCGACATTAGTTTAAAAACACAACAAAGTAAACAAACATTAGCAGTGCAAAACATATGTTCCAAGGCGAGGGGATTGCAGCCAATATATCAATTACATGTCGATGTCGATGTCTAACATAATGCAACATGGGGGCCCCCCTCCCGTTCGACTACCGGAAAACCCCAAGAAACAACAAACATGTGAAAAGTGGGGACTGGTAAAGATGAACCAACTCTCGGCCTGTCAGTTGCTAGTCAATCAAAATCCCGTGCCTATCCAAATCCGCTGAAAAGCTACAAATGCCTTATTGTCAAAACAAGCGGCAACAATTAGTTTACCAAATTACATGAAAATATTTTTTAAATGCTCCACAAACATTTAACGCGTTGATTTGACACATGTCTGGGGGTCGCGAGACGACTTTTCTCGAGATTTTGAGGTCGCCTGCTGTCACAATTGGAATAGGGAGAGAAGAAGGAGGAGGATGGGCTGGCATTAGTCCATTTGTGGCATATCGCTGGCATCTGTGGACACAGGGGCGTAGCTAACAAGTGGCATAATGAAGGGGGAGAATAATCATCCGCTCTAACCACGCCCATGTGCACTTTGTGCACTATCCCTGTGCTGTACTATATCCAAGTTTTACTATTACGTGCAGTGTGTTTTATTTCAAATTCACACGAATGAAGCCAACACATAGCTTGCCATGTGATGCTGGTATTCTCTTGTAATTTGTATACACAATAGATCGTACCAAAAAACCATGGGGAGTATATCTCGTAAATTAACGGCGTTCCATTCCGTTTGCATTTCTTATTTCTATTTTTTTTTTTTTGTGTATCGTTTTGGCCATAAAATAAAGTTTCAAGAAGCGTATAAAATTTATAGCGGTTCTCGGGTTTTTGGAGAAAATCTGACAGCGAACACCTTACATTTCGCTCATCTCTCTGGGCTGGGAATGATGTGATTGACAGCACATATCGTGCAGGGGCGGCTAATGCAATTCGCATTTCAATGCAATTTCACAGGCAATTGCAAGCGAGCAAAACAATGAACTAATTCTTCTTTAGAGACCCACACACATGCCCTTTACTCATGGACGATTAGGCCCTTGTGAGAAATGCAGAACAAGAGCAGGAATGGCTACAGTTGTGGCTCAGGAGCTCAGGGGCGCTTCGGTTTTCGGATATTAAAGGTGCTTACATGGGTTGCTCTTTTTTTGATGTTGTTGTTTCTGTACATTTCTAGGTATTGTGCAACAATTTGTTTTGGTGGTGAGCTTATCCTATTCTGGGCCAGAGGGCTAACGAAAATTCTTAGCGGATTCCCATTCGAACCTGGTGGTCCAACCCTGCCCCCACCCCTATGTAACTTTGCAACCCCTTTTTGGAAAGCGAAACTTTAGCATAACAATGGTGGAGCGACTTCTTCAACTTGTGTTTTTCGGTGGGTTTATGGAAATTAGCCCGGCACACAATTCTGCCTGGAAGGGATGCCAGTGCTGATGCTGATACCATGGAGAGACAGACAACGACGATGCGTCGACAGAAAATTAATTCATTTATATGCAGAAAATTCAATGTTACAATGTTATCAATTTTGGCCCAGCGGCAGAATACGCATAGATTGGAAGGGGGCAGGGGGAATGGGCTTAAAGGTGTGCCCACCGATGAGGTCTTAGTTAAGTTTGCTTTGTGTGCGTTGGGGGGTTGGGAATGGAGAGTTAATTGATTGTGGGAAGGATTGACTGGCAGTTGATTGCCAGCATATGGGCAGGAGGTGATTAGAGCCCCTCAACTTGAGTGTTTATTTGGTATACCATTAAGGATTATGCTAGACAAACTTAATGGAAAAATGTTGGGTAAGTAAATTAAAAAAGCTTTTGAGTCCATCTCCAGTTATGACATAAGCACCTTATTAGAATATTAAAGACGAGCGAATTAACCAGATCTCTTAGCGTAGCGACGCCGCCGCCATATACTTATGCTGTCACGTAAGATGAAGTCGATATTTAGATTCACTTCACTGATCTTTACGGGTTAAAAAATAATATTTGGCCTTGAATTCATCAATTTGCATTATATAGTCACAAACAGAGTTGTCAGTCAATCATATAAAAAAATTGTTCTCATAAAATTGTTTTTTTTTTGTCATTATTGAAAATTTCAAATATTTTGAAAATACATGTACAATACGGATTTAAAGTCGTGGGGTAAAAAAAAACTTTATTTCTGGACATTTTTCCACCCTTGCGAGCAAAAATTTCCCAAAACTCCCACTTGGTTCCCGCTTTTGCAACAAATGGAAGCTAATTTCCAAGCTGCAACTTTCTATCCTTAAAGTTTAGTCTGTGCGTAGTTTGTCAGTCAGTCAGTCAGTGTGGACAAACTTTTTTATATACAAATATAGATATAATATTTATAATATATAAGATATTTAAAATTAAGAATTCGTTTGGAAAAGGAAAGGCAAAATTTTATTTTTATACCCTTGCAGTGGGTATATAAAAATATTAAATCTGCCATTTTCATCAAGAATCAAATATTTTGCCTAATATTTTTAAACCCTTACAGAGGGTATATTAAAATTGTCACGATGTTTGTAACGCAGTGAAGGAAGCATTTCCGACCACATAAAGTATATATTTTCTTGATCAGCATGACGAGCTGAGTTCATTTCTGTCTGTCCGTCTGTCCGTCCGTCCGTCCGTCCGTCCGTCCGTCTGTTTCTATGCTATCTCCTCCTTCAGTTTTGAAGCTATCTTAACCAAACTTCGCAAAAAGTTTTTAAAAACAAATACGCTGCTCATTTGTCGGAGTCGGCCGGATCGGAAGACTATATCATATAGCTGCCTTAGGAACGATCGGTCCAAAAACTAGTTCTAATGAGAAAAACTTTTTTGTTTTCCATCGTAGCGTCACCAATCGTGGTATATATAAGTTTTATATGCTTCCACATAATTCTGGAAATATTTATAAAAATCGGATGTCTATAGCATATAGAGGCCATATAAACGGTCGGTCCAAAAACTAGTTCTAGTGATAAAAACTTTTTTGTTTTCCATCGTAGCATCACCAATCGTGGTATATATTATTTTTATATACTTCCACATAATTCTGTAAAAATTTATCGGAATCGGATGACTATAGCATATAGCTGCCATAGAAACGATCGGTCTAAAAACTAATTCTAGTGAAAAAAACTTTTTTGTTATCAATGGTAGCGCCTTTCAAAAACTGCAAGGGTATTTAAAACATCGGCGTAGCCGATGTTAGCCTTCTATTTTTTCAAAAGACGTTCGGTTCAAGGTTCGAACCAGTTTGGTTTAAAACCGGGTTGCAGCCCCGATAAATACATCCATCCATTGGAAAAAAAATGACGATTCATTAAGTTTTCGTGATATTCCACCTGAAAGTGGACCAAATTACCAGAAAATTGTGGGTTGTTATTTAAAACTGAAAATCGGCCAACTTAAAAGGGCTACATCTTCTAAAATAAATATCGCATTTTATTAGTGTTACATATTTGAAACCGTTAAATCGAATTTCCTATAAGATAAGTTCATCCCTAATTTCGTAAGCGCATATGCAATTTTTGATTTTTGCAACTTCACTTGTATTACGGGCGCCACTTTGCGTGGTTACTCTAATTGGTAACAACCAACACAGCCGGATCAAAATAATGCATAGTTCAAGGGCAATTTGATAAGTCAGTAACTAATTAAATATATATTTTTCGACAAAAAAAAGTTTTATTTCTTAGCGTAGTCTTCATTTAGATAATCATTTTTATTATACATGGTTCTTATCGGGGTATCAAACCGAAGCGTATTTTGGTTCCAGATCTGGTACTTACTGAAACTTATGTTTCAGTAGAAGGTTCTGCTTAGGTTCTAGCTTATTTCAGTATTTGGTTCCGTATTGGAATAGTAAGAAAAACTTTTGATAATCTTTGCAATATCAAATACTCTGTATATGCAGTTCTGCGAACCAGGAATGCAAGTCGCTCAGAAATAAGGAGTGGTTTGGTTCTGTGGTTCACAGAGATTTTAAACCACCGGTTAAATTATATAGGCAGAAATCAGGTACAGCCCATAAAAACTATTATAGTCTTGGTGAGCTGATCTTATGATAAATGTACTTATTATAAAAAGGCAGATGTGATGTCTAGACGAGCGAAAATGCAATATATACCAGTATTATTTCGAAACCCGTGCGTATCAATTGGATTCCCACCTGCAATGGCATTCGCGAAAACAAAATGTCCGATGGCCTAGCCAAAGTAAGCGTCAGTCTATCCTCTGAACAAGAAGAACGCGTCCTAATCTCTGTTTAAACGTTGAATAGAAAGCTTGAACCGAACCGTTTTTCAAAAATGCAACAAATCGGTTCCGGTTCTGGGTTTCAATCGGTTCTTTTCGGGTTCCGGGTTATTTCCTGGTTCTAATATTATTATGCTTTATCAGTATACAAAAAAATTACCCATACAATATTTCAGTTGCTTTGGATAATTTTCTTATATTCAAGAACTCTTTCACATTGCCCAATGATTAACCAAAATCCTTGTCTCCCATCTGTATATAATCCAATTAAAATCCTTGCTTTTTTTTTTGCTTGTCACCCTTTCAACTTTCAGCCAAGAGCCTGCAAAATCCCAGAACAATTTGCACTTATTGCATGAAAATGTCAAACGGGGCAAACCAATTATGGATTACGACCTCAAGTCCATATGAGCGAATAATATTTTCATAGTAAATATTGTCCTGGCAGCAGGAATTGGGGGTGCATGTGTGTGTGTGTGTGTGTGGGTGGGTGTGTATTCATATCCATATCATACATCATTTCATATGCAAGCCCAGGGCATAACTCGGACACGATATGGGCGCGGCCAAGTAGCCGCCGGTTGCTTGGCCAGAGAACGCGACAATGCGAAAAATTTGTGCAATCGATTGGAGGAGCAAAAAGGGAAAGAGAACACCAACAAAAAAAAAAACAACTGAGATTGGGGGTCAACCATATGTTAAATCAAAGAAGAAATCACTGGTAGGAGAATGAGGTGGATGAGGAGGAGGAGCATGTGTTCCGGTTGGTTTTTTATGCATAACAAGCCTGAGGTCACAATTTCTAATAGACTCTCGGTGCTCGTGTATTTTATATATGTATACAGGTGCTATAGTTCACAGGCCACAACTTGGCTGTCAACCTCTTTTCCCCTTCCCCCTTCATTCACTGCTTCTCCTGCTTCTGGCCGCTTCTTGGATATTTCTCTAGAATTTCTATAGAATTTTGGTTTTTGGGCATTCCTCGTTTTTTTTTTTTTTGTTGGTTCTTTTTTTTTTGTTTGGGCGTAACACGAGCAAACATCTGCATACAGTAAATTATTCAATGAATGCGTAACCATAAAACCTGTCCCAAGTCTTAAAAACCAATTCAAATTCAAGTGTCATGCCTATTTTTGGGCACACCAACAAACACTGCACATCAAAATACCAAAATTTGTCACCGGATTGCCTCAAGTGGGCAAACCAGAGCAGGCCAGACTGCTGGGCGACTGTTTTTTTTCCGGGACGTCATTCCCTAGCCATGGCATAGTATTTGCTCATATTACATACATCTTCTGCAGTTCGATCGCTAACACAGACCTAGACATCGACGTTGCTTACATTGTCGACTTGCCACTGAGCACATTGGTCTAAAATGTGGAAAAAATTCAATTAAATTGACTTTTAAATTTGTTGAACTATCTACAATATATCGGTTTTTAGACTATTTCGGGTTTCGGTACCGATACGGTACTTAGATTTTGATTTGGGTATACCGGAACGTGCCGGTATAAGTAAGTAAATTGTTTTTAGATATCCAAAAAATTAATGGATGTAATGAAAAAATTGTTGTTCTTAGAATATGCCTCACAAAAAAGTTTTTTAAAACATTCCAATTTCTAGCCTTCTTGTTTTTAGACAAACAATTTCGCAAAACGCTTATGTTCGCGCTGTCAGAGGTATCATTACACTCAGAAAAAATAGAGCTAGAATTTAGGAATTCTCTATTCTTTTGTCGCCCAGAACTATATGTCACTTTAACTTACAAATAACAGAGTAAATTGTAAGTTTATCTTTCGTAACTTATTTAAAATATTACTATAAGACTGCGGTCTAATATAGCCCATAATACTTTAGTAAAATACTCAAAGAGGTTCGAAAAATGCTCTATACAGTGGAAAACGTAAAATCTGCCTGAGCTACACTTTATTAGGAAATAATATCAAAAGGTAACAAAATCAAACTTTTTTCAGTTTATTGAATTCTAAAGGATTTTCAAGTGCTTAACACGAATCTGTTTGCCAAAATGCTTCAAGTCTCCTGACGTGAAGGATCATTTTGGTAAATAGATTCGTGTTAAGCACAAGAAAATCATCTAGAATCACCAACACTACTTCTATAAACTGGACCTTGTTGCCTAGTGTAATTTATTAAAATTAAGAAACTTAATTTCCAAAATGTATATTAATTTTTTTCTATATTTAAGGGAGGATTATTATAAGGGCCGATTTCTCATCTACTATATAGCTGCTATGTGACAGATAAACTGAGAATTAACTCTGATATTTATAGGTTTATTTGACAGATAGGGCTATATAGAAGGTGAGAAATCGGCCCTAAGACTTAAAAATCCTTTACATTTAGTTAGAGAGTTTATTTACAAAGAAAAGTTATACCGCTTTTTACACAATTTTTATCAGTATCGCAATAATAAACGAGAGCGTAAGTTGAAGTCGGCCCTGCTCGACTTCGATATACCCGTTACTCAGGGTTTATTTAAGAATATTTTATTAGATGAAAACATGCCCAAATTGTGGGAGATATGAGGATTTTCCCAAATTACTATGGCTCATCTGATCGGGAAATGAAGTATGGCGGATCGATATGTAATGATGATTAAAACAAATGTCTAGAAGGTTCAAATAATCCATCTTCAAAATTGTGGGAGATATCAGGTATTTTTCAAATTGCGGGGGTGGCAACTCTGCTATCGTTCATCTGATCGGAAAATGATGTATGGCGGATCGATAAGTGATAATGATTATAATATATGTCAAGAGCGTTCGAATAATCTATCTTCAAAATTGTGGGAGATATGAGGTCTTTTCCAAATTGCAGGGGCGGCAACTCTACTATCGTTCATCTCATCGGGAAATGATGTATAGCGGATCGATAGATAATGATCATTAAAATATATGTCTAGAAGGTTCAAATAATCCATCTTCAAAATTGTGGGAGATATCAGGTATTTTTCAAATTGCGGGGGTGGCAACTCTGCTATCGTTCATATGATCAGGAAATTATGTATGGCGGATCGATAGGTAATGATGATCATAATATATGTCTAGAAGGTTCGATCAATCTATTTTCAAAATTGTCGAAAATTTGAAACAAACTTGATCTGCGTGCAGAAGATACAAGTCTACACTGAAAAAATGGTAGCTCTAGCTCTTATAGTCTCTGAGATCTAGGTGTTCATACAGACGGACGGACGGACGGACAGACGGACAGACGGACATGTCAATATCAACTCGGCTGTTGATGCTGATCAAGAATATATATACTTTATGGGGTCGGAGATGCTTCCTTCTGCCTGTTACATACATTTGCACGAACTTAGTATACCCTTTTTACTCTACGAGTAACGGGTATAAAAATCGAAACAGTACCGGAATTGGCGTTCAAAAAAATTTGAATATCGGTTTCGGTTTCAATACCGGTACGCGGATTGAAACGGTTTATTTCGGTAAACGGTTCTGATTACTGTATTATTTCGTGGCTTAAAGTGTAATTCAAGTTTATTTGCGACTTTTGCCAAGACTCCCCCGCAATTTGAAAAAACCTCATATATTTAACAATTTTGGAGATAGATTATTCGGAATTTTTATAGTACTCATCAATATTTATCATTCCACTATACATCTATTTCCGTTCAGATGAACGATAGCCAAGTTATAAGCAAACCAAAAAATTACTCTGGCAGCACCGGCCGTAACCGTGATGGACATTTACAAACTTTGTTTGTGTGGAATATTACAGTCGTACTTGGCCGACTTTCTCTCTTGTTTTTTATACACTTGAAAAGTGTATATTAATTTTGCCCAGAAGTTTGTAACGCATTGAAATATTCATTTCCGACCCCATAAACTATATATTTCTTGATCGGACGACGAGCCGAGTCTTTCGTGTCCGTCCGTCGTCTGTCGTCCGTGTCGTCGGCGTGTCGTTCGCGAACTAGTCTCTCAGTTTTAAAGCTAGGCGAAATTTTGCACAGAGTTTATACGCGAAATTTATAAAATCGGAGACTATACAATACAAAAACGACGGTCAAAAACTACTTAGTGGAAAAACTTTTTGTTTTTTATCGTAGCGTCCCAATCTTGGTATATATTAGTTTTTATGCTTTACTAATTTCGAAAAATTTCAAAATCGGATGACTATAGCTATAGCTGCCAAAGGACCGATCGGTCGGAAAATGTGTTTTACTAAGAAAAGTTTTTTTTATGGTATCAAATTTTTATTATCAATGATTTAAAAATTTTAATATCGATATCTATATCGTATATATATTTTTCTAGTTAAATCAGTTGGAGTAAAGTTTTTCAAGTGTATTAAAACTTCGGCACAGACGAAGTTAGCTTTGCCTTCTCGTTTTTTATTGATTTGACCTTGTCGAATATGATACAAAAAAAAACATTTCACCGAAATTTCGATTTTTTACCCACTATCTCAGAACTTGTACATTATCTTTCCTTTTGAGCTTCAAACTTTTCTGAGGCACTTATTACACAAGGCAACAAAATCTAATCTAATTCGACCTTCACGAATGCTTAAAATTTCTTCATTGAATTTGGGTTTTCCTGATTCCAAATCCGGTACCAGTTTTTATACCCTTGCAGAGGGTATATTAAAATTGTCACGATGTTTGTAACGCATAGAAGGAAGCATTTCCGACCACATAAAGTATATATATTCTTGATCAGCATGTTCATTTCCGTCTGTTCGTCCTTCCGTCCGTCCGTCCGTCCGTCCGTCCGTCCGTCTGTCCGTCTGTTTCTGCTATATCCTCCCTCAGTTTTAAAGCTATCTTGACCAAACTTTGCAAAATGTCTTTAAATACAAATACGCTGCACATTTGTCGGCCGGATCGGATGACTATATCATATAGTTGCCATAGGAACGATCGGTCCAAAAACTAGTTCTAGTGAGAGTAGTTTCCAACACTATTCTATAACACAGTTTCCAACATTATTTTCCAATATTCAAGAATCACTCCGTCTGCTTACCACTTAAGCATGAAAAGATCTTAAAATAAATCATGATCATGAGCAAGGGGATTGAGCTGGGTGAGAATCTTCGGTGTAGACTCTAAGAAATCTAGCGAAATACAGGATGAGCTTGACAGAATGAATTTAAGTAGCTCTAATACTGCTCGCCTCGATTAGACCAGCCATGTATATGAAAAATCATAGCGTTATCAGAGGTAATTCCCGGGCGTAACAACATAAAAATCTATACGTTTTTTACAAAATGACAAGTTTTAATAAATTTTTAAATATTTCATATATAATTAAATTATTAATTAATTTTACACCGCCACCTGTAAATATTTTCCATACTCGCACCACTGTATGTACTTAGCCTCTGGCAGCGTTGCCGCTTCAACTCGAGCCCGAATTTTGAATGATCTTGGGCCTGCTCCTCGCACTTAATTGTTGGTCATGCACTGACGCTGCATTTATTTATGGTTTTCTTAATGAGTCTCATATTTATTACACAGTCAGACTCACGGACGGACGGACGGACCCTGGGCACGCATCCACATCCCAAACAGTTAGGTCACGGGGGGAAATACGTGTCACATTTCATTAACGAGATCCGCTGGCTACCCATTCGAATGGGTATTTTGGGCAGTTAAATATTGAAGTGTAATTTGAATATGCACTTGAAATCGCATGGAAATTATTTGTCGCCCATTTCGTACACTTATTCCGGTCGGAAATACCTACTTGATAAGTGTTTGTTTTGGAACAGAGGGAATCAATCTTCCCATTTACACAAGTACATAAATTTCTCCTAATCATTTAAGCTTTCTTCATGCCCACCTAACTTGCATTCATCCATTTGAGTGCTCAAAATTTAACCACAAATCAAATCCCTAAATCATTTGGCCTAATGCTTTTCAAATTAGCCCACCATTTGTCAGATCAGCGCCATTCCATCCTCATCCTCCTGCCATATATGAATCATTCTGCCTAATGAATGTGTCTGTCACTTGCTGTCAACACGTTGCTTAACACAGAAGACTCCCCGATACCGATCCCCCATAATTCTTCTGGGGCCCTTCATCCTTAGCACTCCCCCAAATATGAAATGGAGCAGTGAGAGCAGATCCGAGAGTCGAATGTGGGCTATATTTAATACAAAGTGACATTAATGTCAGGCATAATTAGTTGAGGAGGAAAAGTAAGTAAAGAAAAAACAATCAAAAAACGATCAGCGAAAGACCAGAAATAATTTGACAGTCCCCTTGGATATTGAAAGATTGAGAGATCGGGAGGATGATCAATTTGTTATTGCAGCTTTCTTATTTTGATGCAGTTTTTTCCTTTATTTTTTTTTTTTTTTGGAACGTGTGTGAACCGATGAACTATAAAATTGCCCTGGCCCTGGCCTTTTGTCTGGCTTTTGTTGCAAATTCGTAAACAAACAATTACACAACAAATGGCCAACGGCAGAGACCCAGAAACAGGAGCCGCATTAGACACCTAGCAAAATAATAGAGAATCGTACGCATAGAATCGTTGGACAAAAGAAACTCAAGCATCATGGTGGCATCCATATCCCATCCTTCCATCCAAGCATTCAATTGTCTGGCCCCTTAATCCCGGCCTGCGGCAGGCAACAACTCAATACGCCGTTACAGTTGCCGATTGCGATGCGCTCGGATTGATCTCTGCTGATCTCTTTGTAGTTGGCAGTCGAGGAGGGTTCGGATGCTTGGTGCGGTGTTAATTTATAATAAAAAACAGCCACAACGCGCCCCCAGTTTGCGATTTCATTATTATTTTTTTTTTTTGCACTGTTGACGCTTTTTTCACACAGCATCAGCAGCAGCCAGCCACGGCGCGTGGTTTATTAAAAGCAAATCAGCTAAAAGATATAGTTTGGTACGTGTTTATATTGAGAATAGCAGCAGAAATTATGAAAATGATGAGGCACAGTGGTTATGTAGCAATTTTCTATTGAAATAAGGTATAAAGCATTTGGTTGAACTTTTAAGCGGAACATGTTAATTGTGAATTCCTTCACATTTTATGAAATTCGTTCTATTGTCATCCGATCCACCAAAATATTTGGTAAGTAGACTGTGTCTAATAAATCTGTTTAATGTGTCTATAATTTTGTTGAACAACAAATTGTGCGAATTCAGATGCAACGACTTTTGAAGTTTTGCCTGCTATGTCTTTAAGTTTTGTTGTAAATTTAATGTCATTTATTCATGTATTCATGTGCATATAATGCAACAAAACGACACACTAAACATAAAAACTGATTTGACAAACAAAAACAAAAGAAAGTCTTGAGGCATAGACCGTGAGTACCACTGTTCTATGCAAAAGTTGCGCGTGCTTCAGAATCATTTTGGAATTTTGGTGCAATTGATAAAGGAAGACAACGTATATATTCGACGTGATATATTCTCGTAAACTTCAAAAATTTCAAATATATAATACTCCTCGATGGCTCGCGAATTTTTTTAATGATATTAATTGACGGTAATCCATTTCTTTTTAATAATATGATTAAATTTGCTTTTTTTCCACACAATATATATGTTTAAGCACACTTTGAAACAGTACTGTAAAGGCAACCTGCTCTTTTTGGTGTAGAATGTGTTTGTGAGCAAACACAACTACCTGACCTTGAGCCGGCAAAACTCGTTAAGTAAAAAAACTAAATTGTAACAAATATACTAAAATCGAAAGCGTAAGTTAAAGTCGTGTCTGCCGTTCTTTTGTTTAGAACTGGACTATAGTTCATCTGATCATGAAACGGTTTAAAGTGTATCGATAAGTAGTGATGGTTCAAATATATGTCTACAAGCTTTAAACAATCTACCTTCAAAATTGTGAGAGATATGAGAAATGGTTTTTTCGAAATTGCGGGGTGGTAACTCTACTATAGTTTATTTGATCTAAAAATGATGTATGGTGGATCGATAAGTTACGATGAGTAGAATATAAGTCTAGAAAGTTCGAACAATCCATCTTCTAAACTGTGGGAGATATGAGGTTTTCCAAATTGCGGGGGCGGCAACTCTACTATAGTTCATCTGATCGAGGATCTAATTCTACTATCGTTCATATGCGCGGGAAACGGTTAACGGGGGATCGATAAGTAATGAAGATTAAAATATATGTCTAGAAAGTTCAAACAATCTATCTTCAAAAAAAATTATAAATGAAATAATTCTCTTGAAGGTCCGAACAAGCTTACTCCAAAATTGTAGGAGATATGAGGTTTCGTTTTTAGCATTTTCCCGACATACGTCAGCAACCTAAAACTCGTTACACAACACCCGGTGTTGCCATCCGTTTTTAATCCTTTAAAACTTACTGCCCACCAATATCTTTCTTTATATATCGCCCACTTAATTCAATACCGGCATAACTTAAAAAAATCGATTTCGAGAAAATTGCGTTTAAAGTTTTTAATATGTCTTGAATAGAAAATCGAGTTCAAATAGTCCTTTAAGGATTTTAGTAAAGCAAACCCTATCTTTACTTTAAATTATGATGTTTTTGAAGCAAAAAATATTAATTTGGGTGCCATAAATAAGATGGCACAACAGAATTAAGTCGCTCTTACGCGGAGAGTATAAGAGAAAGCTATATGAAAATTTGACACAAAAATAGATTATGAAGAGGCAAAGATTTGTGAATCATTAACTCAAAAATAGTGTTTTTTGAGCTATGCCGGTATTGAACTAAGTGAGCGATATGTATATTTCTTCTGTAGGAGCGTTTGTTCACAATTTAGCTTGGTAGGTGGCGCTGCAATCGCCTTTAGAGCCACATCTCTGAAACTATTTAAGCTATGAAGATGAACTTTGGTGTGTAGGTGAGTAATATAAAGTTAAACATTATACTGAAATTATAGATAATTTCTATAAACTTAAAATATGGTTTTTGCGTTGATACTATAAAGTTATTTCTTTTCTCGGAGACACCCCTGTTCTGTAAACTAATATATACCAAGATTGGTGACGTTACGATGGAAAACAAAAAAGTTTTTCTTACTAGAACTAGTTTTTTGACCGACTGTTTTCTATGGCTGTGCAAAATTCGCTCGATAGCTTTAAAAAGTGTAGGGGTCGTATAGGTCATAAAGGCCGAGTCGCAGCGACGTCGTTCACAGATACGAACATATTCGTTGCGTGCAGTAAAAGACAAAAACTCTGTGCAAAATTTCAGCTCGATAGCTTTAAAACTAAGAGAATAGTTCCCGTAGAAACAGACAGACGGACAGACAGACGTACGGACGGACAAGCGGAAATGAACTCAGCTCGCCGTCCTGATTAAGAATATATATAGTTTATGGGGTTGGAAATGAATATTTCTATGCGTTACAAACTTCTGGGCAAAATTAATATACACTTTTCAAGTGTATAAAAATGTCAGCGAGGGGAGGGGCTGTTTAGATTCCCAGTGTAGTCAATTATATGGGCAAGATACCCTACCCTAGCCCTGTTGGCTCGTTTTATAGTAGTGGCAAAAAATGTAATTAAATCTCTACGCAGCTGACCAAGACTGTTTTAGAATGTTTGAATATTACCATTTTATTTATGCCTGAAGTATTTTAGCTGAATGTAAAGAAAATGTATGTTGATTTCAAATATGACTTCCCATTTGAGTAACGGACAATCAGCACTTTAAACAGCCATTACTTCTTTACTAAAGCGAACTAAGGAAACTGTTATACCTTGTTTCTCCAAACGCATTGTACCACTATTTTTAATGAAAAGGATATGTCGCTTAGATCGCCATCAATAAGCAAAAATATGCAATTCGTACATTTCATTTGATCTCAGAAAATGACCATATAAGCATATTTAAAATTAAAATTATAAGATCACATTAGAGATCCATATTATCTTGATCTATTTATACGATTGGTTAAAGTAGTGGGTTTGCAATATGAACTTGGATATTGAATGAGTTGGTACACTGCTACTGCTCCTTATATTTCATAGTGGATCGATAGATATTAAATAGAAATACAGGCCTGTTCTCGTTTCCGAATTCAATCCATCGGAATTGGTAAAGAACTGCAGAACTTTGCTGATTATAAAGAAAGAAACAATGTCGAAAATGGTTCAGAGAGCATTAAAAAAATTTTAAATTTCGGTAAAAATCTAAAAACGAAGGCCTTAAAAATATTGCGCTAATTTAGTTCGCGTATTGATGAACTTCTCCAGGCAGATGTAGTGTCTTCACAGAAGAAAACCCCAGATATATTTGGTCTAAAATCAATACCAATCGACGTTTTAAGAAGGAGACCGCATCAGTTTTATATAACTACATGACTAATGTCAGCTAAATCATATGTTTATATCAATTTAAGCTTCTTTTAACCAATTGAAACGAAAAAAAACAAACAATCTTTTTTTGTTCAAGTGAATCGCGGTTCGATCCATAACCTGGGGTTCAGAGGATCCCGGAACCAGTCCGCGAACCGAACCCAAAGATTCCTCACGGGTTCGAACCTCCGAACCTAACCTCCTCCGGAATTTTGAAGGTTTGTAGCCTTGATATGGAGTCTAAGTAGTTAATTTGGTGTCTCTTGTTTTTATCACAACTGAGATATGTTTTTCATTTGATTTAGAAGCAACGATTCTCCAGTTTTGTATTATTGGTAATAAGATCAATGGCTCCAATGAACTTTTGTTAAATTTTGGTACTTCAAATTAAAAATCTATTCCTTTATGAGATTTTTCTAGCCTCCACTTGACCCTCTCACCCACTGTGCATTTGCTCATTTGCGTGTGTGATTTTTCTGCCTGCACAGCACTCCTGAGCAGCAGGCACCCTTCCCCACTAGTATGATAAACTTATAGAGTGGGGCATCAGGCGGCTGGCGTCTGCAGTTGGGGGCGGCGGTAAAGATCAAAGCCAAAACGGCAAAGGCTCAAGGCAAGGCGAAGCGGCGGCGGCCTGCAAAACGGTTAAAAATCTTTTGAAATGCGCGCACTTTTTGACACCCAATTTGTTTAGAAGTGTATGCTTGTGTTTGTGGACCGGGGGAGGGTTGGATCAGTTCATAAAAACGTGGAGATACTTTCTGGTTCATCAGTGGGCCACTGTTTTCTGCGAATTTCATTAATAAAAATGTCGAAAGTGTTGGGCGTAATGTGTGTCTGTGTGTGTGTAGTCCCCCACCTCTCTACAGGTAGAACAATCAAACGATAGAAAAAAAAAACTTTTTGTTTTTAATAAAAATTCAAAAGATTTACAGCTCATCAAGTAATTCCACTTAAAATGCTGTAATAGAGCTAGAAAAATACTTAAGGGAATGAACAGACGAAGAAGAATTTTCATTCATAAAATGAAAAATGTAAAGTGAAAAATTCAAGCAAATGCTTTATTAAGATTTTCCCGAGAAGACGGGAAATGAGTTAATAATAAGTTTATTGATTTTTGAAATGCCACAACCCGGATGTTTATGCTAAGCAACGTGTGAATATAAGGCCGGAGGATTTCTTAGCCCTGCCAAATCCTGGCCTGCAAGTTGGTAAGTCAATCCATGCTTAGCAATTTAGCGGAATTCCCTCATTTTTGCCAAAGTCAAAACATGCGTTCGGGCAACAGACAGAAGGCTGGATTTATTTGTACAAAATGACTTTGCAAATGAGATTCTGACCACCACCACCAGCAACAACAACCACCGAATGTGTCAATATTATCATGGGCCGATGTTCGGACCTATGCAAACACACAAAGATGATCCCTGCGACTACCTGCTGCTGGTGCGAAGGTGTGCATAGTTGATGTTAATGTCCCAACACCTTCCTGCCTTCCACCTACCTCACACTCGAGATCAACGTGACCTGTGGCCCAGAGACTGGATTTTGTAGATTTTGTAGATGATCATGAATGGGAAGTCCACATATGACATGTTCGATGTAATCGATGTGATTAGGCCGTGCCGTAAACTGTAGATGAAATCATAACCCTTGGGCCCTCTTGCATGAGGAGGAGCAATCAATAATATTCGAGGGAAAATAAATGTAGAGAACTCGGTGACGTATTTGGACAGCCACTGACAGGCCAAGCACAACCAAAAGTAACAACAAATTGGTAACCAAACAAACGAGTCGAAGGCCAGATACTCTTCTGTAATCGAAATAAGGAACATCAAGTACAATTGATCTCAAAAATCGACAAAGTTTCTATCTTAGATTCGGTTTTCGTTAAGCTTAAAATAATATTGTTGAAACACATTAATATTATTATTTTAAAATCGAGTTAATATTTTTCTTTCACAGAAATATGAAAATTTTAATACCGTTATGAAATCTTTGAGCAGGGAAAATATCTGACTTCGTAAATGGTCTATCTCCTAACACCAAATTTCAAGTTCATAGCTTCAATCATTTTTGAGATTGATTGAACCTCTTTTTAATCGGTTTAAACCGCTTTCGAACCAGTTCACAGTCTTTTGTCAAAACCTATGATTCTTTTCTGATCGCCATGAACATATTGTGAAAATTACATGAAGATCGGTTCATTGGTTTAAACGTCTATAAGGAATAATCAAACATACAGACTTACATACTTTCACTTTTCATTTTATTGCTGCAACATGTCCAGAAGAAAGACTTAGCGACAAAGTTTTAAGTATTAAATATTATAATAGAAAAATTACCAATAACCAACAAATTCGTGGTCCAAATTTTAAGCCACTTCATCGAACTAATTATTTTTTTAAGATTATTTAATTTAAAAAAAAAGTAAAATCTAGCACGATTAGGCAAGACTGAAATTGGCTTCAATTTAGTTTTTTTTCGTCTTGAATTTTCAAGAAAAAATCTGCTTGAAATTGAGAAGACTTGTGCGCTCGATTTGAGTTTGGTAGCAAGGGAGGTGAGGCGTTCGCATTTCGGAAAGCGAACGAAAAAAAACGAGAGCAATTCGTTCTCTCGCTCTCTGGCAACTTTGTTCTATAATACTTACTTTCAAGAAGATCTATTCTTGAATTCGAGAAGAAATCATGCTTGATACGAAGCCGACTAAATTAAAAACCGAGCAGATCGAGCTTAAAAATGTATGCTTGATTTCAGTATTTTCTTTTTGGATTCAAGAAGATTCTGTCTTGCCGAACTACTGACACGAAATCTCCTTGATTTTAAGCACGATCTGCTCGTTTTTTTCTCTGAGTGCAAGAAAACCCGTTCCCGAGGCGTAAAAAGAACCAAACAGAGCCTACAAGGACGCTGGCTTATCTTTGGTCAAAATGGCATAAAAAATAAATTGGATATTCTTAGAAGCTATATCAAGGTGGTAAGCACAGAAAATTTAAACATAAATTAAATCAAAAATACTATATTATATATTATAAAGTAAACAAATATTTATTTACCTGATTCGTAGCTTCAGTAAAATACTATTCAGAACAATTAACCGGAGATCTGATTTACAGAGCCAAAAAAAAAAAACAATTTAAAAACAAACATTTGTATTTTTTATAAAATTAATAACAATTAGTTGGAAATTCTCGAATTATGAGTTTAGGGGATATTAGAGGACGTAGACCACTTCAACAACGTTATATTTAGTTTCTTGGAAAAAAATACAACAAATTTGAAAGTAGTGCTACATTAAGCTATGAAAATAATAAACTATGGCCGAATCACGTGACTGTTGCATATTCTGACATTCACAAATATGTGTTAATCGTAAAGAAAGTATTTTTAAAATCTTCTATTCATTCAAAAAAATACAAAGAGGCATTAAACATAAAGAGCCAGAGGTGCTCAATGCCTATACTCTCAGTACTCTTGGGTTGTGGTTTAACTCGCCGCTATAGCGCAAGCATACAAATTCACAGGCAAAGCACGCAGCATACATGAGAGCCTTAAACAATAACAACAACCAAGTTTTGTTTTCCTCTCCCTCACTTCTTTAACTGCCCGAACACAACAATAAGTTTGTTGTCGAGTACGAATAAAAGCACAATATAAGCAAAGTCTATTGCTGTTGTTGCCCACTGATTGGATTATGTATCTGCTCTTGATTTCAGTGGGCAAACCTGTTCTAAGCCAATCAGCACACAATGTGGAACTTGACAAACGGTAGTTAACTTTCATGCCAAATATTTATTTATAACCTGTCGCAAAAAAATTTTCCATTAAATTACAATTCATTTCACGAACCACAGCTATACTTTAATTCACTTTCTTAGAATATTATAATAGAAAAATTTTATTGAAAATATAAAACAAATTTTTATAAATATATGAAAAGCATATGTTGACCTGAAAGTATATATGGGTGATTCCACGAAAAATTTCTCACTCGCATTTTTTTTGGGTTGAAAAAATTTTTTTTGCGATCCTAGTTGAAAAGTAGAGAGTACGTATTTTCAGGGATTTCACGAAATATGACTAATTCGCGGTTAAAATTATTTTTTTAAATAAAAGATTAATACATATTTTATTATTTGTTATTTGTTTGATACGTTAAACCATTAATAAAAAAAAATATGGAAAAAATATGGAAGAAATCTGTAAAATTGCATCAGATCCCAATCTTCTGAATAACTCACACTTTAAAATTATGCCAATTTTCCTTGCCTTGCAAATCGCGAAAATTTGTAAACAAAATCGCGGAAAGGTATCTTTCTCTTTCCTCAATTTTTTTCTCAAAATTTCGTCTAGTATCCAGGAATATAATGTATAAAGCCGCAATAGGCACCTCAATAGTTTCGGAGTTATTAATATTTTTCTCATTTATTTGAATTATTTGGAGTGTGATTTTTCGGAAACCACGATTATAGGAACGATCAGTCGTAAAATAGGTTTAAAAGAGCAAAACTTTTTGATTTCCATGATAGCGTTCTTCATTTCAGGAATTATGAATTTTATGTGCTTTTAAACAGTTTAATTAAATTTGGTTAAATTTGGATGACTATATCTTATAGCTGCCATGGAACCGATGCTGCAGAAAATGGGTTTCACTGAGAAAAATATTTTTGTTTGTTATGATAGCATTCTGAAACTCAGCCATAACCAAAATTAAATGATTTCAAACAGATTTGCAAAATTTGGTCCAAATCGGATGACTATATCCTGTAGCTCCCATCGGTCGGAAAATGTGTCTTACTGATAAAACTTATTGGTTTTTGGTGGTAGCGTAATCAAATTTTGAAATCAACAATCAGATTCTTAATGATTTTGAAATTATAAATATCTGTCAATGACTATATCCTATATACATTCTAAAGGTTAAATCAGTTGAATCGAGCTTTATCAAGTGTATTATTAGCTTACTCTTCTCGTTTTTTATTAAAATATTTTTTTATATTTTACTCCTTTCTAGAGTGCGTGGCCTTTCCATTATTTCACCAAATTTTCTTTGATGTTTCTATACTGTTCTCTTCAAATTTCAGATCAATACATATACAAATTTTTGCTATATAAAATGTATCTTAAGTAAAAATAGGAAGAAGCATGTTTTAAGGTCACACCTTCTCATTTTTTTATTCCCACTTTAATCTGTAAATTATTCCTTTAACCTTTATTCCCCTATTCTTTATTTTTCCGTCTTCATTTCTATATTCCTTGAGTTGTCCTTATCGTATCGAAAAATCGATATACCGATATTTTAGGTTCACTATATAGTCGATCATCGGTATATTAGAAAGAAAACAATTAAAAGAACACATCAAAATCTTTCTACAAATTCATCAGTCCGGCATCATTAAAGATTTATTTGTTCTATTGGTGGCCTCCCTTCGTTGGTGATCGTCCGGCGTAACCTACACGAAAAAATCATTTTAAAGACCAAGACAGATTTAAAAATACGAGCAATCTCGTTTAGTTGATTTTCCTGTTTACAAAAATTTTAAATTTGCTAATAGTTTTGTCTTAATGTGGTTTGGAAAATGCTATACCAAATCAAAAACCATAAAAAAAGAAACGCTTCACGAACACGAATTAGACGTTCGGTAATGTTAACAATATTGAAAATATTAATTGTAATTGTAAACTTTGCCACAAAGTTAAGTTGATCGGTCCGCCGAAAAGTGTATGAAAATCATATTGTACCAGAAATAACTACATGACACGGCAGAAAATGTTGCCTGTGTTTGGCTGGGCTCTGTTTGGGGCCCCCAAGGCAAGAGAAGGAAATGAGCTGCACTTAAATGCATGCGAGAAAACCACTCGATGCCAACAAGTGGATAAGAAGCCACCACACAAATGATGCCCAAACGAACTATCAATGTCAGTGAATTGGCAAAAAATTTAAACTCAATTTGTATGCAGGCCAGAGTCCGAATCCGACTTCGACTCGGAGTCCGGTCCACCCGAGGAAACCCTTTACATTGACACACCTCAACAACGGCTGCGGGCCTCAAGTGTCAAGCGTCTGCCGTTGCATTAATATCTGTGTGGCGTGTGTGTGTTTGTGTGTGTTGGAGTGTGATGAACACCCAGTCAGCTACGGGTCCAAGCCTAAGCTGCTGAAGCATGCGTATCAATGCACAACACCAAAATCTTAATGATCGTTAAGGAGCAGCACGACCATGACCAGGCATTTATTGGTATATCGAAAAAGATTTGGAGTTCCATTCATTGATTCATTCATTTCAGGCCACCTAAATGAAGTGCTTCGAAATGTCTTGTTAAAAGGATCGGATTTCAGTATTTTCTTGGTTTATTATTTATTAATTTTTCGTATGTGGATGTGGTATGCCTTCCTCTCTTACTTAACTTAAATACAAAGCGCTGGCAAAATGAGTTTCTAAAACGGAATTTGAGAATTTGCAGCCAACAAGTGTTTTTGTAATCATTTCATTTCGTTTTGTGTTTGTTTTGTTTTGATAATCAAATATAGTACAAGGTGCATTATTATTAGATATATAGTATTGTACATAAGTATATAAAATATAAGATAAGATAATTTGTTAGCGAATATAACAGATTATAAATACATGTGTAAATAGAGGAGTGTGAATACATTTCCGAATCAAGCAACAAAATTGGACAATGTTTGCCATATGTTTTCAAGAGTTTCTCTTGCCAATATTTGGAAGTTGAGTTTTTCATCTCCATTTTTTCAAATTTAAAGCCACAAATGCATCTAAGGTTCCAGGCGTGGGGGGTCAAGGAGGTCGTTCCTGCATGCAGTAACATTTGTCTTTCTTTCACAACAATTTACTAGTTTGGTTTCAATTTTGTATGTAGGTTTTTTTTAAGTTTTAATGTAAATTTGTGGGCTCTAATTCTTGAATTGGAACACAAGTATCAAGATAATGACCAATAAAACAGCACTCAGTATGCCCACCAAAATCAGCTTCTTCTTGCGTACTTTGTTCTGAAATGAAACAATAAAAATCAATACAATATTAGAAAATAGGATAAGGATAAATCTAATAAATAATTTTTTGGTTTGGTGGAAGATGCAAAGCACATTCTCTTCTGTTGTGTCCGTTTCACTACCACTAAGTTTACGTTTTTTCTGTTATAATGGAAATAATAAAAACACATGTAAAAACATTGGAAAAATTTTCCTGAAGTTCAGTTCTATGGTCGTTACACATCTTGTTAGCTTGGATATCTTTGACGCAGCCCTGTTTAATAAGAGGGACCATTATTCTAGACAAAAACCTTCTAACATACTAACTATTAAATCTCTCGAAGTTTTGTGACATCGACGGATTTGAAGAGCGTTTTGCAAACTAACCGAAGTCAAAATATCTAGAGATTTCCAGGAAACACCTGTTAGTGAGAACAACTTTTTTGTTTTCTTAATAGGGTTCTCTTAAACAAAGTAATTATAAATTTTATATGCTGCTAAACAAAATTGGAAGACAATTTTTTATACCCTTGCAGAGGATATATTTAAATTGTCACGATGTTTGTATCGCATTGAAGAAAGCATCTCCGACCCCATAAACTATATATATTCTTGAATATTCAAAAAGGTCTTTAAATATGACTATATCATATAGCTGCCATCGAAACGGTGGTTCAAAAAACTTGCTCTAGTGAGAAAAATTGTTTGTTTTCCATCGTAGCGTCACCAATTTTGGTATATATTAATTAGTTTTATATGCTTTCAAATTGTTCTGGAAAAATTGTTGGAAATCTGATCCCTATAGCATATAGCTGCCATACGAACGATAGGTCTAAAAACTATTTCTACCAAGGAATCAAACCGAATCGAATTGCGGTTCCGGTTCCGGTTCTGGTACGTACCGAAACTAATGTTTCGGTAAAAGGTTCTGTTTAGGTCCTAGTTTATTTCGGTATTCGGTTCCGTACCGGTACCTTGGTTTTTATATCGGTATAACGGTACGTACCGGTATGTACCGGTATAATTAAAAAATCCTTTAATCCGAAAATATAATAGAAATGATAGCAACCTACACAACAAAAAGTAGTTATAAAGAATAAAAATTAATCATAATAAACTTTACCTCAGAAAAAAATGTCCTAATAATAGAAGAGCAAGAAGATCTTTTGATATCTGATAAAATGTTAAATACACTGTTTTCAGATTACGTTACCGATCACAGTTTAACCCTGCTATTACGTTAAGTCCATTTGGTCCAATTATTAATTCATTTCTTTTGTAAATGCAAAAATTAAGGATAAATTAATAATATTTGGAATTTATTGAACCAAAGTAGATGCAACAAAATAAGATGAAATTGTTATTTTTATTGAAAATTTCAGTATATACCAGATGGTCATTTAACTTTACATTTGTAAAGTTCAGTTTAGCCTGCGTTTTACCCTGAAGAAATCCCTGATTGAAGCAATAAAAATGAAATAACAAACTAAATAACTCAGAACCGAAACTGTACCGGTACAATGTTTCGGTTCTTTTCGGTCATTTCGGTTCCAAAAATAAAGGTTCCGAAATACCGGTACGCAAAAAATAAATAATAACGGTTCCGGTTCTGGTTCTGAGTTTTAATCGGTTCTTTTCGGTATACGGTTCCGGTTCGGGTTCCGGTTTGACACCCTGATTTCTACTGAAAAAAATTTTTTGTTATCAATGGTAGCGTCTTTAAAGAACTGCAAGGGTATTTAAAACATCGGGGATGCCGATTTTAGCCTTCTTTTTATACACTTGAAAAGTGTATATTAATTTTGCCCAGAAGTTTGTAACGCATAGAAATATTCATTTCCGACCCCATAAACTATATATATTCTTGTTCAGGACGACGAGCTGAGTTTATTTCCGCTTGTCCGTCCGTCCGTCTGTCTGTCCGTCTGTCCGTCTGTCTGTCTGTCCGTCTGTCCGTCTGTCTGTTTCTACGCGAACTAGTCTCTCAGTTTTAAAGCTATCGAGCTGAAATTTTGCACAGAGTCTTCTTTTTACTGCACGCAACTAATATGTCGGAACCGGCCGGATCGGATGACTATATCATATAGCTGCCATAGGAACGATCGGTCTAAGAACTAGTTCTAGTTAGAAAAACTTTTTTGTTTTCCATCGTAGCGTCACTAAACTTGGTATATGTTAGTTTTATATGCTTCTACATAAGTCTGGAAAAATGTATCAAAATCGCACCACTTTAGCATATAGCTGCCATAGGAACGATCTGTCGAAAAATAAGTCTTTGTGAGAAAAACTTTTTGATTTCCATCGTAGCGTCTCCAATCGTAGTATATATTTGTTTCATATGTTTCCACACAATTCTGAAAAATTTTATCAAAATCGGATGACTATAGCATATAGCTGCCATATAAACTGTCGGTCAAAAAACTACTTCTAGTGAGAAAAACTTTTTTGTTTTTTATCGTAGCGTCCCCAATCTTGGTATATATTAGTTTTATAAGCTTTCACATAATTTTGAAAAAAATTATCAAAATCGGATGACTATAGCATATAGCTGCCATAGGACCGATCGGTCGGAAAATGTGTTTTACTAAGAAAAGTTTTTTTTTATGGTGTCAATTTTTTATTATCAATGATTTAAAAATTTTTTAAATATCTGATATCTATATCCTATATATATTTTTCCAGTTAAATTAGTTGGAGTAAAGTTTTTCAAGTGTATCAAAACTTCGGCACAGTCGAAGTTAGCTTTGCCTTCTCGTTTTATATCTGCCATAGAACCGACGGTCGGAAAATGGGTCTAGTGAGAAATATTTTTTTAATTTCTAAGACAGCGTTCTTAAACTCAGGAATTATGAATATTATAAGCCGCAAACAGATTTACAAAATTGGGTCGAAATGGAAAAAATAAAATAGGAGGCTAACATCGGCTACGCCGATGTTTTAAATACCCTTGCAGTTTTCGAAAGGCGCTACCATTGATAACAAAAAAGTTTTTCTCACTAGAATTAGTTTTTAGACCGATCGTTCCTATGGCAGCTATAAGCTAAAGTCATCCGATTTCGATAAATTTTTGCAGAATTGTGTGGAAGTATATGAAACTATTATATACCACGATTGGTGATGTTACGATGGAAAACAAAAAAGTTTTTCTCACTAGAACTAGTTTTTCTCATTAGAACTAGTTTTTGGACCGATCGTTCCTATGGCAGCTATATGATATAGTCATCCGATCCGGCCGATTCCGACAAATGTGCAGCGTATTTGTATTTAAAGACTTTTTGCAAAGTTTGATCAAGATAGCTTCAAAACTGAGGGAGGAGATAGCATAGAAACAGACGGACAGACAGACGGACGGACGGACAGACGGACAGACGGACGGACAGACAGACGGACGGACGGACAGACAGACGGACGGACGGACAGACGGAAATGAACTCAGCTCGTCATGCTGATCAAGAATATATATACTTTATGTGGTCGGAAATGCTTCCTTCACTGCGTTACAAACATCGTGACAATTTTTATATACCCTCTGCAAGGGTATAAACGAGAGCGTAAGTTGAAGTCGGCCCTGCTCGACTTCGATATACCCGTTACTCAGGGTAAGGTTTATTTAAGAATATTTTATTAGATCACAACATGCCCAAATTTTGGAAGATATGAGTTTTTTTTCCAAATTGCGGGGGTGGCAACTCTACTATAGCTCATCTGATCGGAAATTGATGTATGGCGGATCGATAGGTAATGATGATTAAAATATATGTCTAGAGGTTTCGAATAATCTATCTTCAAAATTGTGGGAGATATGAGGTATTTTCCAAATTGCGTGGGTGGCAACTCTTCAATAGTTCATCTGATCGGAAAATGACGTATGGCGAATCGATAGGTAATGATGATCATAATATATGTCTACAAGGTTCGAACAATCTATTTTCATAATTGTGGGAGATATGAGGTATTTTCCAAATTGCGTGGGTGGCAACTCTTCTATCGTTCATCTGATCAGGAAATGATGTAGGGCGGATCGATAGGTAATGATGATTAAAATATATGTCTAGAAGGTTTTAACAATATATTTTCAAAATTCTGGGAGATATGAGGTATTTTCCAAATTGCGTGGGTGGCAACTCTTTAATCGTTCATTTGATCGAAAAATGATGTATGGCGGATCGATAGGTAATGATGATTTAAATATATGTCTAGAAGGTTCGAACAATCTATTTTCAAAATTGTGGGAGATATGAGGTTTTTTTCATATTGCGGGGGCGGGAGGGGGCGTGGCAAAAATTTGAAACAAACTTGATCTGCGTGCAGAAGATACAAGTCTACACTGAAAAAATGGTAGCTCTAGCTCTTATAGTCTCTGAGATCTAGGTGTTCATACAGACAGACGGACAGACGGACGGACGGACAGACGGACAGGTCTATATCGACTCGGCTATTAAAAGTTGAGTTTTTCGACTACGATTATTATTAACTATTTGTTTATAGTCCAGACTTCAACTTTGACTCGAATAGTTTGGTCAAATCTTTAACGGTTGTGAAGATTAAGTTGAAAAACTGTTAAAATAGATGGAAAAACTTTATGATTTCTCAACATTTTTGTAATTTGAAGTATGAAGATGTGATTTTTTTGGTTTGCAACATAAAAATGTATTGTGGGCCACATTTAGAGCTACAATTTAGAAGAAGAAGACAAGGAAAATTCCAATAATTTACCAGATATGGGGTTCTTTAATTCAAAAATACGCTGAAAACTTAAAGTTCACTTAAAAAAAATCGGCAGCTAACCATACCAAACCGAGGCAAAGTTTTAATTAGGGTTGCCGGATAAAATATCGATATGTCGAATATCGATTTTTTCGAAAAACGATATATCAATATTAGATATTTTATTAACGCGATACATCGAATATTTGTTTGATATTTTCGGCGATAGTTTTAAATTCTGGATGGAAGAGAAAGACAAATTGCCAGTGCTTTCCGACTTGGCATTGGAAAATGCTATTTTACCAGAAAGCTCTGTGACATCGGAGCGCTTGGTTTTGTCTTCGACTATTAAGATGTGGTTTCCGACAACAGAAGCCGAATAACCGATAAGCACATAACTCAAAGCGTCTTTCAAAAATCTTGGTCTAACGATTATTGGTAAAAACAAGTTCTGACGTTTCTTGCATTGGTTATATATCTTTTAATGTTTTCTTTGTTGTAAATGTGTTTACTTTTCAACTTCAGCTTCTTCTTTCAATATGAATTCTTGAATAAGTTTCCACATCTTATGTAATAATTTAAATGAAATACATATCTTTGTCAATCTTATAAAAATACATTTTATCTATCTTTTTTTTTTTTGGGTTTGGGATCTTTGATCTGTAGATTTTGATCGCAGACAGAATTTTGCTTTTAATACGCTTTAAATGACACCTCAATTCCCCCTAAATACCTGTTTATTCTTAAGATCGTAAATATCGATAATATCGATTATATTGTCAACAAAATATCAATATCGAAAAAAATATCCGACATCTCTATTTTTAATACTACCATCATGCCCTTTCTGATTTTTTTTGGACCCGATGCGTACAACTTTTTTGAGTCTAATAATGTGTCACAGTGTAAAAAATCAAAGACCATAAGTTTTTTTTTTTCAAAGTTTAAGGATAAATAACTTTAAGTTAAGTATAAAGTATTGTATATTTAGTTGTAGATCTATTTACTAGCTCCGTATATATAACTGTTTAATTTTAGGATTACGGAAGTAATTACGAAATATGAAAACGAACGCAAAAATATGAGCAAACAGTATAATTGTAATTTTAAAAATTTAAATTTAATTCGTCCACAAAAAAAATTGTGTCTAGTGTTATAAATACACGTAAACTTTGAAGTCGATTCAAGGATGATGACTCGTAGAAGTGCAATAATAGCTTGTTAATAGTGCGAAAAGGTCTAACCGGCACTCACTACGAAATGTCCAAATCCAATTATATTTTCTGGCGACTGAAGCAGCTCACATACTTATGGATTTCTCAAAGAGACAAGCATGCTAATTGTGAGAAGGCGAATTAAGTATCCTAAGTGGTCAATGAATGTCTTCGGTAAGTAGGTGGAAAAGCTACTGAAACTTAATAAACAGAGGGCCACAACTCTAAGATGGCAGTCCCATCGCCAGGATATGCGAGTAGGGCCTGCTGTCTGAATAAATCAAGGCCCCAAAACACCCAAAGGATGTGTGCTTCAAAATATAAATACTGATGATTATATCAGAGATTCAAGTTGAGTTTGTCAGAAAAAAAAGAAAGTGATAGATTAATCATTGGAACAAAACATATTATTCGCAGCTTTAAAACTTATTCAACGCTGATAAAAAGCAAAAACTACTTTACTCTCACTCGAGTATTAATTGGAATACCGAATTTAACTAAATTTTGCGTGCCGAAATACCGCAAGAGCGACCAGCAGCAGCCGAGACTGTCAATCGGCTGGGATATGGATATATCGGGCCAAAGAATAACATCTTAATTAAATCGCAGACTTAATATTTAAATTTGACTAATGCTTTATTGATATGATTACACTTACCCTGTAAGAGCTGGCCTTGCGCAGATTGTCCGTTCCCTGTGACACAAACACACTCGTTTGCTCCACCTGCGACTCAATCGAATCTACCGTCAATCCCTGCTCATAGACCATGGCGCCCAGTTTCTTATAGATCTCATTGACACCCACAATATTGTTCTCCAGCTCACGTATGGCCTGTTCCTGCTCCTCCAGGGCTTGCAGATCCACCTGCTCTTGTATCTGTGTTTGCTGCTGCTGTTGATTTGATTTGCGATTGAAGAAGTTATCCTCAAAGCTATTGCTACTGCTGCCACCACCACCATTGGAGCTGTTGTTTCGTGAGGAGGTGCCACCGGGGGGATGGGCAATGCTATAGTTTTGGGCGCGAGCCTGGCGCAAAGCATTCTTTTCAATGTCCGCCGTTTTGCGTTGGATGGCCTAAAAAATTATAAGGTTTAGATGATGACTCATGAAATCGATTTGCTTATCTCAAATACTTGAAAAGCGGTCAATGCCGCGGTGAACTCATCCACCAGACGATCCCGTTGGATTTTCAAATGCCGCTCCTTGCATTTGTCCACCTCATTGATTTGATTGTTGGTATCGGTGACCAGTTGCTTGGTATAGGTCATGATTTGGTGTCTGGCAAAGGGAGGATATATTATTTTCAAATGATTGTTAAGGCAGAGCAGGGCTAACTTACAGCTGTTTCTTCAACTCGGGCGAATCCTGTGGCGTGTTCAGCTGATTGACCATGCGTTGCATGGTGGAAACTAAGAAAGAGAGACGGAGAAAGTTGCCTCTTATGATTAGTCATCTTTAGAATTAAACTTGTTTACTCACCATTTTGCTGGACTTTTTGTATGCTGGTGGCAATGATCTGGGCCAAACGTTGAAAATCAATCTCACTGAGACCACCTCCAACACCTCCTCCTCCTCCGCCCCCACTGAGGCCGTTCTCCATATGCTGCAAGTCCATGCTTTCGTAGGCAGACACCTTGATGACCTTCGATATTCCTTTCACCCAGATAAAGAACTCTTTGTTTGTTGTTTCTGCAATCAAATTCAATTAACTGGGTTTATATTTTTCTCTGCCCTTATATCATTTCTCATATGCGTCGCACTCTCAGCCAAGTTTGTGTTTGTTTCTGTGTGTTTGAAGGGCAAGAATCGAGAGGGGGCGGACAAAAGGAATGGGGGTTTTGCCTTTGTTTGCTGCCACCCACCTTTGCTTTGGCGTTGGTCTTACTGTTTAGGCAACCTTTGGCATTGACTTGCTTGATTTAGAGCCTGCCAATTATTATTTTAGGATTTTGCACACATTGAATTTCACTTTTTTTTAATAAATTTAAGAGCCAACAAAGTCTGAATCAGTGTTGCGCAGTTTTGATGACCGAAAATAGCTAAACAAAGAGGGTATTACTAATCCCAAGAATATTGCAGCAGGGTTGCCCCATAACGTGAGCTGGAGGTCGCAACAGCGTGCTGTTAAACGTCTTGCCAGTGTTGAAAAACCTTAACAGTGCAAATTCAAATTTGCCGCTGCTAACAATTAAAATCAATTTTAAACGTGTTTTACAAATATTTATAGATATCATTAAAATCTATACATTATTTGTTTTCAAGTAATTAATGGTTGTTTGCAATTAAATACAATTCTTTGTGCAATAATAAATCAAGAACCTGTTTCTAATACAAACGCACTTCTAAACTAATTAATAATGCAATACAAACAAAGCAGGCAGGTAATTAGAGCTACAAACAAAATGCAATGTAGATTCTCCGCTAATACTCTAATGCCAACCAAAAGGCCAATAAACTCATTAACAAAAGCTGGTTTTTTGGGAGAATATACATATGAAATTTAGGAACTAGATGACGTCGAATTGATTAGCATATATTTATTAAAAAGAGCCGCTTATTAAATAATAAAAAAAAGTTTAGATATATAACTACGTCATTGATTAAGTTATGCACTAAGTTTATAAAAGTTAATTGCATTTATCGGATTTTATTATTGATTTTATTTACACATTACTTCAATTTCTAAATATTCTTACACTGAAAAAAATCCGTTGCTTTTCCACTTGCAATAGCTGTTTTAGTCTTTACTAAAAAGTTCTTCAGTTTCGTAAGTATTTGAATGAAACTGATGATAATATCCAGCGTTAGGAAGTACCTAAGATGATTTTTTTCCTTTCCCAGACTAGTAAGTTATAGCCGGCTGGAGGTCATATAACTTATGTTACTTTTATGTGAGTTTGTTTATACTAGAATAAGGGCCGTTTTCTCATGTTCTTGAACATGCAAATCCATGTGGATTTCAAAATCGATCTAGATTTTGGAGCTAGGTAGATTTCGCGCTATTGGATTTCTCATGTACATGGATTTTGAATTTAGGTATTGTGTGCAATTGTGGTACGGTCACACAGGCAGGGTTGGAAAGGGTTTGATTATTGAGCGCCAATTGGAATCAAAAATTTCGAACGAGGAAAATAAAAAAAGAAGCAAGCATTTTTGGTGAAAGACAGCAAAGCTATTGGCACCAAATTCTAACCGAGGATTTTTAATACGTTGTGAGCTTATATTGTAAACCTAATTATAATTTGGCTGACGGCACATTGCCACCACCACTACTACTATTTTATTCTGATTCTCTATGGTTCTGAGAGCAAGTAAAAATTTCATCCATTTTTTAAACGATATATATTCCTGATCAGGACGACGAGCTGAGTTCAATTCCGTCTGTCCGTCCGTCCGTCTGTCTGTCTGCTTCTACGCGAACTAGTCCCTCAGTTTTAAAGCTATCGAGCTGAAATTTTGCACAGAGTTTTCTTTTTACTGCACGCAACTAATATGTCGGCCATATAAAGGGTCGGTCAAAAAACTACTTCTAGTCAGAAAAACTTGTTTGTTTTCTATCGTAGCGTCCCCAATCTTGGTATATATAAGTTTTATAAGCTTTCACATAATTTTGAAAAAATTTATTAAAAAATTAAAAATTATGGGATGACTATAGCATATAGCTGCCATAGGACCGATCGGTCGGAAAATGTGTTTTACTAAGAAAAGTTTTTTTTATGGTATGAAATTTTTATTATCAACGATTTAAAATTTTTAAATATCTGATATCTATATCCTATATATATTTGACCGGTTAAATCGGTTGGAGTAAAGTTTTTCAAGTGTATTAAATCTTCGGCACAGTCGAAGTTAGCTTTGCCTTCTCTGCCATTCGTGTTAGAGTCGTGTCATGTTGAAAACATTCGACACGCGCCCATCTCTAGTTTATACACTCGTTGTTCGTATATTGTAAGGATTGTTCGTATATGATTAGATGTTCTTTCTTCTGCGTGGAAAAGAAAATTTTATCCCGTCCCAATTCTTACGTCAAACTTAAAATTCAATCCCATCCCGATTCCGCGGTTTTTTGGGTCCCGCGGGACTCTTGCGGAAATCCCATCCATCTGCTCCCTCCGTTTTTAAGCTATCTTGACCAAACTTTCTAAAAAGTCTTTAAATACATATAGGCTGCATATATGTACTGCCATAGGAACGATCGGTCAAGCAACTAGTTCTAGTAAGAAATTTTTTTTTTTAAAAGAAGCTTGCCCACTTGGTATTTAATAACTTGGTATTTAATAATTCTATATGCATCTACATTATTCTGGAAAGTTTTATCAAAATCGGACGGCTGTAGCATATTCCTGACATAGGAACGATCGGTCCAAAGACTAGTTCTAATGAGAGAAAATTCTCTTTTTAATGGTAGCGTCTCCAAACTTGGTATTTATTCATTCTATATCAGAGACCGTAAGGGTTATAAGTTATAACTTTAAAAATAAATTGTATTTAATTATTTTTGATTCATATTTGAAAAAAATCAATCAAACAAATTAAATTGGATTATTATTTAAATATTAATTTTTGATTTTATTTTATAAAATTAAGTTATAAAACTTATGAGTGAATTTTATTTTTTTTTTTTAAATCAATCCTAATAATCACGATTTTCAGTCCCTGTTCTGTATGCATCATAATTTTGTTAAATTGTATTAAAATCGGACGGCTATAGCATATAGCTGCCATAGGAAAGATCGGTAAAAAAAAAAACTGGTTCTAATAAGAAAAACTTTTTTATTTTCAATGGTAGCGTCTCCAAACTAAGTATTTATCAGGGCTGGACGGTTGTTGTTTTTGAACCGAACAGGTTCGAACACATTTTGTATTTTGAACCGATCCATATGTGAGGAAATAACTGAACCTGTTCCGAACCTATATCTTCGGTTCGAATCAACAAAAACTAAAGACATTAAAAAATTTGACATATTGCCCAACGACTTTGTCGACTTTATCAGAGTCTGATTAACAGTTCTAGAAAGACAAATAAAGTTAGTAATCAATTCGCTACCCATAATAGACTCAAAGTTTTTCAAAATTTATTGAATGATTCTCAAAAGCAAAAATGCTAATCGAGATTTATTTGTAGTGGGGGAAAACGCACAGGGTCTAAGTTCCTTTTGATGTTTCCTAAAGTTGTTGCATATTTGGATTTTAGTTATTCCCATTTTGTACAGGTAGCTCCGCAGTCTGCAATGACCCGTGGAGAGCCCTGCCAGGATCTTTAGGCCATTTTTTCCTTTCTGAAAATATTTTTGAACCTTAGTGCTTACAGTTCTAAGCATATACTCTTCATTTTTAAAGAGTTCTCTGATCTGATCATCGACCCATGTCCAAGTTGAACGGACTTTTTCCATCTTTATTTTGTCTGATCAAAGAAGAAAATCAAACAATTACTCAAATCATTCTTCTTTTTAAATCAAACTAAATAATAGCATAAAGTTAACAAAAATCAAGGTATTCTGGATTTACTGGTTGAACTGGTTTTCTTTTCTTCTAAATGGACTGAATCAAGGTTCGAACCAAAACCTTTGCCCAAAAACCTCGAACCTGAAATTTTCGAACATTAAACTATGGAAGATTTTGGTTCGAACCCGCGAACCGAAGATCCGCAAAACCGGTTTTAGGTTTGCAGCCCTGGAATTTATTAATTCTATCTGCATTTACACAATTCTGTAAAATGTTATCAAAATCGGACGGCTATAGCATATAGCTGCCATAGCAACGATCAGTCAAAAAAATTTGTTCTAGTCAGAAAAACTTTTTTATTTTTAATGGTAGCGTCTTTATACTTGTTAATCGTGGTATTACGTGCTTCAACACAATTTTTTTGATCCAAATCGAATACATATATCATATTGCCTCCATACAACAATCTTTCACTGCCTTGGTAGACCAAATAGTCGCAGAAGAGGTGTTATCTGTTGGCCAACTTGCGAAAACACTCACCTTGTTCAATTTTTTAAGAAAATCGGGTAAACTTCGCATATAAAAATTAAGGAAACTGTCGAAGATAGCTTCCCTCTATTTTTCTTATTCGCATTTATTTATTTTTTCAAGTGTATTGCATTATTCTTAATCTTAATGAACCTATGTAAATTAGTGACCCTTTTGTTAAGCAATAAATAAAACCTGTTTTTTTCTTAACTGACTTAGAATTTTCGATTAGTCTCCCCCGTCTAATCCTGCATATCATTTAAATATTAATTAATTGAGAAAATCCAAATCTTTTAAAAATGCATAAAACGCCTTTTATTGCCTTTAGGCATTTGTCTCGCTCAAAAAAAAAAAAAAAATAAATGCAATTTTACTTCTCTGTTTCCATATAAATACGCTTCCCATGCCCCAGCGTTGGTTTAGTCGTTTCGTAGACGCTCATAACGGTTTGTCTTGATCTCTGCCCCAAGCTCGAAAGTTGTTGCTGTCGTTCGGTCTGTCATCAAAATTCTAATAGCTCTCCCAAAATGATGCGTGTTTTCTGGTTAACGCTTGCCATCAACATTTTTGCGTTGAGCCATTGTCAATACAGATATGGGCCAGGTGCGTGACGTTTTTACCGGTTGGAACTGTGTGAGAGTGGTGGCAGAATACAAATATAAAACATATGCAAAATAATGCTTAATCAAGTGCTAAACAGAATATTAAAGTCGAAATGAATTAAAAACCAACACTTTCGCTCATTATACCCTGACAAAGGGTCTAACAAGTTTGGCTAGAAGTCAGCAATGCATCGACTAGTATACAAAAGTGTTTAAATTAATAATCCAAGCTTGGTTAATTTATTTATGACATTGCACGTGATTATTCATTTTCAGATCGCAGCTGGAATATACGTTCACTAAACGAGCTAAAGAATAAGGAACTATGGTTTCATGATGCCCAGCGTACGCTTTATGAAAAACTATCGACACCTCCAAATCAATATTTGGCCAAGAATGTGATCTTCTTTGTGGGTGATGGCATGTCGGTACCCACGGTGACAGCAAGTCGCATCTATGATGGCCAACTGAAGGGCCTGGTGGGCGAACGTAATCGTTTGGAGTTTGAGAAATTCAATTATGTGGGATTGTCAAAGGTGAGTTAGGGAGAAGACTATATATCTATACACTATATATAGTTATATATAAACTGAATTGAATAGTTAATCTTTCTCTCTGTAAAATATATTTTTTTAGTTAACAAAATTGAAAAAAAAAAATAAAATTGCATACACAAATTGCATAACCTTTAAGTTCGAACTTTGTTTGACTCCATCTAGCGATTTTTAATCGAAATATGGGATAAAATGTTTAAGTAACTCGCGAAACAATTTTAAAAAAATCACATCTCAACAACGTATCTATACAAAAATTTTAGAACTAGATTGTCTGAGTTCAGCGTTCCAAAATGCAAAAAAAACGAGAAGGCAAAGCTAACTTTGACAGTGCCGACGGACAGACGGACATGGCTATATCGACTCAGCTCGTCATGCTGATCAAGAATATATATACTTTATGGAGTTGGAGATGCTTCCTTCTGCCAATCGATTAATGTTTATTTTGTACTTAATAAAATTATCATTGAAAATGAATCCTATACTTCTTTGCGGCCAACCCAATTGTACATATTGGGTACAAATATTCCGTAACGTACAAGTACAAGTATTCCGTAACTTGCCTAGCTTTAGGTTAATTTTTCGGACTTCAAAAGTACGTCAGTACAAAGAAATGACAAAATCCATTTCTATTCTTGATCACCCGTAATTCTGAGGAGGCTCAAACTCAACCCTAAAATATACTTCTTGAATTAAGTCCCGGCTTTTTCTTAAATCTATCATGAAATAACTTTTTTCCGGCCTCGCATTTCTGTTCTTCTCCATCCAGGTTAATGAAGTTCGATTTGGTAAATTTTTTGAGGACGTATTTTTAAGCATGGACGTAAAGTAACAATAACTCATTAATACGGAATATTTAAAACCATTATAGAGTGGACAATGCTGATTTTAACTCCATAGGTAATGATACATTTCCGTATCAGGAAATAAATATGATAAAATCGGATATCGGCGCGCTTCGCTTCGCCCAATCAGTATAGCCGAATTGGAAAATTATTTGTAACTTATTAATCCAAAATCCCTCCTCGAGGTGAAAAAATCAGCTTTGACATTGAACCTCCCGTTTTTCGAACTTGGCTGGATTTTACGATATTAAAATTTTGTATTTGGCCCGTAGAGCTAACAAAACGAATTTCATTTATTTTGGAGTGAATTTTATATTTTCAGTTCGGTTCACAAATAACAATTGGCTTTGAAACCACCACGACATCCATAACCGACTTTGAGGGTTCATTCGCTCAAAGCTTAAATCTATTTTCCTATTTAATTGGCCCATAAAGCTTTCAAATCAAATTTAGTACAGATCAGCTCAAATATAACGGTTTGCGATGAACCAGCACACATATTTGCAATAAATTTTCACGTATTAAAAAAACGCTTCCATTTATTATACTCTGTACCGAAGGTACACAGAGTATATTGGGTTTGTGCAAATGTATGTAACAGCCAGAAGGAAGCATCTCCGACCCCATAAAGTATATATATTCTTGATCAGCATCAACAGCCGAGTCGATATAGCCATGTCCGTCTGTCCGTCTGTCCTGTTGTCCGTCTGTCCGTATGAACGAAGAGATCTCAGAGATGGTAAGAGATAGAGGTTTGAAGTGTATGGAACATATATTTCTTCTACTTGCAGGCAGATCAAGTTTAGTTTTGATTTTTGCCACGCCCCCGCCTCCCCCGCAAATTAAAAAAAACTGAATATCTTCCACAATTTTGGAGTTAGGTTGTTCGAACCTTTTAGACATATATTCTACTCATCATTTCTTATCAAGCCCCCATACATCGTTTTCCGATCAGATGAACAATAGTGGCGCTATGTGTAAAAGAAAATTTAATGCAACGACAACAACAACACCCGCAGCCACTTACGAGAAAGAGAGAGCGAGAGGGCAATAGCTTACTGGACTGCGCCGCTTTCAGTTGCCCCCTCCCTTCTTTCCAATAGATATTTGTGTAAGTAGGCAAAGACCGAGTATGGGAGGAGCGATGCAATTGAGATGGCCTGCGGTCAGAAATCACGCGAGATTCCCGCGTGACTAATATAGATATGTTTATGTTAATAGGAAATTATATACAAATTTTATAATTTTACGAGTTAAGTACTAGGGTAATTCTACCCAACATTACTTATCGAGCCCGTACATTGTTTTTCAACCAGATGAACGATAGTCGAATGAGTTGCCACCCCCAGATTTTGAAAAAACCTCACACTTTAAAGTTATCAGTTACATACAAACAGGTACAGAGTATATTACAGTCGGGCTTGACCGACTTTCTTACTTGTTATACCCATAAAGCTTGCAAAACGTATATCATATCGATCGGCTCCCAAATAACCATTGTCAATGAACCCAACCACGCCCTCCATTTTCCGAACCGGGGAGCGGAAATTCCACCTCCAAATAATCACATGTCTAATTATTTTCCATAATATGTTATCAAACCGAGTTTGAAGTCTATCGGATGAAAAATATTTTTTCCCATATATAATTTCCAGGCTATTTTCCGGATTTTCCACACTGAGAAAAACGCGTAGATAATATTTTTTGCAATATAGAGCTTTGCCAATAAGTTTGGAGCTAATCGAATGATTAATATGTGAGTTTTGAACAACAACACTTTTCCGGCCATTTTCCGGTAGGTTTTTCCAAAGTGTTAAAGTCATATCCGTGAATGTGTAGTTTTGAAAATGAATTTAGAGCTAATCGTTTGGAAAGTATACTTTCGGCCAATTAATTGATTTTTAACCCATTGGGGTGTAGTGGGTTAATTTTGCGGAAAACTGGTATGCAGTTGTTGAATTTGAATTGAATTTTCCAAAACCCCGCCTTAGTACTCACTTTCGGAGTAAGATGAAACTACAGTAAAAAATTAAGCTTGCTATCTCTTACAGTTTGGGCTGTGCGACGGTCACCAATCGGTCAGGTTGAACTCTTTTATATATATAGATATAGTAGAGGTGCGCGCGTGAGTGATTTTTCATTCACGTAACGCACGATTCACGACATAAAAATCTTTTGGCGTACGATTCACGCATACAATTTTTTTAGCGTTTAGCGTTTTTAGCGTCACGCACGATTATAGAAGATCTCACGCACGATCAACCACCCCTGAAATTTTACGCGGAGGAACCTTAATTCTATCATGGGTTTCATGGCTACACTGCGCCCTTTCTATGGAGCAACTGCGAGCAGCGCATTAAAGATATTAAAAGCAACACAGTTTTACTACTACAGAATACTATCATTAATCAAATATAATAGAAACAAAATTTCGTTAATACTGCATGACTTCTTTTGACGATAAATAACTTTAACACGCGCGGATCACGGATGCTTACGCACGAAAGACTGTGTTTTCCCACGATCATGTCTTGACATGTCGTGACACGTTTAAATTCACGTCATGCGCCTCTATTATATAGTATTGGGAATAAGGAAAATATTCTAAAATTAGAAAATAAAAATATTTTTTATCGAACCCATTTAAGATTTATACTGCTCCGCATCGTGTTTGGGTCAGGTTCGATTAAGGTTTCCACAAAATCCCGTAGTCTCCAAGTTCGTAGCGGTTCCACTCCGGACCGGTTTGCTTCCCTGATCAACATATTATTAAGGAGCTCAAGTCTTAAAAAATTCACAAACTTACACAAATTTAAAAACTTCTAAAAATCCAATTAATTTAATAATACTAAATAATATCCATCAAACTTGTCACATTTATTTATTTTAATTCCAGACGTACTGCGTCAATAAACAAGTTTCGGACTCGGCCTGCACAGCCTCCGCCTATTTATCGGGAATCAAGGCTAATTATCTAACTATTGGCGTCTCAGCTGATGTTCAGTTAAATAATTGTGCCTCTGCTCGACTTCCACAGAATCGTCTCTCCTCCATAGCTGCATGGGCTTTGCGTGGACGCAAATCAGCTGGCCTGGTGACCACCACCCGCGTCACGCACGCCAGTCCTGCGGGTGTGTATGCTCATACCTCGAATCGTGACTTTGAGAGTGACTTTGATGTGGAGACATTGGGACAGAATCCTAGCAATTGTCCGGACATAGCTCAGCAGCTGATAAATGGTGAAGTGGGTCAACGATTACGGGTAATCCTGGGAGGCGGAACCAAAAAGTTTCTGCCCAATACCACCACAGATATATATGGCAATCTGGGGGAGAGATTGGATGGGCGAAATTTGATAAACGAATGGCAACAGAGTAAGCCAGGAAACGCTCGTGTAGTTTTTAATCGTACGGAACTTCTTAAAACCGACGTGAAAAGTACTGATTATTTGTTCGGTCTGTTCAATGCCTCACATATGGCTTATCATCTGGATGAGAGTATAGATACGCCCACTTTGGCCGAGATGACGGAAGCTGCTTTGGGTGTGCTGTCCAAGGATCCTAATGGTTATTTCCTATTTGTGGAGGGTGGACGTATAGATCATGCCCATCATGAGACAAAGGCCAAGAAGGCACTGGATGAAACGGTTCAATTTTCCGAGGCGATACGGCAGGCCCGTAAACTGACCAATCCCTGGGAGACATTGATAGTGGTCAGTGCGGATCACGGGCATACGGTGACCATCAGTGGGTATCCAGATTTGAATAATAGCATAACTGGACTCAATTCGGAACTAAGTGATGTGGATCAATTACCTTATGCCACGCTTTCGTATGCGAATGGACCGCAATATGAAAAATTCTATACGTCCAGTGAGGGTAAAGTGCAGCGTGTGGATTTACGCAATCTGGATATAGGCGATAAGGATGCAAGGTATCCGCACGGTGTGCCCATGTCTGAGGAAACTCACGGTGGCGGTGATGTGGCTGTCTATGCTCATGGTAAGAGCTGAAATTTAAACTGTAAAAGTAACGGTAATTTGATTTAATCCTTCTCTAGGTCCCTGGGCTCATTTGTTTACAGGCGTTTATGAGCAGAACACCTTACCATTCCTCATGGGTTTTGCATCCTGCCTGGGTCCGGGCATTACGTTTTGCGATTTGCATCCCAAACCCATGTACTATCCATAGAATTCTCATAAATATAATTTTAGTTTAAGCACAAGACACTAAATACATTTAAAGATGGCGCATTTCGTACAAAGATCTGGCATTTTTGTTTTTAGATAAGGTGGGACACCCGCGGGAACCGGAATGTCTGAAGGACCGGGCAAGGTAAGATCGGAATCGAATGGAAATAAGCGCAAATCTCACCGGTTTAAATGCCTGCTCTGCTAACTGGACAAGCCAACGTACGGTATATATATCCTATCCGAAGTGATCTGTGTTTTTGTTTTTATCAGGGTTCGAAAATAAGGGTTATGGGGTAAATTTAAAACTAAAAAAATTATTGGGATGCAGATGTCCTACACATACATCAAATATTTGAATATATTTGTTTTTATACCCGTTACTCGTAGAGTAAAAAGGGTATACTAAGTTCGTGCAAATGTATGTAACAGGCAGAAGGAAGCATCTCCGACCCCATAAAGTATATATATTCTTGATCAGCATCAATAGCCGAGTCGATATAGACATGTCCGTCTGTCCGTCTGTCTGTCTGTCCGTCTGTCCGTCCGTCTGTATGAACACCTAGATCTCAGAGACTATAAGAGCTAGAGCTACCATTTTTTCAGTGTAGACTTGTATTATCTGCACGCAGATCAAGTTTGTTTAAAATTTTTGCCACGCCCCCTCCCGCCCCCGCAATATGAAAAAACCTCATATCTCCCACAATTTTGAAAATAGATTGTTCAAACCTTCTAGACATATATTTTAATCATCATTACCTATCGATCCGCCATACATCATTTTTCGATCAGATGAACGATAGAAGAGTTGCCACCCACGCAATTTGAAAAATACCTTATATCTCCCACAATTTGGGCAACCTTACCCTGAGTAACGGGTATATCGAAGTCGAGCAGGGCCGACTTCAACTTACGCTCTCGTTTTTATGGACTTTGGAAATACATATGTAAAAAAATCAAGATTGATTTTTAAAAATAAAAATCACTCAGTGATTTATATATTCTGGATCAGGAAAATAAAAATCAACCTGTGTTAAAGATATCAATATTTCCATTTGATTGATGAAATTATCAAATAAAATCTACCATAAAATAAAAAAAAATTAATGAATTTATTATTCTTTTTATATAGTTTAGTACAATCCCCAAACACTCAGTGATTTTTATTTTTAAAAATCAATCTTTATTTTTTTAATTAAAAATCCCTCATTAGTTTTATAATTGATTTTTTATAATAAAAATCAAAAATGAATATTTTATAAAAATTTTTTAAATAATAATAAAAAATTATTTTTTCGATTGATTTTTAAAAATATAAATCATAAATGATTAATTACAGTTGATTTTTATAGTTATAACTTATAACCGATACGGTCCCTGGTTTTTATACATTTTTCAAATCAATTTGTATCTGATCCAGTGTGGTGAAACGTCATTCGTAACTATTGTGGGTATTTATTTCGTTGGCTGGCAACGGTCACACTAGCTCCGCCATTTTAATAGCTGCTGAAAATTTTTCGCAAAGCAAAGTGACAACTAATTTGTGTATAAGTAGGATGTAAATATTTGTGTATTTTAAACAAATAATTTTAAATCAAAAGCGAGCAATTAATTAATTAATTGCACAGAGAACAACGTTTTATATACCTTGAACGCTAGAGAAGCCGCGCGCCGGTGGCTGTACCAAGCGTGAGCGTGTGTGAGTGTGTGTGTGGAAGAGAAAAAGTGAGCCAAATCAATTGAGAATTGCTGGTGGAGCTAGCTAAGCTTAGCTAGTAATTGTTGGCAAACATGGCCGATGGCGTGGTCTTGGATCTATATGCCGAAGACCTGGACAAGGACTTTGCCGGGCAGGCACAGGTAAGTGAAGGGGTGGCTGGCCGCGCATAAGCGTGTGTATGTATTCACTTTCCCTCGAGCAGCTGGTCACTCTACAAAATTTTCTCTGTAGGATGAATTTGGTGGCGATGGCGTCGATCTCTATGACGATATAGGTGGACCCTCGGAAGCAGCAGCCTCAGCTGGCGGAGGCGGTGGCACACCCACGGCCGATGGATCAGCTGGTCCCGGCTCGGGTGATTCTGTCTCAAGCGGCGGTGGTGGCGGCGGCAATGGTCCCAATGGAGTGTACCATCAGGGCAGTGGTAGTCTAACTCCATCAATGAATCGACGCTACCAATTGTATGTGGGCAATCTCACCTGGTGGACCACGGATCAGGATATATCGAATGCTTTGCGTGACATTGGCGTGAATGATCTGCAGGAAGTGAAATTCTTTGAGAATCGCGCCAATGGTCAGTCGAAAGGTTTTAGTGTCATCTCGCTGGGATCGGAGCCAAGTCTGCGGGCTGTTTTGGATCAGTTGCCCAAGAAGGAGATGCATGGCCAGGCCCCGGTGGTCACCTATCCCAGCAAGCAGGCTTTGACTCAGTTCGAAAGCTTACAAAAAACACGTCCAGTGCCGCCGCCCCAGCAGAATGGTCCACCCCGTGGTCCGGCTCCACCCAATATGGGTGGTGGTGGTGGTCCGATGCAATCGCATCCTGGAGTAGGAGGTGGTCCTCAGGGTGGTGGACCGCCCGGGCATCCGCCGCGCATGAATCCCATCATGCAACCCGGACAATATCGACCGCACATGTCGCAGGTGCCTCAGGTGGGACCCAATTCAGGACCTCCGCGCATGCAGGTGTGTTTTGTTTGCCTACCTATGCCTCTTTCCTTCTTGCTATAAGTTTTATTTTTTTGGTCGGAAGTTTTTATTATTTCTTAGTCCAACGCCATTAAATCATTTGAATATTTTGTTTCCTATTCAAAATTGTTCTGAATGCAAAATTTAAAATTAAATTTAATTTTGTGAACTTTAACTTAAGAACACTTAAATTATACGACAATTATGTACAAAAGTTTATGCGTCGAATTTTGTGATTTTTTATTGAACTGAACTGTGAATATTTGTGAATCAATTCTCATATTTTATTTAACATTCAGTACAAAAACCATGACTTATCGCGTATCAACTAAGTATGTAAGGTTGTTGTTGTTTTTGGTTTTAAGAAATATTTTGTGTTTATTTTTGGTTGGATTCATGTAATTTCAGAGCAATTTTTTGTAACATTTTTCTATTTAAAATCTTAAGACACTTTTTTTTGTATTTGTTGTATCTTTTATTTCCTATTTACGCATAAGATTTTACCCTTTATCTATTATTTTAAGAATTTAGACAAAAATAATGTAATTTTGGGAACCAAGGATGCAAAGCAATATTGCTAAGAATTTAATCAAAGACACTCTCTGACTTTAGCCCATTACCAAACTCAAAATCAGCAATGAAATTCCGTAAATCTACAATGATTTGCAAAAAAAGAGAAAAAGTGTCCTTAGTGTTTAAACAAAGCTTTAACAAGTTTGAATTTGTAATTTACATACTTTACATTATGGACTATAAGTGAGCCACAAGTATAAATTTACAAAAACTGAGAGTATTGAGGGCAAAAAGTGAATTCTTAAGATTAAAAAGAATTGAAAATGCATACGAGTTCTTAACCTCAATTTTCATATGAGCCAAATCGATTTTAGGAGTTTAAAAGATATTATAGTGTTAAAGAGATATACTAGGCAAAAGATTATTAAAATTGATCGCGTTTTTCCAAAGTTATAAAGCACCAAAGTAAAAAGTTCGTAACAAATATTTTCTATCCCAATAATGATAACCAAACGCTCCCAAATGCATCTTTTAAATTCGTTGGAGCCCTGGAGCCAAGCTTTTTTTTTAAATTCAGATTTTTGGGCATTTTTTACAAGTTTAAATAATAAATTAAACACTGTAAGTTTTTCGTAACCAAAAAATATATATCGAATTGAATCATTTGGCATGTAAATATCTCTATATGAATAACCCTAAAAGCAATGCTGCCAACCGGTCCGAAACGAACCACTTCGTGTTTTTTGAAATGCCCGTACCTGACCATGAACCGATCATTTTCCATTTTTGACCCCTTGAATCTGATCCGAACAACTTGATCAATAAAAAAGGTTCGGTTCACAATTAACAAATATCATATATGAAATCCATCAATTATTCTATAGATTCCTTCGAAAATTGTCAAATAGGACATACATCGAAAATATTTTCAAATTTTGGAAAAATCTTAAAAACGAGGACTTACAAAATATTGCACTACCTCAGTTTGCGTAGTGATGAACAGCTCGAGAAAGATAAAATGCTTACATAGAAGAATAAACCCGAAATCTCCAAACTAAAAATAGTTGCAATCGATGTCACATGAAGGTGATTGAGCACGGATTTTCCCAAACCAAGTACGAAAGGATTAACTTGAGTACGGCTTTGCCAATTCCAAATTTTTTGTCTTGATCCCATTTATATCTCGGGTGTGCTTGATTTGAATTCAAAATAGGTTTATTTCAACAACAACGGAATGTATTTTAGTTTGTTAATTATTGTAAAGAGAGTGGCCGAGAAAAAAACTTGAACTTGCTCTCGACATATTCCATTGCAATTCCGTACTTACTTTAATCTCGATGCTGGATAATTTGATTTTTAAGAAGTATCCGTATTGAAATGAGACTGTTCGGATTGATATGTACAACAAATTAAGAACTGCTTTAATCCTTTGTTCTTTTTTTAAGTACAATCAAGATTGACTCGTAATAAAAATTTCATTCCGAAGGTCGGGACCAAATCAATTATTGTAAGCTTGTATTAACTTAAATGACTAATTCAGCTAAATTACATGATTATATAAATTTCACTTTCCTTCAACCAATTGAAACTCATAAATAAATAGATTTGTTCAAGTAAACCCAGAATCTATGGTTCAGATGATCCGAACCGAAATCAAAGATTCTTCACGGGTTCAAACTTGTGAACCGAACCTCTTCCAAAAATGTGGAGGTTTGCAGCCTTGCCTAAAAGTGATTGAAATGAATCGTCAGGTCAAAGCTAATCCCTTAAAGTACGAATTTGTACATTGTTTTGTACTTTGTTAGTAAAATATAGGACAAGTATATTAAAATATGCACAATATATAAATATATTATTATATAAATATATTAAAATATATTTATACCCTTGTAGAGGGTAATAAATTTTGTCCAGATGTTTGTAATGCATAGAAAGAAGCGTTCCCGACCAGACAATTTTCTTGGTTGGGTCAGATCATATCTATTCAATCGGTCCCAGAGAGTGCGATTCAAATCTGCGGTGTCTGAAATTGTACATGTTACTTCCGGGGTTCCGCAAGGAAGGCATCTCGGGCCATTATTATTTAACCTGTTCATCAACGACATTCCTTCAGTCCTATCGAATTCTAATACGCTCATGTATGCTGACGACATCAAACTTTATACCTCTTTGAATGATTGGTGTCGACTCAATCGTCTTCCTCTTAATACTGCAAAGTGTAAAGTCATGACATTTCACCGATCTAAACCGTATTGCTATGAATATAGCATCAATTGGGAGCCCTTAGATCGTATATTTAAAGTAGACGATCTAGGTATACTTTTTGAACCCAATATGAGCTTCAACTGTCACGATGTTTGTAACGCAGTGAAGGAAGCATTTCCGACCACATAAAGTATATATGTTCTTGATCAGCATCGTCTTATATATTAGTTTTATATGCTTTTACTCAATTCTGGAAAAATTTATCAAAATCGGATGACTATAGCATATAGCTGCGGTCTAAAAACTAGTTCTAATGAGACAAATTTTTTGTTATCAATGGTAGCGCCTTTTAAAAACTGCTGCCCACAAACTAAAGTTTCATGTCCACTGCTGCTATATACTATAGCTTCCATAGGACCGGTTGGCGACAAATTGACAAAGATTCAACGGCTGTAATTTAGATTAGATAAGCAATGCTGTGACTAACTTATTTGGTGTATTTAAAACTGAATATTTATGACAAATTTATACATTTAACAAAGAACAAATTACGATTCGCACTGTAAGCACAGTGCGATTTAAGCTTTTTCCATTAGATTTATTTCTGGTCGGCGGTTTGCGTAATAAACTGAACTGATCCATTATATATTACTGTTTTCGACATTGTTTTGGATAACTAGCAAGAATTTTCTAATGAACTATCAAGGTAATCGGTATCAAACTAATTATTTTCACTTTCTATTAACTCGACGAATTTGACTTTAAACACTTTAAACCGATTTACATGATAAAAATTAGTAGTTTTGATGAAAAGCTTAAGCACAGTAACATTGTATGTTCAACAAATAATTTTTAAATCCCGTTTCAAAATGTAAATGTTGCCCTATTTTAGCATTTTTTTTTTTTTAATTTCTTTTGTAAATGTATATTTAATATTGTATTTGTATATAAAGTTAATTAATATAAAAAATGTTTATGTATTACGCCTTATGTTTATATTCTATTCCATGTTAATGACAACGCTTACGCACACTTCTACTCCACAACAACAACAACTACTACAACAACATTAAACAATTACGTAATTATTTAGCCGCCAATGCATCCGCAGGGTGGCCTCATGGGCAATCAACAGCCGCCACCCAGATATCCACCAGCGCAAGGTCAATGGCCGGGTCAGCGGCCAGGCGGACCACGACCAGGTCCACCCAATGGACCGCCGCAACGACCACCAATGGTAACAAATCCCTAAAAAAAAAAAATTGAGAAACCCAAATCTTTATCTAACTAAGACAAAAATCAAACTAACCAAATGAAAACCTTAAGTTAACTTTAGTGTAGAGCTCGCTTAAGCAGAGAAATGTATTCAGAACATTTGCACTTAGACACTCGCCCACCCATAACACACAAACTGACCTCTTGCGGAATTCAAGAATTGATATTTCCAAAAATTAATCCTGTTCTTTTTTCGGTACTTTTACTACCTTACAGTTCCAAGGTGGTCCCATGGGTATGCCTGTAAGAGGTCCTCCGGGTCCCGATTGGCGTCGTCCACCCATGCATGGCGGTTTTCCGCCTCAGGGCCCGCCGCGTGGTCTACCACCAGCCCCTGGGCAGGGCGGTCCACATGGCGCACCAGCACCGCATGTCAATCCAGCTTTCTTCAATCAGCCCGGCGGTCCGGCTCAACATCCGGGAATGGGTGGTCCACCGCACGGGGCACCCGGTCCACAGCCAGGCATGAATATGCCACCACAACAGGGCATGAATATGCCACCACAACACGGGCCACCGCCACAATTTGCTCAACATGGGCCAAGGGGTCCATGGCCGCCACCGCAGGGCAAGCCGCCAGGACAATTCCCCGATCCACAAATGGGCCCGCAGCTGACGGAGGTTGAGTTTGAGGAGGTGATGAGCAGAAATCGCACCGTCAGCAGTTCGGCTATTGCCAGGTGAGTTTTTATAAACAACAAAGACGAATAGAATTTACTGTAGAAATCGAGGATGAAGAGAAACTTAACAGTTTCCCAAAATTAGCACCATTTCAAATGCTTAATACCTGATAAAAGATATTAATAGCGAGAAGATTGATTTAAAAAACAAATCTAGACCATATTTGTAAATTCCTCTCAGAAAAAGTATGTGCGGAATGGAAAAGAAAAAGATCGAGTAACATAAACCTAATTCCCAAGTTTTTCTCTAGTCTTTTAGCCTTCGAAAAACATTAAGTTCTCTTTTCGGATCGGCTTTAGGAAGCACTGAACCCACTACAACTTTTTTGACAGTTTCGTTTACTTATCCATTACTAATATTGAAGGTTTTTGGAATCGTTTGTACTTGAGTTGTTATTAAAATTCCTTACCTTTTGACAAGGTAAATGAAATGAGAGCAGAGTTGGACGATTGGTTTTTTCTTTTTTAAAGTGTGCATATTTTTTATTTCGTTTATATTTGGGATTTGTTATAAACTCTGGTGCATAAACAATAGCCGCACCCCACTTTTTCAGTTTTTGTGTAGTTAGCGTGGGTAGAGTATCAATGGGGGATTATAAATAAAAAGAGAATCAGGAATAAGATAAACAAGAAACAAAGAAACAACACTAGCAATGTAAATTTTACCGTTAGGATTTAACTTTCAATTTTATGCTTGGTGCATAACTATAGCCGCACTTCAAGAACGTCAGACAAATGCTAAGGAAACTATTTTTAAAACTAATTTTAGAAATGAGTATGACCTCCCTTAAGTTTGATTAGTTAATAAAATCGATTCCAGTGTTTTCAGCAAAATTGGAGAAAGTTCTTCTTGAATTTTTGGAAAACAATGTGTTTTGAGTTCTATAAAGCACGTGCAACTATCCATCGTTACACCAAGAAGCCGGCAACTGATTAGCGCTCTGCAACGAATTGCTTGCACAGCTCACGAATCAGAGTTGATATCGTTTACTCAGAAAAATATTTCTAAATTATATTTCGATTTAATCAGCGCTAAAATCTGCCGCAACCCCGCCATAAATGGAGATCTTTCTCGATTTGGACAGATTTGAACCCATACTAAAAGACTACTGTCCAATATAATCCATAATAATATACTCAAAGGGGTATAACAGCTCTAAAAACGCTTTAAAACAGTTGGAAACGTAAAATCAGCATGAGCTTTTACTTGCACTACATTTTTTTAAATATGGGGCATTCTTTCTCAAACGTCCCAGTCAAAAAATGAAAATTTTTGGATTGGCTTCATACTTTGGTGAATTGTTATCCTATATAAAGGTAATAAATTCCCAAAATATTAACTCATTAAAAAAAAATTGTAGAAATTAGGGGGGTTGGAAGTTTTGACATTTTAAGTGACATTGGTATTTTTAAAATCGTATAACTATGGCAAAACTTTATCGATTTGAAATTGTGAATATGTCATTTTAAAGCATTTTTCATGAACTTTTTGAAAAAATAACAAAAATTAAAAAATTTAAAATTCACCCCCTATTTTCCAAAATTTACCGTTATTTTTCAATTTTGTCCCAAATGGGTATTTTTTAAAAAAAAAGTTTTAATTTTTTTTTTTTTTGAAAAGTTAAGGTTATTTCCTATAAAATGTGTAAATATGATAGTTATCGACTTCTCTGAAAATGCAAAATTCTGTCCTCATTGTGTTGCTTCTGCATTTTGTATTTGAAATAGCTGTTCTCTGTTTACAATTAACGAATTGACCGGCAAGAAAAAATTTTAATTGCAAATTTTAGACAAATTTTTTTATTTATTTTGCTATTAGAAACCGAACATTTAATTTTGTCAATGGTTCAACGTGCCTTCATGTCAAATTATTCACTTAGAATTATTGAGGGGCCCACGGAATTAACATGTACTGGCCAGAGGACCAACGGATGTCTTGTGGCCTCTCTAGTCGATGCGCATCAACGTTAGGAGTTTTTCTCCAGCTGCAAGTAGTCTTGTTATTCATAAAATGATTGATAAATACAATTTATTATAAATTAAATTCAATTTCGTACTTTCTGACACTTGGCGCACCTTTAAACCAGCTGTATTTGTTTACATTTTGTATGTAGTGATGGCAACTTTGCAAAAAAAATGATCGATTAACTTTTGTGTCAGCACTGGCACCCATACAAAGTTGTATGGGCGATAATGTAATGCCCAAAATGCAAAATGCAGTTGTAGTGAGGACAGCACATTAGAAATATTTAACAATACTTAACTTTTTCCGCCTTTTAGAAATTATATTTCTGTATCTTAAAAAATAAGATTGATTTTGGTTTTACTATTTCTAATTATCGGGATTAGCGTTTCGGTATGTTCGGTTCCTTTTGTAACGATTTTCGGTTTTCAATAAAAATTTAATATCTGTTCCGGTATAGATACCGTGGTAGTTGACTTGAAACGGGGTTTTTTCGGCTAACGGTTTCGGTTACGGTATTATTCCCTGGTTACTCCTCTCACTTTAACTAGGCGTACACTGAAAAAGATGCTGGCGGCTATAGTTATGCACCAGAGTTAAGAAACAACTCAGCTCGTCATGCTAATTAAGAATATACATATATACTTTATGGTCGGAGATGCTTCCTTCTATACATTACAAACATCTGCACAAATTTAATATACCCTCTGCAAGGCGTTAAAATAATAAAATAAAATAATCAGGCACGTTGGTTCAGTAAAAGCTACCCAAAATTAAAGACTAATTTAATACCAATCCATTTTTAAATCTTTATGAATCATATGAAAAGCTGTGTTGTGCAACCTTTAATTAAGTTCTTCATGAAACCCCGTCAAGGCCACTTTTATTTATCATGGTTCAAATTTGTTAGATTTATATTGGATTTTTTGGGTTGCCTTACTATTAAGTGCACGGAGAAAAATATGAGTCCACGTGCCAAGGATAACGATCAATGTTCTATTCTAGTGGCTCAAAATTAGGACCCCAAATTTGATTGGTTTTTGGTAAATAATTTTTTGTTAATACTTAAAACTTTATGCTAAGTCTTTCTTCTAGATATATTGCAACAATTAAATGAACTTTAATTAAAAAAAATTAAGGCTCTAGCATGCTTGGTGTGGATGCAGTGGTCCATATAAAACAGACATTAGGAGAGTGTATTTAGTTTTGTTCATACTTCTTTTGTAAACATTGCTAGGATGACTTATTTTATTCGTATTTCTACCATCAATAACACCTACTCTTTTTCTTTTCTTCTTTCACCTGCAGAGCTGTTTCGGATGCTGCCGCTGGTGAATATTCCAGCGCCATAGAGACACTGGTCACGGCCATTTCGCTGATCAAACAATCCAAAGTGGCACATGATGAGCGTTGTAAGATTCTGATTAGCTCACTGCAGGACACTCTACATGGCATTGAGGCCAAGAGTTACAATCGACGTGAACGTTCGCGTTCTAGGGAAAGATCGCATCGCAGTCGTCAACGCCGTGAACGTTCATCATCACGCTATCGTGAGCGTTCCCGTGAAAGGGAACGTGATCGTGACCGCGAGCGTGAAAGAGATGGAGGGTAAGCTAAGAATCTGTTGACTTGGGTTAATCGTTAATTAACCAAACTCTATTTTTAGCAGCTATCGTGAGCGATCGCGCAGCAGGGAACGTGAACGTCAGGCTCCAGATCACTACAGAGATGATAGGTAAATATCTACACATGAACTTCGGGTCGCATCCCGACTATAATATCTGACCATTTTACACAGCAGCAGTCGCTCGGCACGTCCTCGAAAATCACCCGAACCCGTGGTGGCCGAAGCAGCTGAGGCTCCCTCATCGAAACGCTATTACGAGGATCGTGAACGTTATCGTTCATCGGATCGGGAGCGGCGAGATCGCGACCGGGATCGTGATCGCGAGCGGGAGCGTGACCGGGACCGTCGTGAGGAGCATCGTTCCAGGCATTGACTGCGAAAGTAAACCCAAAACCAACTAGACACACACTCTTTTTTAATAATGCCCCGCTAGCTTGAGATGCGATTTAACAAACCTTGATTTGTATCTAACATTACCAATACGCGTAGGATATGAAGAATATATGGCATACACAACATAAACATAGTTTTTCCTAGACGTACGTAAACGTAAGCCGAAATAATGAGACCCACAAGCGACACGGACGGAGTAAGTAAGGATCGAACAATCAGCGTGGGACATATATCGTCGTCGTCGTCTTCGCAGCAGAATTTCAATATTATTGTACTTTAATATTTCGGTTTATTTAATAAAAATATATATATATATGGAAAAAAAAATTGTTCGAAAAAAAAACGAATGTTCCAACTGTCTTAAATTGTGTGTCTACTTAATTTACTATCTAAATTATAGTTAATGAAATTATTTAAAAAAATTGTACAACAAAATTGTATGTAAAACAAATCCCATGGCATTAGTGCAATATTCAAATTGTTATATTAACAAAACAAAAATTTTTGCCAAATGAGGCGAAAGAGATTCTTCTTTTGTTGATTTAGTTTAAGTCGCGTGTCTGTTTGCTGAGTGTGCGTGTGTGAGTGTGTGTATCTGAGAGTGAGACTATGCTAGTTCTAAAATCGAGACTGAGCCAAATTGTAGTATAATTCCTAACCGCATTTAACGTAGCATACAAAACTACTTACTACTAACTCTCACACTTTTGATGTAGTTCCTAATGACAGAGACTTGCGAAATGGCATCCAAATCTCTAGCATTTCCTATTGTATCCATCTAATATATTTGGTTTACTTGTGTTTCTTTAATTTTTAGCTTTACTTTTTTTTTTAATTTATTATTTGTACATACATTTTTGTAAAACAAATATGCGAAACTAAGATCTCATCCCAGCACTAACACCCAAAACAAAAAACAATCAATTACACCTGTGTAAACTCGATAAACGAATGTTGTAGTACCTTGAGAGTTGGGAATGTTACGAGCTTAAAAACCAATTTGAAAACTGTGATTTTGAACAAAAGTAACATGTAAAATCATGACAAATAATGCAGGTAACGTCATTTATACATTTATCTACATTTATATATATTTAGTTAATAAGTCTGCTGAGTGAGCAACACCAACTCCTAGTCATTCGTCTTTGTTGTCATCCAAGTTTTCTTTAAGACCAAAAACAAAAACGATCTTTACGTTTGCCATAATTTTTATGATTTTTATAAATATATCTATTCCTGCATTTTGTTCTCTTACAAAATATGTAACATCTAATTTTTAGATTTCGAGCCCAAGTGCACAGCCAAATAAAATGAACCCAAACAACAAAGAAAAAATAATTGAACAGTTTTGAAAAAAAAGAGTAATCAAGATTCGTTATCTTTAAAACAAAGCGAACGACCGGAATACGTGAGTGAGGAAGAGAGCGCGTGCGCATGACGCACGCTTCATTGTGTGTGGCATCGATAGCAGCATCTTTGTGTATATCGTAGGCAAATAATTGAAAAGAATTACACTGCACGAATACGATATAAGATCGAATGTGTTTTATCATACAACTCTTATGTGCTTTCGTTTTTATATACTTAAAAATAGCATTTTGAATCTCCAATATATTTCGAGCAATGTGTTGTGGCTTGTATTTATGATTAGAGTTCCTTCTGATTTCATGAAATAAATAGTCAAACTTTATATAGGGTAATATTAAGGGCGAATTAAAAAAAGTTTAAGTTTATCCATGAGTTTAATAATGTAAACACAACGATATTTTACCTTAAAATTTAGCAATTTTTCTAAGGTTGTGTTTCCTCGTTAATTTAAATTTAGCCTTTGCAGTACCTTTATGTTCTCTATTTCACGTTTATAGAGATATTATTATGCGTTCTTTTTCTTCAGACAGTAGAACAACATTTTCGTGTGCTAGGCCTTATCTGGTTATTTAATTGATACGCACCGTTTTCGATATGCTATGGTTTACATTGAACTTTTTTTAACTTATAGACACCGCCTTCAAATTCGTCTTTTCACATTAAGTACATTTATATTAAGATCAGCTCACCAAGGCAATAATGTACTATATTTACGGTATATCTATCTATATAATTGATATATTTCGATTTGGAATCAAAGATATTTAAATGAAAAAAAAATTAACAAATAGATTTAAAAAACAAATGGAAATATGTTAAGCTTCATCTTAGAAATTAGGATTAGGGATCAGACGTGATACTATATTAACCTTAAACCACTGATTCGAACCAAAACCGAGGTTCGGATTGCTTCAAAAACCAAATTATGAACCGAACCAGTGGTTTGAAAACGCAGTGAACCACAGAACCGAACCACTCCTTATTTCCGAACGGTTTGCATTCCTGATTATCTCAAATTTATTCCCAATGACCGACCCCGAAGCGGTAAAAAGGTTTGGGTTGAAAATTGTTTTTTTTATACACTTGCAAAGTGTCCGTCCGTCTGTCAGTTTCTTCGCGAACTCGTCCCTCAGTTTTAAAGCTATCGAGCTGAAATTTTGCACAGAGTCTTCTTTTTACTGATATGCAACTAATATGTCGGAACCGGTCGGATCGGATGACTATATCATATAGCTGCCATAGGAACGATCGGTCTAAGAACTAGTTCTAGTTAGAAAAACTTTTCTGTTTTCCATCGAAGCGTCACCAGTCTTGGTATATATCAGTTTTCTATACTTCCACATAATTCTGGAAAAATTAATAAAAATCGGATGACTATATCATATAGCTGCCATAGAAACGGTCGGTGAAAAAACTAGTTGTAGTGATAAACATTGGTATATATTAGTTTTATATGCTTCCACACAATTTTAGAAAGATTTATAAAAATAGGACGACTATAGCATATAGCTGCCATAGGACCAACCGGTCGGAAAATGTGTTTTAAGAAATTTTTTTTTTTTATGATAGCGTCATCAATTTTTTACTCTCAATGATTTAATAATATCTGATATCTATATGCAATACATATATATTCTACAGTTTAAATCAGTTGGAGTGAACTTTTGCAAGTATATTAAAACTTCGGCAATTTAAGAAAAAATTGTTTGGTTAGCTGGGCTGCAAACCAGTTTTGATCCGACCTTAATTCAAATCTCTTGTGGAAAAATAGTTAAACCTGAACCTGTTCCGAACTATCATTTCAGTTCGGTTCAACAGATGTTATAGACCAGCGTTTGTCAACAAGAGCGAAGCGAAATAGTGAGAGTGTTTGGTATGTTAATATAATGCGACTCAAAGCAGCTCTGAACTCCTTTATCAAGCGCTGCCGAGCGACTAAAATTTGTCTTGCTCTCATGACCCTCAAAGAGCATTTGATGACATTGATAAAAAGCCGTCTTAATCAAACACTTTAAAGAATTGACTCATCAATGTAAACCGCTTAAAGGAATAGTGCTGTCTTATCAGTGCCATCGACACACGTTCCAGAACGGTGATTTTGCAATATTAAAATTTCTTTTGTCTGATCAATAAAGAAGAATATAGAAACAATAACTCAAAATCAAGCTACTTTAAAAATTTAAATTGAAAATATAGGAAATCTTACGTTCAAATAAACAAAAATAAAGAAATTTTGAATATGTTTTATTTATTTTAATTAAATAAATTGCTTCTATATTTTAATTGAATAAAACTTCGGCCGATCCAAGGTTCAAACCAAAATATTAGCACAAAAACCTTGAACCTAAACAATTGGTATATTTTGTATTGAACATTCGGAAAAAAATTTTTGGGGAAACTATTTAAGAAAATTGTACAAATTAGTAAGCGACTTTAACGGCTTTTGCTATCAGTTGACCGATAATGGTCCCTGAAAAAGCTTTAATGCCGCTCACTCATCATGCCTTGTCAACACGGTTTTATAAAATGCCGGACTACTACGATGAATCTCCTCGAGTTCACTAACACAATAAATCGAGACTTTCTTAATCAATTACAGACTGACGTCATCTTCACCGACTTCAGTTGTCCCTAACTTTATTAATGTGGATATCCTCTTATCTTTCGAACCGAACACAAAAAGTCATTTTTAATGATTTCTCTTCCGAGACAGTAGTTAAGTCAGCTCAGGTCCCAATGTGATGCTAAGTGGGTGCTGAAATTAATTTTTAACAGTAAAATCTACAAGTTTCTAAATTTTGATTCGATAAGACAAAAAAAATTTAGCAGCCTACTTGTGTCTACAAACTTACAACTTATATGAAAGAAAAAAAAACTTTGGTTTGTATCAACAAAATTTACGTTGACGATAGCAACTTAGCTTAGCTTTATGGCAAATATATATCGAGTTTTTATTTAAAGATCATTAATTGGTCACAAACGGTTTGTTTTAACTTATTTTTACCAATTATCGAATTAAAACACCTGTTTTCTAACATTTAGCGAATGATCGTAAAATTCTTTCTTAGTTTTTTGCTCGCTGGGTAATTGTATAACATTTTCGAAACTATTTTCAAATTTATTTGCTCGAAAAATGCCTTAGAATACATATGTATTTAGAAAGATGCTTAATATATTGTTTATATTTTTTCCATTTCTGCTTAAAATTGTTTGGCTCGATATCTAGGAAAACGAGATCGTAAGTTGAAGTCCCGTTACTCAGGGGAACATTAACAGAGCATTTACATCAGTCTTAGTCACAAAGAGAGAGGCAAAAAAGTGAGAGTGTATTGGTGTGCAAATATAATGCGACGCAAAGCGGCTCGAACCTACCTTGTTGAAGGCTAGGCGAGCACTGATTGGCTTTGCTTGATTTTTACTCTCTTTGCGAAGGGCTCGGCAAGTGTTCGGTTCGTGTCTGTGTGAATTTGCCGAATGTGTTCGGCCGTCTGCGTCTTGGACGACAACGTCTGATTTACATAGTTAGCAGACTGAGCGCATGCTAATTCCAAAAATGCTCAAGTTAAATACACATAATTCTGTTTTTACACGTTCCAGGAAAAACTGTATAAAAAAGACATGAAGTACATATAAAAATGGGGATTGGTTCCGTATTATTCAACACTTAAAAAAATTAAAATATAAGATTCATTAATGCATTACTGCACAGTTAATTATATAAAAATCGAAAGACAATTCAATTTTTAAAGTAAAAGAAACATAAATATATAATTAATGCAATTCAGGAAGTAAAAACTCGTATAACAAAAAAATTAAATATATATTTAAAAAAATAAAAATTTAATTTTCACGTCAAGGTGCTGAAAAAAACACATCTCTAATCTAACCATCATTATCTGATATGATATGCGATATCTTACGTAAATTGGTCCTGGGCGAATAGAAAAGTCATTGTCATTGGCTGCTCATAGCATAGACTATTAGAGTTTAATTCAAATTTTGATAAACAAAAAAGTGGCTTCGAAAGTGGAACCGTGAATTCGGTAGGAGTAATAAACCTAATTTTGCGGCAATTAATTTATTTAAAGAAAGGATTTCTATCAAAATCATCAGCAAGAAATCCAATTAGTTTTAAGTATTTATTTAAATGTATATTTCTTTTGTTAATCATTTTGTTAATTTATTAATATTTATTAAGTATACGTCCCAGGGTACCTTGGTTAGTTTGGTCAAAATATTATATTTCACATGCAGAAAGGGTCAACAGTAGCAAAATATATATAATATATATGAAAATGATTGCTTAAGCGGTCTATAAGAGGGTGAGATGAGGTCGAATGCACCATAACTAGAATCAGAGGGATCAATGACACCCAAGAAAATGCAGATAGTGGAGATCTTGATGTAAATAAGCCGACTAGTAACGCCATCAAAGGTCAAACTCGACCCTGAGTAAGCCGAAAGCTAGCTGGCGACCGATGGTTGGACTCATAGAAAAAGTAGTCTTAACATTACAGTTGTTATCCATTTTTAGATAGCTCCTTGTATAATTCATGATAAAGAGTCATTCAATCCTTCGGATCACGTTGAAACTGTTATTAATTTCGTCCCAATTTATTAGCAAGTTGAAGACCTTCTAGAATTAATTTTGCAGTTAGTTGGACCAGTTTATCACCATCACTGCTTTCTGTTGAATCAACAGCCTCTAAAGCAACTTCTCTTCTATGCTATTTCGCCTTCACTTAGAACTTTATCAGCTAATAGTTCGTCAACATCATCAAATGCAAAGTCACCAAAGCCCTCTCCGCCAACTGCGCGTGCCAAAGTGATTATAGACTCTATAATATAGAGTAACACTCGATCGTATGTTCAGATACATCATTTATATTCCCTTACTACATTTTTAAAAGATTTTAATAATTATTTGCAAGTAAAAATATTTTTTTTTTAAATTTCAACCAAATAGATTTTATTCAATCGTGCTATTTCAAATGAAATCGTGTAAAAGCAGAATCAAATGGTTTATTTATACCGTGTTCTATTAAAACCGTATAAAAACAGACCGTCTAAAAACAGATTTATGTGTATTTCATATCTGCCCTATTGCTTTCTGCCTGTTACATTAATTTGCACGAACTGATTATACCCTTTTTACTCTACGAGTAATATTCCCTATTAAAAATGGAAACTTTGCAAAATTCTTGTTCTTCCAACGCAACAAACAGTAAAGTTCATTTAAAGGATTATACAATATTGATGTGTCATTCCATTCGTTGTTTGATCTATTAATAGTTTTTTTTTTTAAATTACCCGCCCATCGCTAAGCCCACGACCAACACTAAGTCGATAACGATACCGATATCATGGAGGAGTTAACAAAGAGAGAGAGTAATGTTAAGCTGTTATTGTCATGTAAATACTTTTCTATACGAAAAGACAGTGGTTAGATAGAGACGGACATACTCATCAGCGAACAGCTGACTAAATTGCTTGTCTATGTTAACTTCTCAATGAAAACAATTACAGCAAAGGAAAAAAACTGGTGAAATATATAAAAATCGCACGTCAGAGTAGGTGTAACGAAAAACGTAACTAATTTGATATTTATTTAAAATTCGACTCTCTGTCCACAGTTCACGTTTACTCCTCCGTTTGAGAATTAACAACTAATCAGAAAATAGAAACAGCAAAAATGGCAGAGACAGCGCAGGGCTTGAATGAACGTTTCCAAAGATTTGTCGATGGACTTGGTGACCGATAGTGAGTATGCAAATGGAATGTTCGAGGTGCACTTGCACTGGCGGGTTCATTTTGGATATTGGACTGACCGACTGACGTGTTGTTTTGGCTTTGGGCCACATCAACAGTTGGTCGCGTGCAGCCAGCAGAGAAAATCAATAGTCCTTGAACTAACACGCCGCCTTCTCCCCTTCCTCGTCTAGTGAGCCATATGTACGCGAGCATTTGTCTAAAGTTTACATGGTCCTGGGCAGCACATCTGCCGCAACGGCCATGGGTGCAGTATTCCAAATGCGCGGATATCTTGATCTGGGCATATTAGCTGCAATCGCCACTTTGGTCCTAGTGCTGGGTCTGCACTTCTATAAGGATGATGGCAAAAACTATTACACACGCCTCAGCATGTTGTATGCCTTTGGATTTTGCTCGGGCCAAACATTGGGTCCACTTTTGGGCTACATATGCAGCATTAATCCGGCCATTATACTCACCGCACTTACTGGGACATTTGTGACCTTCATATCGCTGTCGTTGGCTGCACTGCTGGCGGAGCAGGGCAAGTATTTGTTTTTGGGTGGCATGCTGGTGAGCGTGATCAACACCATGGCCCTGTTGAGCCTCTTCAATATGATATTCAAGTCATACTTTGTACAAGTGGTGAGTGATAAATTTGTATTTCGAATGATTTGGGTAATTAAATGTTGTTGTTTTTTTCTATTCAAAAGACTCAACTCTATGTGGGCGTCTTTGTGATGGCTGCCTTTATCGTCTACGATACCCAAAATATTGTGGAGAAGTGCCGCAATGGTAATCGGGATGTGGTACAGCATGCCCTGGATTTGTTCTTTGACGTTTTAAGCATGTTCCGCCGTTTGCTGATTATCCTTACCCAAAAGGTAAGTTTGCTGAATTCTCTTTCAAACTTTTATATTATAGTCTAGTTGTGCCGCCTGTTCTACAGCTCAAGAACTTTATGGTTTAAGCCAATTCAAACCAACTCGAGTCAATTTCCCCCCCTTTTAAAATTCTAACAGTCGCCTTGAACACTTTGCAAAAGTTTTGATAAAAATATGCAAATTTGAAGAATAAATTCGAAAGAAATATCGAACGGTATATAACAAATTTGTATGCCTTAATAAGCCTAGGCAATAAATATACTTTCACAACAGATAGCTAGAAATGTTCTTTAAAAAATGGCGAATACAAAAAATTGTATATTTATTTCCTTTCCAAATTTGACTCAAAATATTTTGCAAAGTTTTCTAGCTTCTTGTGAAATTATATTTATCCTTATCATTTATCATATATCTTTAATTTCCCCCTTAACTATTTTACAGGAGGAGCGAAAACAGGCTGAACGTCGCAAGAGGAACTAAGTACACCAAAATTTGCCAGAGAAGCAGCTGCAACATCATCCCGCAATATTACAACATATATATTATATATATCAAATAGTTATGTTTTGCAAACTTCTTTCTCAAATTTTAAAATAGAGCCGTGTATATTTTTGGCTTTAAATGTTTAACCCACAAATTCCCACAAAAAAAAAAAAATCAACCCCGGAAAATAAAAAAAAATAACGTCAATTCATCCAACCAGAACCTACAAAATAGATCAAGTTGAGTTGATTGTATCGATTTGGTTATTGCTTAGCCATTTAATTAGGCTAAGTGCAGTCCAGAAGGTTATGTTTTGGTGATGTTCCGTTTACTCAGTTGGCCAGTTGAAGTTGTAGAGGTCAACACGCAACCCACATGCAGTCGTCTAGTGAACCCACCATGCAAATGGTACAACCTTTGCTGCAGCAGTTCCAGCAGCTATTCTTTATATCCAAATTGGTGGGTATATTACCGCAAGATTTGGATAAGTTTCGTACAAAAAATGTGATGGAAAAGTCGCGCAATGGCATGCTTTATATGCTATTTACTTTGATAGTCTATGTACTGCTTTATAATCTATTGATTTACTCGTTTGGCGAAGAAGATCGTACGCTGAAGGCCTCGCAAAGTGAGTAGAAATATAAAAATAAAATTTGGATTTACCCCCCCACCCCGATATCTAGCTAGATAAGACTTCATACTGCGTCATAAAATTCAATAGAATTTAAATTTGTACTAATCAGGCAAGCAAACTACGGATGGTAAGCACTTAGAACTTCAAGTTCCGTGGCTAAAATGAAGCGTTTTTAATATATGAACAATTATAGTATAGGAGTAGCCATCGAGCTCTGCAAAGGGCTTCGAATCGGTCGTGGCGCATCACACACCCATCTTCATTATCATTATATTCCCTGTGTATTAAAAATAATCTACAAAAGATAATAAAGCGTCCATATCTACAATCGTTAAGTGCATTTTGTGGTTCTATGATTAGTCAAGATTATATATATATTATTTTATACCCGTTACTCGTAGAGTAAAAAGGGTATACTAAGTTCGTGCAAATGTATGTAACAGGCAGAAGGAAGCATCTCCCACCCCATAAAGTATATATATTCTTGATCAGCATCAATAGCGGAGTCGATATAGACATGTCCGTCTGTCAGTCTGTCTGTCTGTCCGTCTGTCCGTCCGTCTGTATGAACACCTAGATCTCAGGAACTATAAGAGCTAGAGCTACCATTTTTTCAGTGTGGACTTGTATCTTCTGCACGCAGATCAAGTTTGTTTTCAATTTTTGCCACGCCCCCTCCCGCCCCCGCAATATGAAAAAACCTCAAATCTCCCACAATTTTGAAAATAGATTGTTCAAACCTTCTAGACATATATTTTAATCATCATTACCTATCGATCCGCCATTCATCATTTTTCGATCAGATGAACGATAGAAGAGTTGCCACCCACGCAATTTGAAAAATACCTCATATCTCCCACAATTTGGGCAACCTTACCCTGAGTAACGGGTATATCGAAGTCGAGCAGGGCCGACTTCAACTTACGCTCTCGTTTTTATATACAGCCCTGCTTCAATTTTCACCTTACTTTTGCAATTTGGCCACATGACGCATTAACTTCAAGATCGAATTTTATAAGTTAATATTTTATATAATAATATTGATGTGACCAGAGATTAAACCAGTAACGATCAGTAACTGTTTTGGCCGATCGATGAATTTCGCTTTCAGTTATATTTTAGGCTGCGAACATTTTAAAATTAGAAAGTTGTTCAGGTTCACGTACTGGCTTCAGTGGTCGCTGAACCTTAGTTCTGCGCATAAATATTTTTTAAATAAAATTTCCCAGTATAAAAAAAATTAAACAGAAAAAAAGTAGTCATTAGTATCCTGCTACCATAGAATTGGTCGCCTTTTCTAATAGGAAATGCAGTTTGCTTCAAATTCGGTCAATCACTAAATTAATCCGATTCGGAATTGCGTTTGGTTTACCTTTTTAAAAAACAGCGGATTTCAAAACATGCTTGTATATTTACTTTCTACAAAGCGCCAACTCTTAAAAGCTTCAATTTGGGATCTGACAACTCTAAAGTAAACCACATTACTAAATGTGGGATAGGATAACTTTATTGAAATGGCCTTGGTCCCTCCAATTTCAGAGGATCTGACTACTGTTTTGGGGGAGTCTGCTTTTTCGCTTTTAACCATAAAATATTGTGTGGCAATATTTTTTTTCAAACTTGGCACTCTAGGATAACTTTCTGTTCCCAAACTAGATAAAAGATGAGGTGTTGTCTGCGCTTCGTGCATCGACCTACAATAGATACTCCCCGTCACAGTTTGTACTTCAAATGGAATCAACCACATATGTTTGCTGGCTAATATGATGATCGATAAGAATCAGGGTTTAAAAAAACTGTCATTTTAAAATTTAATATGTTTCTGACAGTGCTGTGCTTTCACAAAATCATAGTTCACATGGAAAGCATCAGCATAAACTCAAAAATTCGAAGCTGTGCTAATGCTATGCTGTGAGAATTTCGAAAGCATAGCGATAGCACACTTGAAATGCTATATATTTCTTACTGTGCTGTGCTTTGAAAATTTGACAGCACAGCATATTATAGCAAAAATGTATAATAATTTGTTTTTTTCTTTATATTCAATTAAAATGAATTTTAAGAAAATTAAGAAACATATATATAAAAATAAACTTGATCTTCTGCAGTTACAATTTGTCATTAGCTCTTACCATCTCTGAGATTTCTGCGTTGATACGGACAGACAAACGGACTTGGCTATGTCGACACGGCTCTTGATGCTGTTGGCGACAGTTGTGAAGTATGTAGCCATAAAAAAGGATACTCAAAAACTTTTTGGTTCGGATTCGGCGATAAACTGTATATCCCATTCTCCTGAACGAAAATTAAAAGAAGAGATCGCGAGAAGGTCGGCTTGGCCTTTTGGGGCTGTAAAGCCACTTAGCTACTTATTTATATACCCGTACCCATAAAGTGGAATCATTAATGTGCTTTGGCATTCTAAAGGTGGGTGACTTAAAACGCATTAACTTAGCCCTAATATCTTTTTATTCTGAAACGCACAATCAGATCGGTTGAAAAACAAGAGAGTTTTGGGGAAAAATAATTTTTAGCCATCCAACAGGCAGTGGGAGGAAGGGCGACTGCGACGTCGTTTCAGCGAAGTCGCTAGCGTCATCTTGTTGTACGTATATTTATGTGTGTGTATAAAATAAAATCAAGGATACAGGGTATTTCGTATTCGGAGCACTTGACTACTGTGCCCTTACGTGTTTAACTTTAAGATGGCACGTATCTAATGAGGGGCTCAACCTCTACCCAACTTCAAAATATCTAGGCATACTAATCGTAAAATCGGTAAGGCTTTAGACAAGGGGTGCCCAATTAAAGTAAGCCTGCGAGTAAGCACCAATATATTTAAAGAATCTCTTCTTTTTTTTGCTTAGCTGCTAGTTTTTTTTCAAACGAAATCATGCGATCACAACAACAAGGTCCCATATGGGTCAAATATTTGACTCGCACACACCATCATACTTGTGGTTGTATTCGTGCAGCCGCTGCCAAAGGAGTGAGGGAGAAGAAAACAAAACTTGGTAGATGTTGTTGTTTTATTGCTCTGGCCTATGCTGCGAGCAGTGTGTGTGTTTTCGTATACTCTCGAACATAGCGGAGAGTGATGTAACAACAAATGAGTGCGCAGAATATAGGGCATGGGCACCCCTGGTATAGGGCATGGGCCCCCCTGCTTTAGACTCAAGTAGGCTGCTAAATGGTTTTTTGTCTGCTCAAATAAAAATTGAGAAAATCCTTGTATCCTATTATACATTTTTGGTATAATATGCTGTGCTGTCAAATTTTCAAAGCACAGCACAGTAAGAAATATATAGCATTTCAAGTGTGCTATCGCTATGCTTTCGAAATTCTCACAGCATAGCATTAGCACAGCTTCGAATTTTTGATTTTATGCTGATGCTTTCCATGTGAACTACGTTATTATTCAAAGCACAGCACATGAAAAAGCATTTTTTCGGTGCTATTGCTATTTTGCTGACAGCTTTTTAAACCCTGATAAGAATTATATATTTATTTTTAAATGTATTTGGGGTTTAAGTATAGTTTTTCCAACTATTGACCACTATAATAACTACACTTTTCCTTAAAGTGCCGAAGATTCCATGCTTCTATGGGGCTTCCTTTGTTTTCACTCAAATATGTCAAATCTTGAATTATTACTGGGCGTAACCAATTTTCTTTAATCCTGGCAGAATTTACAAATCTGTAAATAAAATTTTAGTTTATTCATGCTAGGTTGGATTTTCAAATATTATGTACTAACCTTTCTGGCATTTTGTCTTCAAATTGATCACGCAACATAGGTTTTCCCAAAAAGGGACATATGACATTTGAGTTATAGTCAAACGATGAATAAAACTCAAAAAATGCTTTTAGCATCATACGAATTTCTCGTTCATTAACTTCCATGATGTTCTGTCCAAATTTGTTTAATTGAAATCGATGAAAATTTGTAATCCAAGCTGCGTTAAAGGAAAATATTTGTTTTTGTTTAAATACCATTCTATGCATAGATGCCAGCTTTCTTTCTTTAGCCTCATAAAACGCCACAGGCGAATACAATACTTTTTGTACTGTATTGTCTTTGATAATATTAAGATTACTTACGTCCAGCATTGGGTTTTAGATTCTTTTGAAGCTGAGCAACGCTAGGAAGTTTATTTCTCACTTGCAAGAAGAATATAACTAGTAATATTAATATATGATTACGAAACATAAATTTGAGACAATTTCCTTGAATCCAACGTTTCAAATAAATGACCATATAGCGTGCTGTATCGGACAGAAAAAAAACATATATCAATTTTTTATAAAAAATTTAAGCGGTACTTGCATTTTCACTTTCTCAAAACCGCTTTGCGAATATGAAAAATGGGTTAATCCGTCGATGTACTTACCTATGGGTTGTAGCTGAAACATGTACTTGACCAGCTGATTCTGGCTATAAGACATTTCGTTGATGGAACTAATATCACACTTCATGCCCGTTTCTACATGCTGAACAATAACAATGGGACATCTTTTTCCACATTTATCCAGATACTTCCATTCCTTTGTTGAATTTTTTATAGCATTTGCTATAAGTGTCTGTTGCTTTAAAATTTCCCCAGTTGGTTCTAAGCTATACTCGGCAAATTCAGCGTTGACTTGAAAAACGATTAGAATGAAACAAAAATAATTAGTTGAATTCAGGGAATAATACCGAAACCGTTATTCGGAATAAACCGTTTTCGGCCGTTTCGGAATCGATATTACAATTTTTTGAGAACCGAAAACCGTTAACCTTTATAATAGGAACCGAAACAACCGGAACCATCCCGAAACGCTAATACCGGTACTGATTCAGTTTTGTATTATTTATCTTACTGATTTATGATTATTCCAAATATATATTTCAACTGGTAAAATAGCAATATAAACACTTGGTAAAAAGTCGAACATTCTAGTAATTCGCCTTTAAAGGAAAAACAGAATTAAATAATTTTTTTAAGACAAAAATTTTCTAAAAGCGCTCAAACTTTTCTTTATAAATAATTCAATGATAAAGATTCTAACTCTAAGTCTAAATACCTCCCTTAATTATAGAAATGTTAGAGAAGTATTGATATCAATTTTAGAAATATATCCAAATTGTGAAAGATATCAATTTTTGGCTTGGATACAGAAGATTTTAGGTCCGATTACTTCAAATATTAATTCAGAAATATTTTCTGATTTTTAGAAAGATTTTATAAATGCTAAAACAGATTAACTTACAATTTGCTCTGTTATTTGTAAGTTTTTGAAGATAAGTAATCGGCCCTAAGGCTAGTTTGTTTTAGCAGAAGAATGGATAATTCTTAAATTCCAGTTAGTTTTTTTCCGAGCGTAGGAATACCTCTGGAAGCGCGGACATAAGCGTTTAGCGAAATTGTTCGTCCAAAAATAAAAAGGCTAGAAATTTGTATATTTCAAAAGACCTTTAACCGAAATTCTCATCACCGGTGTATATTTCAAAAGACCTTTAACCGAAATTCTCATCACCGGTGCCGGAACCCATATTCGTTTCGGGATTGGTTTAATTTGTAATTCGAAGTTATTGAATCACGATTTCTTCCATCCTGTTAATTTTTAAACTTTCCCTTTTTGTACCGAATTTTCTGGAAATTCCGTGGATCTCGATACTCAATCAAACGAAATGTTGTGTACATTTTCACGGTACGTCTTTCATCTACTACATACTCGATGCTCAATTGTTGTGGTAGATGGAAGATGCAAAGTCTTAAAGCATTTTTTTAAAGAACCTTTAGGAATCGTCGGGAATGAAATTCGATACCGCTCATTCCAACTTTTTAGAAATATATCTCAGTGTCTAGGCAAATCTAATGCCGCAGGGTACTGTCTCCTTTCAATCTATTTCAAAAGTAACGAGAAAGCAAAGCAAACTTCGACTGTGCCGAAGTTTTAATACACATGAAAAACTTTACTCCAACTGATTTAACTGGAAAAATATATATAGGATATAGATATCAGATATTTAAAATTTTTAAATCATTGATAATAAAAATTTGATACCATAAAAAAAAACTTTTCTTAGTAAAACACATTTTCCGACCGATCGTTCCTATGGCAGCTATATGCTATAGTCATCCGATTTTGATAATTTTTTTTTCGAAATTATGTGAAAGCATATAAAACTAATATATACCAAGATTGGGGACGCTACGATAAAAAACAAAAAAGTTTTTCTCACTAGAAGTAGTTTTTTGACCGTCCGTTTATATGGCAGCTATATGCTATAGTCATCCGATTTTGATAAATTTTTTCAGAATTGTGTGGAAACATATAAAACAAATATATACTACGATTGGAGACGCTACGATGGAAATCAAAAAAGTTTTTCTCACAAAGACTTATTTTTCGACCGATCGTTCCTATGGCAGCTATATGCTATAGTGATCCGATTTTGATACATTTTTCCAGAATTATGTGAAAGCATATAAAACTAACATGTACCAGGATTAGTGACGCTACGATGGAAAACAAAAAAGTTTTTCTAACTAGAACTTGTTCTTAGACCGATCGTTCCTATGGCAGCTATATGATATAGTTATCCGATCCGGCCGGTTCCGACATATTAGTTGCGTGCAGTAAAAAGAAGACTCTGTGCAAAATTTCAGCTCGATAGCTTTAAAACTGAGAGACTAGTTCGCGTAGAAACAGACAGACGGACGGACGGACAAGCGGAAATGAATTCAGCTCGTCGTCCTGATCAAGAATATATATAGTTTATGGGGTCGGAAATGAATATTTCTATGCGTTACAAACTTCTGGGCAAAATTAATATACACTTTTCAAGTGTATAAAAAGGCTCACCCAACCACGTGTATCCATGGGTCAATTGCCACCACCCAAACCACAGCTTACCAAATTTAACGTAAAAATCTAGATCCGATTCTGGGCTACCAATTCCCATAAGACGCGAACCAAATGGATAAACCTTAATTGGTTCATTTGGGATGGCCAATTTTAAGGTCTCCTCCAGAAGCTTTTTAATCAGATCATTTGACAACATAGTTTCATCGGCTATTTTCACTTCCTTCCGGAGAGTTGGCCAAAATTGTTGTGATCCTTTTGTATGAGATACAAATATGAATGTATATTAATAGGTAATTTATCTTCAATCTCAGTACTTACCCAAATTCATTTTATTGTGTGACTCCCAAAACAGAAATTAGTTACAGTGGGACCAAATTAATTTGTGACACAATTGCCTAACGCTTGGCTAGAGATGTGACAAATACTTCAAGCTTGTATATTAGAGGGATTCCTGAATTTTATATATATATAACCGACCCTTTTTACGTTTTGACGGGAATTTGATTTCGTGAACAGCTGGCAACCTGACCAAACAGCTGATTGACAATTGGTGCAGGAAGTGTAAAAACTATTTTTCTAAGCCCCATAAAAATAGTTTGCTATCAGAATTCACTAATGAAGTTTTAGAATGTCTACTACTTTATGTGAGCTCAGTCAGTATAGCCAGTCGAGTACGGCAAGAGTGAGAATAAAGTAGGTACAAAAAGAAGGTAAAAGTATGTACACCTAATTTTGTTTTAACACGGTCTTTTTTTACACGGTTTTGATTTAACACGGTCTACAAAATTTTATATTAGTAATACTTTTACTTTAAACGAGAAGGCAAAGCTAACTTCGACTGTGCCGAAGTTTTAATACACTTGAAAAACTTTACTCCAACTGATTTAACTGGAAAAATATATATAGGATATAGATATCAAATATTTAAAATTTTTAAATCATTGATAATAAAAATTTGATACCATAAAAAAACGTTTCTTAGTAAAACACATTTTCCGACCGATCGTTCCTATGGCAGCTATATGCTATAGTCATTCGATTTTGATCATTTTTTTAAAAATTATGTGAAAGCATATAAAACTAATATATACCACGATTGGGGACGCTACGATAAAAAACAAAAAAGGTTTTCTCACTAGAACTAGTTTTTTGACCGACCGTTTATATGGCAGCTATATGCTATAGTCATCCGATTTTGATCAATTTTTCAGAATTGTGTGGAAACATGTAAAAAAAATATGTACTACGATTGGAGACGCTTCGATGGAAATCAAAAAAGTTTTTCTCACAACGACTTATTTTTCGACCGATCGTTCCTATGGCAGCTATATGCTATAGTGATCCGATTTTGATACATTTTTCCAGAATTATGTGGAAACATATAAAACTAACATATACCAAGATTAGTGACGCTACGATGGAAAACAAAAAAGTTTTTCTAACTAGAACTAGTTCTTAGACCGATCGTTCCTATGGCAGCTATATGATATAGTCATCCGATCCGGCCGGTTCCGACATATTAGTTGCGTGCAGTAAAAAGAAGACTCTGTGCAAAATTTCAGCTCGATAGCTTTAAAACTGAGAGACTAGTTCGTAGAAACATACTGTGTTTATGCTTACAAAAAAGCAAGATATCAAATCATGATTTTTCCAAAAAATGCAAGCATAAACACCTAATCATGACTTTTTGCCACACACGAATTTTGACTATGATTTTTGAGAAAAATTACGCTTTTTTATACAAAACAGTCTGGCAACTCATCACACAAAAAGAGCTGTTCTGTTCATAAGATTAAGCACTAATTTTGATGTCCGTCTTTGCTGTTGAAAAAATAACAATGTCGTTGTTTTTCTGTCCATTTTAATTTCTATCGCTTGTTTATTTATTTTTCACAACATGAATCACCTGACAGCGCGAGAGTGATGCCACCTTATTTTAAATTTTGAGTAAGTGGCATCCCACTCTACAAAAAGCGTGATTTTCGTTATGCAGCATAAACAGCACTATTTTAAAAACCATGATTTTAAAAAATCCTGATATTGCTAGCATAAACGTAGTAACAGACAGACGGACGGACGGACAAGCGGAAATGAACTCAGCTCGTCGTCCTGATCAAGAATATATATAGTTTATGGGGTCGGAAATGAATACTTATATGCGTTACAAACTTCTGGGCAAAATTAATATACACTTTTCAAGTGTAAAAAAATGAATTCTCATTTGTTTCCATGTAAAATACTGTGCATCAATGCATTATTGAATCTTGTATTTTAATTTGTTTTTGATGGTAAAGGATTTGGAACCAATCCCATTTTCTTCAATGTACCACTCAATGTCTTTTTTTACGCGGTTTCTTCTAGAACCTATCTACCGGGTAAAAACATAATTAGGTGTATATTCAACTAATAAATGTGAATTTGTAAAAGGGCCAATTTGAAGAAAATTATACCCCGAGCTCGGAGAAAGCGGCAAGGTTGGGCTGACACCCGCATAGCGGCAGTGTATTCGTAGTGTATTCGTCCCAGAGGTACTCTAGTTAGGAAATATCAAAAAAATTATGTATTATGAAGGGTCCCTAAAAATTGTGTTGATATTAATCTTTCACAAAATTAAGAAAAATTTGATACCCTTATAAGAGATTTTTTAAGTAAATTTAAAATTGGGAATCGTTTACCACAAATTGGTACGGAACGCGCTTTACACCACGGAAAATGTCGAACTCCATATAACCGTAGGTTTTGAAGTTCATAGCTTAAATAATTTTTAGGTATAGCTTCGGACCAAAATTAAACCGGTTACAAATCTTCACAGCAAATCTTAAGTAGGTTTGAACTGGTTCGGAACCAAATCGAAACTGGGAAATATCTGACTCCATATAACCGGTATACCTAATTTCTGATGTTTGGCTCTGAACAACTTTTTCAATATTAACTTAAGCTGATTCGAAACCGGGCTTAAACCACGCACACCGAATTTTAAAAAAGCAACTCAAATAATTAGGCTCAAAACCACTATTGAACCGGATTAATTGGGTTCGGAACCAGTCTTGAACCTGTAAAATTTCCTACTCCAATTTATTAACTTACACACCAATAATCAACATCACAAATTCAATCATTTCTGAGATAAGGCTCCATCTCCGGTCTTGAACAAGTGAAATGCTATATATATCCCATTTATACAAGTTCATGGGTTCAATAATTTCTCAGATTGGATCTATGAACCGGTTCAGCAGGACCAGATACGGTCTTGAAATATTCAAATGTCTATCTCTATATATTTTACATACACATCAAATTTCATGTTCGTAGAAATAATTTTCTGAGCGAAGACTGAACCACTTTTGAACCGGTTCAGCTGGTTCGAATCCGGTATCTGCTCCGTATAATAAACCCACACACAGAATATCAAGTGCTGAGATAAGTTTTTGAACCACCTTTGAACCGGTTCAGCGGGTTTGGAAAAAGTTTTTAATTTTAGAAAAATACTCTTAACTTGAAATTTGCCAATAGAAATTTATGTAACGTAACGCCAAATAACGTCACGACAGATAAGAAAGCAAATAAAAAAGGAACGAGCAAAGATTTTAAATTTTAGTATATATAGGAAAATAAACTTATATTATTTCCAACACTAAAAAAGGTTTATACAAAAAGTCTTGCTCAATTCACAGAGTATTGTAATTTTATAATACAAGTTAAGACCCACTTCCGTTTTCTGTAACGTCCCGCTAGTGCATATTTTTGCATATATTTTAAAATTCTTAGGGTCGGTTGTTGTCAGGTTTTTTATACTCTGTACCGAAGGTACACAGAGTATATTGGGTTTGTGCAAATGTATGTAACAGCCAGAAGGAAGCATCTCCGACCCTATAAAGTATATATATTCTTGATCAGCATCAACAGCCGAGTCGATATAGCCATGTCCGTCTGTCCGTCTGTCTGTCTGTCCGTCTGTCTGTCCGTATGAACGAAGAGATCTCAGAGATGGTAAGAGATAGAGGTTTGAGGTGTATGAAACATATATTTCTTACACTTGCAGGCAGATCAAGTTTAGTTTTGATTTTTGCCACGCCCCCTGCCTCCCCCGCAAATTGAAAAAAACTTAATATCTTTCACAATTTTGGAGATAGGTTGTTCGAACCTTCTAGACATATATTCTACACATCATTTCTTATCAAGCCCCAATACATCGTTTTCCGATCAGATGAACAATAGTGGCGCTATATGTAAAAGAAATTTTAATGCAACGACAACAACAACACCGCAGCCAATGGTAGAACTTACGAGAAAGAGAGAGCGAGAGGGCAACAGCTTACTAGTAATTTCCCAATTGGAATTGGCATTAGCTAACTGGACTGCGCCGCTTTCAGTTTCCCCCATCCTTTCTTTCCAATAGATATTTGTGTAAGGAGGCAAAGACCAATTATGAGAGGAGCGATGCAATTGAGATGGCCAGAAATCACGCGTGATTCCCGCGTGACTAATATAGATACGTTTATGTTAATAGGAAATTATATTTAAATTTTATAATTTTACGAGTTATGTACTAGGGTAATTCTACTCATCATTACATATCAAGCCCCTATACATCGTTTTTCAACCAGATGAACGATAGTCGAAAGAGTTGCCACCCCCAGATTTTGAAAAACCCTCACACTTTAAAGTTATCAGTTACATACAAACAGGTACAGAGTATATTACAGTCGGGCTTGACCGACTTTCTTACTTGTTTTTCTTAATATAATGCTACTAAAAAACACACTCAAATATAAAAAAAAATGTTTGTGTTTGGGTTGATAACAGGGTTGCAAGCCGGTTTTGAAACCAACCGGTTGTAACCCGGAATTCCGACTTTCTTTTACTGTGAACAGAACCTCTTGTAAAAAGCTTGAGGTTCAATTAACAATTATACTCAAAAAAAATTTGAGGTATGACCGTGATTATATTAAGATTGTTTTGTTTTTAAAATTTTAACGTTATTTTGGTCTTTTTTAATTGCATAAAGTATTAATCAATTGTAAATTAAATAACAAAAGAGTAAGAGTAAATAAGAATCAAAGTTAAGTATCCGGAAAGTTTAAGTAAATTTATAATCCCGAAACGAACTTGAAATGAGAATTTTGTTCTTGGAAATTCCGAACTTTGTTAGCTTTTGAGATCGTTTGTACTTGAATTTCCCCTGTGTAAGTACGGAATTCTTGATTTTTATTCAGTGTGTCAAACCGAAACCTGAATCGGAACCGTATACCGAAAAGAACCGATTAAAACTCAGAACCAGAACCGTAACCGGAACCGTTATTAATTATTTTTTGGGAACCGGTATTTCGGAACCTTTATTTTTGAACTGAAACATTGTACCGGTACAGTTTCGGTTCAGAACCTTTTACCGAAACATTAGTTTTGGTACGTACCAGAACTGGAACCGAAATTCGAATCGGTTTGATTCCCTGTTTTTATTCTGAGTGTTTTAGTTAAGCGGCCATTTTACTGTTAAATGAAGTAGTATAGACCAACAATTGCTCGAAGAAATAATACTTATAAATTTAAATTGAAAATAATTGATTTCGTATATGCAAGTTAATAAAATCATAAATTCTGTAAATGGGTGATCCCATGAAAAATTTACCACTCGGATTTTTTTGGTTTGAAATAATTTTTTTTGCAATCTTTGTTGAAAAGTAGGGGGTACGTATTTTCAGGGTTTTCCCGAAGCATGACTAATTAACGTTCAAATAATTTTTGAAAATTGAAGATTTTAAAAAATTAAATTATTTATTTATACAGAAAACCATTGACAAAAAAATATAGAAAAAAATCTGTAAAATTGTATCCAATCCCAAACTTCTTAGTTACTAACACTTAAAAATTAAGTCAATTTTTGTTGTCTACCAAATTTTTTCTTGTGTCCAAGAATTTACTGTATAAAGCTGTAAATGAGCACCTCAATAGTTTTGGAGTTATACAATTTTTTCTCATTTATTTAAATTATTTGGAGTGAGATTTTTCGAAAACTGCGATTTTCAAAAGGAAAACTATTCATTCAAATCCTCTAAAAAGAATCGATACTTTTTAAATAACAAAAATAAATCCCTTCCTTCTTCTAGGCACCTTAACCTTTGTGATTGGATTATTTTTGACCTACATTGGCCTAATTATGATGGTCACGGATCAATTGACAGCTGTGCGTAATCAGGGTCAGATTGGTGAGCTCTATGAACGTATTCGCCTGGTGGATGAACGTCTTTATAAGGAGCAATGTGTGGTGGATAATAGTCACATATCGGGACGCATTAGAATAATGCTGATAATGACATTCCTCTTTGAGATCTCCATCCTGTTGGCCACATATATTAGGCTAGTGGATTACACCCAGTGGATATCATTGATTTGGATAATATCGGCTGTACCCACATTTGTGAATACGCTGGACAAAATTTGGTTTGCCGTATCGCTATATGCACTAAAGGAACGCTTTGTGGCTATCAATGGCACGCTGGAGGAGCTGGTGGCCACACATGAGAAGTTCAAGGCTTGGCTATCGGGAGATGATGTGTCAGAACGTACAGTGGATAGCTCACAGCCACCGCAATATGATAGCAATCTGGAGTATTTGTACAAAGAGCTGGGCGGCTTGGATATGGGTTCAATGAAGGGTTCGGGCAAAAACAAAGTGACACCAGGTGGGTAGGAGGCAGAACAAAGTTCGAACCATTATTAATTTGACTTAACTCCACAGTGGCTCATTCGCTGAACTCCTTTGGTGAATCCATTGAGAGATCCCACAAAAATCGACATCGTGTCAATCCGATGGTCGTCAACATGGCCCATGAAAGTGAGCTGAGCAATGCCACCAAGGTGGAGGAGAAACTCAATAATCTGTGTCAAGTGCACGACGAGATCTGTGAGATTGGCAAGGCCATGAATGAACTTTGGAGTTATCCCATTTTATCGCTAATGGCCTACGGATTCTTGATCTTTACGGCTCAACTGTATTTTCTGTACTGCGCCACCCAGGACCAATCGATTCCCTCCCTATTCCGCTCGGCCAAGAATCCCTTAATCACGGTCATTGTCCTGTGCTATACATCCGGCAAATGTGTCTATCTCATCTATTTAAGTTGGAAAACCTCACTGGCCTCGAAACGCACGGGCATTAGTCTGCACAAATGTGGCGTAGTGGCGGATGATAATTTGCTTTACGAGATTGTCAATCATTTGTCATTGAAGCTACTGAATCATTCAGTGGATTTCTCCGCCTGCGGTTTCTTTACCTTGGACATGGAAACGCTTTATGGTGTTAGCGGTGGCATTACTAGCTACTTGATCATCTTGATACAATTCAATTTAGCTGCCCAGCAGGCCAAGGATGCCATACAGACATTCAATTCATTCAATGATACGGCCGGATTGTTGGGTGCAGCCACTGAGGCATCTAATGGGAGTTTAGCCTTATATGATTTGGTTACCACAACCATGTTGACGCCATTGCACTGAACTTGAATTGGAATCGGTGTATATTTGTATTTGACAGGCGTAACCACAAGATTTTTAAGAGGAATCACAATTTTGATCCTCTCGAGTTTTGGTTACGCCTCGTTTTCAAGGCACCTTATGGCACAAGTTATCAAACTATTATTAAACACTTAATAAAATTATCACAATCCTGAGGTTAGTTTTTTGTATT